>CM065460.1:31199183-31655402 GCA_032872475.1 Leptopilina myrica (nomen nudum) | reverse complement strand
TACTTCAATGAACTATTACTTTATTATTTAAACGAAGCATTAATTATGTTCATTAATGATTGAGTGAATAAATAAATTATTAATTATGTATATTAATTTTTTAAATTACTTCCTTTAATTACAATTCGTTTAAATTTATTGTGAATTATTAAAGGTAACTATTATTTGTTTAATGTTTAAACTATTAATTGTTGTTAAGTTACTAATTGTTATATAAATTAATGGTTAATTCTTTAAATTATTCAGTAACTATATTATTCAAATGTTGTTAATTATATAAATTATTGATTAATGAATGAAATTATTTATCAAATGTTTAAATTAAGTGTTAATTATGTGCAATAATGATTGATTAATGAATTAAACAAATTAACTTGTAACTAATTACTTTACTTATTAATTATTTAAATTAACTATTGATTACTAAAATTAACTATTGATTATTAAAATTAACTATTAATTATTTATATTAACAATTAATGCTTTTAATTTGTTAGCAATTATTTACTTCAATTATTAATTGCTCAAACTATTCATTGTATAAGTTAATAATTAATTAATTAAATTAATTATTATTAAGAAGAATAACTACTTTTTTGTTAAATTTATTATTAATTATTTATGTTAGATATTAATTATGTTAATTAATTATTAATTATTTAATATAAATTGTTAATCTTTAAGGTTATAAACGTTTGAATTAATGCCTAATTATTTGATTTAGCTGCCGGTTGTTAAAATTAGTTACTAATTTTTTAAATTTGTCACTTATTGTTAAAATTAATTAACTTAAATTTAAATTAAATTAAAAAATTAAAAAATTTAAATTAAATTTAAATTAAAAACTAAATGTTTTTATTTCACTTCTTGCAGTAATATTTAAAAACTAAAAATTTTCTAATAAAATCCCCTGGGAAAAAATTAATTTTAACTAATTAATTTATTTTAATTGATATTAAAATTTAAGTGAAATTCTCTGCTATTTATTGATTAATACGTGATATTCAAAGGAAAAGGAAAGAAAAGAAAATGAAATTTGTTGTTGGTTTACTTTGATAAAATTTGTAAAATTTAAGCAATGCTTTATAAAACCACTCGAAATATTTGACAAAGAGTAAGTGTACTCACTATTTTTCTGTTTGTAATTTACTTTTATTTTCTTTCTGTTTTATTACTTTTTCCTTTTATGTATCCACATTTCGAGCTTGACATTCCTGAACATCGTTATTGGGTAATATTTCGCTTAGAAACTCATTCACTGCGTTTTTTTCGCTCTTTTTTTATTAATACTCAAACATTTATTTTTACTGTTAGAATGTAAACCATTATTGGTTATTATTCAAATAACAATTTCCAATATATATTCAGTTTTAAATCACAAAATATAGCTCGCGTGCAGAATTTTTAATATTTAAAGTATTCATTTAATTTTCAAAATTTAGTTATTGCTTTTTATTTTCTAATAAAATATTTTATTATTTCTTAAGTAACGTAAATGTTGTAAATAATAAAATATAAATTTTATTCTAAAAGAATTTAATTAAATGCTGCAGTAATTTTCGACTGCTATTAGAAAAAAAATGTTAAATGTTTTTTTTTTAATTTATCCAAAAATTTTATTCTAAAATAAATAAAATAAAATACAAAAAATATTAAAAACAGTAAAATTTTTTAAAGTACTCTTTAACATTATTTATATTCTATAAATTATTATATAAGGTATTAAATAATTTCCACTGAAGTAGAGATGAAATATTAATTAATTTTATTATATTGTTTGATGTTATTTTTTGGTTTTGTTAATTCTAAATAAATAAAATACATACATTAAATTTAATTTAAAATTTATAATATTATTGCATAAATTATAGAATTTAATTAAATTTCGTTTTCTATTATTATGATTTTATTATTATTAAAATTTGTTTTAATTTTTTTTTGTGTTTTTATTAACTTTTTATTATTATTATTATTATTATTAATATTCGCTTATCGCAATATTTGTTGCTATTGTTCTTTCAAAATTTACATATGAAAATAATTGTTTTCAATGATTTGACATATACATATATACATTTTGAACATGAACGCTTCATAAATAATGTTTATTACAGATTTTCAGACAATGGATTTCGATCATGAAGAGCCAAAGAGAAAATTTGATTGGACATTTGGGAGGATTTGTCTTTCAGTGGCAAATTTAGTAAATCACATAATGATAGGATTTTTAACAATTTATATTATCTATTTAGGACGAGATTTATCGAATAATACAAATGTTCATGCCGTACTGTCAACAATCGGAGTAAGTTAATCATTTTTTTTCAATTCTCTTCTTCATTTTTTCCATCAATTTCAATTTTAAATATTAATTTATTTCTAATTCATAATAATTTTTAATTGCATTTTTTCTCTTTTTATATTATTTTCTTTTTAAATTTCTTTTTACTCATCTTAATTTTATTTTCAACTTAATTTTTTTCTTTTCATTCATTTTATTTAATTTTTTCTTTGAATTCCGATTTTATTTTTTATTTTTTTTCTAATTTTCTAAAGGATTTCATTATTTCTTTTTCAATAGAAAAATTTCAATAGATAAAAAATGCTAATATTGCTGTGTCTTGTTTTCATTTTTTATTTTCAAAAAAAAATAGTAATATAAAAAAGCTTTGCTGGGAAATTCTTGAAATATTTTAATCTTTCAAATTGATAAACTACAATAATAAGAATTGCAGCAGGTATGCTATGAATTTGAAAAGTGAAAAAGAAAAAGAATTTTCATTCTATTCTTCTACTCGAAAAACGATTTTATGAAGTAGATCAATAAAGAACAAGCTAATAAGTGAGGACTTTAAAGTAGACGGTCCATAACACATCTCTTAAACAAAAAAATTTCTTTTTTAATTATAAAAAGAGTCTCTTGAGGGGAAAAAAATTTTTTAAAGAACAAATTCTCTAAATTACCCAATAAAATGAGTAATTAGTAGTCGTTGGGAAAATTGCCACGCCATTAGAACCTTTTTCGTCATTTTTTTCTGCATTAAAAAAAATTAGTGAGTAATAAGAAATGATAATAAATGATTAATAAATTTCAACGTCATTAAAACCATTTTCGACATTTAACTTCTAAACCAAAAAAATAGTTTGTAATGATAATATATTATAAATAAATAATTACAAAAATAATAATGAACAAATAATATATTTCTTCACCATTAGGAACATTTTTCTAAACTAAAATAATGAGATAATATATTAATAAATAAATAATTAGGAAACAATAATAAATAATAATAATAAAATAAAAAAATAGAAGAAATAAAAATAGAGAACTAATAAATAATTAAAAAAAGCAAACATGAAAATAAACCAAAAAAAAAAATTGAAAAATTTAATTTAATGACAAATAGAAGATAATATTCCAAATAAAATTGTAAATAAAACAGAAAATTATACAATTAAAATTTAATTATATTGAGAAAAAATTGTTCTATGTAAATAAATTATCGCAGAAAATTAAATATTAAAAAGTACAGTAATGAAAAATTCAACTATTTACTTAGGAAACAAAAAATTTTTTTTCTTATTCTCAAAGTTTCAGAATATAAATGTAGACGTTTATAAATAAAGCCAAGAAATCGGTATTATTTCTTTTAGTTTCACATACAGTAAAATGTGAATAAAAGTTTTCTTGAATTAAATATCATACAGGATTTGTCATATTCTTCTTTATCTTCTTTCGTCGGAGATTTTTCTCTTTTATAAATATCTCATGCGCCGACAAAGTTTTTCCTTATTTGAATAATATATATATATATGAATACCTAAAAATAATCTAAAAATATTCTCTGATAATCAATAGATAAATTTTACAAATTATTATTATTCATATATCAGGCAATGAGTCTTAATGTTGTTTTATTGTCTTATGAATTCGCCCTTCTTTTGAATTTTCTTTTGGAACTAATTTCAAAACTGAAAATCAATTTCTTAAAGAAACTTCTTAATATCAAAACTTGTATTATTAATTTGAAAATTGAAAATAATTTTTTCAATAAAGGCGTGAGAGAGAGATACAACAATAAAAATTTTTGATTTTTCTTTAATTGTCAAACAAAACTAATTCAATTTTGTCTCTCCTTTTAAACTAAAATCTTAATTAAACCTTGGCAATTTAAATTTACGGTTCGCTTAAAGAGAGAAACAACAGCTACGCTACACTATGTTTGTTCACTATAATTTAATGTAATTTAATTAAAATGTAAATTTGCGTGAAAATTATCCTTTGTGTTGTGCGAATAAAATAATTGATTGACTTAAATTTCTTTTTAACAATTTTGATTTTTATTATATTTTTTCGGGGAATTTTAGTTAATTTTTTTTTTTTTTTTGAAATACAAATCCTAAGATTTCTATAGTAAATTAAAAAATTATGAGACAAATTTTTAGTTTCTCTTGTCAAAGAAATGTGTAATTTACACAATTTATATATATATTTAATATATTCATTATTATGTATATTAATATTTGCAATTCTTCACTTTTCGAAAAGATACACATATACATAAATTTTCTGTCCAACGTGTCGTCCAATATTAGTTATTACATTAATAATAAACATCAAACAAAACAAGAGCGAAGGACGAAAATAAATTAAAATTCCATAGCGAAAACTTTTGCAGTGATTATTATTCAAAAACTTGCTCGAAAATTCCATTTTTTGATGGATTGGAAATTGATTTTAAAAAAATGAAAAACTATTTTTTAATTAAAATTTTTTCTTTATTTATTCATTCTTATTGCTATATTATAGTAGAACTACATTCTTCTTCAATATACAGACAATTTTATTTTTCATTTCAATTTCTTTGTGAAAACTTTAATAGAATTCTTTGCAAAATGTTCAATTATTTCCATAAATAATACAATTTTCTAAAAGAATTGAATTATGTTTGAAAGCAATAAAATTCTTGACAGGAATTAAAATATTTTTTAGAGATTAAATAAAATTCTTTGCAGAAATTATTTTCCAAAATTTTAATAAAATTCTTTATAAGAATTTTCTTATTTTTATAAAAAATAAAAATAAATAAATACAAAATTTTTTAGATTTCAATTATTTTCGCAAATAATAAAAGTCTTAAGAATTGGATTATTTTTTACAATTTATATAAAATTTTTCAAAAAAATTCAATTCTTTACCAAATTTTTTAACAAAATTCTTAGGAAGAATTTAATTTACAAATAAATTTAAATTCTTTCCATAAATAATTACATTATTTTAAATACAACGTAAATAATAAAATTCTTGTGAGGAATTGTATTACTTTATACATATTAAATAAAATTTTCTACAAAAATTCAATTCTTTACTAAAATTTGTACTAAAATTCATGGGAAAAGTTTGATTTTTAATTCTTCTCATAAATAATAAAAGTGTCCGCAGAAATTCAATTATTTTAAATACAATTTGAATAAAAAGTTTTTGAAATAAATTGAATTATTGTTTTTGAAACTTAATCGAATTCTTTGATAAAATTAAAAAAAATTTTATAATTCGTCAAAGAAGTTAAATTATTTCTACAAATAAAAAAATTTTACACAAGAATTCAATTATTTATCATAAGCAATAAAATTCATGAGCGGAAATTAAATTATTTTTTAGAGTTTCAACAAAATTCTACGAAACAATTAATTTATAATTAATATTTTTTAAAATAATAAAATTATTTTCAAGAACTTTAATTTGAATAGAATCTCTTGAAAGAATTCTATTATTTTTAAAAGCTAACTGTAAATTTTGTCCTATAAATTAAATTTCAAAAAATCTCTAAAAAGTAATCTAATTGTTTTCACAAGTTTTAATAAAATTCTTTGAAACAGAAAAATTCATTTAGTTTTAAATTTTTGAAAAAAATGTTATTCGATTATTTAATTAATTTAGATTTAAAGTTATATAACTTACTAAGAATACAGCATATTTTAAACAAAAATTTTATCTTTAAAAAATAATTAATATAAATTTGAACTAATTAGAACAAAAAAAATATGAAGTTTCTAAAAAAGAGCTTTTTTAATTTTACTTAGAAAATGACATTAAAAGTAAATATATGAGTTTTATAATTAAAAGCAATTTTGTTTAATTAATTTTTGTTATTATTTAATCTTCAAAATATTGAATTAGAATATGAAAGGGAACTTTTCAATTTTGAGGTATTTTATGCATAAATATTTGTGAAGTAAAAGATCAAATATTTCATAAAGTGCAGAATATTCCAGAAATAAAGAATATTTTTAATAGAAAGTAGTTATAAAGTAACAAAATAACGTCAAAAAAATGCACTTGAAAATTATGCTTCATATTTATTCGCAAGAGGAAGGTAAATATTCAAAGAATGACAAAAATTCAATTTTATCTCAATTTTCAAAATTCTCACAATATTTTGAAGGGAAAATCTAAAGGGTAATGTAAAAAATTGAATTCAAAGTTAATTTTCACTTCATTTTTTTTTCTCACACGTGATAATATCTATCCATCAAACACATACGCAGATATATGTTCGTATTGAATGAAAATAGTAAATAAAAACTTGTTTATTCAAAATATTGATCTTTTTGTATATACACATGTAGATAGATTCAATCAGATCTATTGATGAGATTTTTAGATATTTTTATTGTTGATTTTTGTGTATATATAGAGAGTGAGAGAGAGAGGGAAAAATATTGTAAAATCGATATGAGAATAGTCTTTTCGATTGACATAAGGTCACTGTTTTGTTATTTACATAAGTTCACTCGCTCACAGTTTAATGTAAACAAATTGCACGAGTCAACGTATGGAGAGTAGGAAATGGTTGCACTGCGCAGTATAATGTAAACAACCACAGTGCCAGAGGCTATCCTTGCTGGCAGAAATCGTAAGTCTACTTGCAAAGCTATTTCCGTGCTACTGCTCCATAAACGTGCAAGATAAAGAAAATACTAAAGACAAAATGTTTAAAAGCCTTCCGGGCGAACATATAAAGGCACTCTAATGAAACGAATGATAGTACTTATCAATTTTCACTCATTCCCACCCGCCACCCAAAAAAAAACCAAGAGAAAGACAGCAAAAAATTACCATTATTCATTTTAATGATTTTTTTTCCTTAACTTTTTTCTCTGCCTTTCCTCTACATCTGGAGGGAAGAAAGTTTTAGGAAAAAATTTTATTTATTGTGTATACTTTATATCTACACTTAGAAGAAAAATTATTCGAGTCGATTAACTGATTACTTGTCTACTACCGAAGAAATAATTACTTGAAGGAAGTAGTTTTTTATTTATAGTTTTCTTTGAACCTCCGGAAAGTAAAACCGCACATTTAATATTAATTCAGTCGTTTTCATTGACTTGTAACATCTAAAAAAAAATTAATACTTTAAACATAAATTTTAACCAAGTTTATCTTTTGAAAACAGAAAAAATAAATTAAACAGAAATTTGTATTTGACACAATAATTTTTAGGCATCAGGTACTAATTAATGAAAATGGCAGTACAAATTTTATACGTGAGGCTCATTTATAGAATTATTTGTTTTTTAATCACTAATGGTACGATTATCGTGAAATTCAATATTGAAACGCTATTCTCCACCTGCGAACGCCAAGGTCGCCGCTAGATGGCAGTTCGGTTGATAAAAACAGATTACACGCCATCTAGTGATGCTCTTGGCGTTCTCAAGTGGAGAAATTAAAGTCAAACCATCATTTTAGCAACAAACAAAAAAAACTGTTCCAATCAAAAAATGTTATTTAGAAAATAGTTAAATTTTTATTTTCTAGTAAAAACTGTGATCAAATTTTTAATTTCCTTTTTCGTGGTAAAATAATAAGAAATATTTCGCACTCAACTACTAAAACATACAATTTCTACTTTTTCCACAATTCACTATTACTATTTGGATATTTTTTTAGATTTATGACACTAAAGGTTACTTTCATTTATTTATTTGTTTTGCCAATTTACATTACTTTAAATTTGCTAATAGTTGAAACAAAAAAAAAATTATTCTGAAAAATGTTAATAAAATTCCCTTGAAATAATTTAATTATTTTCAAAAACTTACCGACATAAAAATTATTTGTAATATTCAACATCTGAAAGAAAAATTTTCATTAGAATTTAATTCTTAATTTAAACAAAATATGGATATAATTCATCAGAAGCATTCAATTATTTTTAATATCATTTTAAATACTAGAACTAAATATGACCATTTTTTAGAGATATTAATAAAATTCATTGTAGTTAACTTCTTCCACATTTAATTAATAAAATTCATTAAAAGAATTCAATTACTTTTTAAAGTTTAAATAAAATTCTGCTTAGAAATATTCAATTCACAAATAATAATTTACAGCTATTTTCATCAATAAGAAAAATTTTTTGAAGGAATTTAATTATCTTAAACACAATTTTAATAATGTTTCTTTAAAAAAATGTAATTAAAATTTTAATAAATTTATAAAACTCTTCGCAAAAATAAAAAAATATTATGTAAAGTTAATTAAAAAAAATTCAATTATTTTTAGAAATTGAATCATTTTCTAAAATCAAAATAAATTTTTATCTGAAATGCAATGACGTTCTCTAAAATTTTAATAAAATTCTTAGGAAGAATTCAATTTACAAATGATTTTAAATTCTTTTCATAAATAATAAAGATGTTCGCTATTCAATTTTTTACCTAAACGAAATTTGAATAAAATTCATCAGAAACATTTAATGTAATACCATTTTAAATACTATCACTAAATTACTGAATAATTCAATTTTTTCCAAAATATTAATAAAAAATTTTTTTTTTGAAGAATTCAACTATTTACAATTTTTATACAATTTATAAAATTATATTATTTGCATAACTAATTAAATTCTTTGCTGGAATTAAATTATTTTCACATATAATAACATTTTAACGGAAATTCAATTATTTAAACAAATTGTAATAAAATTCGAACCAAGAATTTTAATTATCTTTATAAATAATGAAAATAATCGCAGGATTTAAATTATTTTTTAAAATTAAAAATAATTTTCAAAAGAATATCGTTAAATATTTTAATTATTTACAATTTGCATATAGTTTATAAAATTCAATTATTTTCAAGTTTTAAAAAAAATTCTTTGCAAAAATTCAATTATTTTTATAAAAAATTACAGTAAGTACAGTAATTCAGTTTTTTAAACAAATTTTAATAAAATTCTTCTTTCAAATTCAATTATTTTCCATAATTTTAATAAACTACATATCAGGAATTTAAGTATTCTTTAAATTTTCAATAGAATTCGTCTCAAGAATTTAATTTTTTTTCATAAATAATAAAAATGTTCGCAGGATTTAAATTATT
This sequence comes from Leptopilina myrica (nomen nudum), assembly GCA_032872475.1. Classification (NCBI taxonomy): domain Eukaryota; kingdom Metazoa; phylum Arthropoda; class Insecta; order Hymenoptera; family Figitidae; genus Leptopilina; species Leptopilina myrica (nomen nudum). The sequence continues at coordinate 31,646,005 of CM065460.1, read as the reverse complement.
TTTAATACAAGTTTCAAAGAATTTCTTAAAATAATTCGATTGTTTATAATTTTAATACAATTTTTATAAACTTTTTTTTCAGAATTATGAGTTTTTAAAAAGAATTAAATTCTAAAAGGTTTTTAAATTGAAATATTTAAAAAAAAATTAATAATTGTAAAACTGTAATAATATTTGAATTTTTATTTTAAAAATTTATAAATTTCTTATTTTTTTCAAAAATTATTAGTTCTGAAGAATTTTATTTAAAAATGTCAACAAAGCAATAAGTTAATTTAGAAAAGATTTGGAAATGTTGTCAAATTTAGTTGAAATTAATTTTATGTTTTAAAGAATATTATTTATTTACATATTTAAAAATTATTTTGAAATATAATTCAATTTTTGAGTTTTTTAATTTTCTTTTTATATTAAGACTTCGAAAATAATTGAATTTTGCAAAAAAAACCTAAATATATATTTTTTTTTAATTAGGAAAAAGTCAAAATCAAATTTTTGTGAATCGTCTAAGGGGAGTTTTTTTAGGCATAAAATTTTTCGATAGGTTTTTTTTCTACTTTTTTTCAGTCTTGGAATTTCTTCTTCTATTGACTTAAAGAAAAAAATGTCAAAAGAAATAAAATAATTGAGATTTAATTATTTGATTATTTGTCTTTTATCAAGTTAACTTTTACTTGAACCAAATGATTTCCACTTGAATTAAATAATGTTTATTTGAATCAAATAATATTTATGTAAAACAAATAACTAGTATTTAAATCAATAATTTAAGAATTTTGCAAGAAGTACCATTCAATTTGTAAAATAAAATAAAAAAATACTTGAAAATGGATTTAAATAAAAATTATCGGGTGCAAGGAAATGTTTAGTCAGCAAATAGATTCAAATAGACGATTATAATACAGTCCATTTGAATCAAATTTTTTCCAGTGCAAATAAAAATATAACATACAAGTAATAATCAAATAATGAAATAAATAAATATTTGGATCACATAAATTCTTTCTTCTCACAGTATATATTTTTTATTATACGATTCAAAAAAGTGTTTTATTAAAAATATTTTTATTTTTTTATTTTGCTCAAAAATATTTGCGAGAAAATTTGTTTTTTTTTCTTTTTATTAATATTACTTTAGTGAATATTTTCCTCTGTACAATCTACACTTGACTATTTTCTCTTTTCATTTCTGATGGCAGTGAAGTCGGGGGAAAATTTGACAAGTCTTGAAGAAATATGTAAGGACCAATTTTATGTGTCATTTTTCGCAACAGATGCTCGGACTAGATTTCAAGCATGAAAGGATAAAGTAGCGAAAATATTTACTCAATCCGGTGACAGCTTATCAATATAAAGAAAACTTGTTCTTTTTTTTTCTTCATTTTTTTTTGGAGAGCTCTCGCACCCTTTTAAAAAAGCATTTTTTTGTTTTTTGAAAATTCAATGCGTGCGATGAATATTAAATATATTTTCAAGCAGTGTGCACAATAAAAAGAAGAAGAAGAAGAAGAATGAAAATCTCAAAAGGAAAGTTATTTCATTTTCCTTGTTTTCCTAATTCGATTAAACTTGTTGAGAGAATAATTTAACTGGTTCTGCGAAAGGCGTTTAAATCTTTAATTACTTATTACTTTATGTTTTTCTTTGAGAGAAAATTTTAATTGAAAGTCATTTGTAAAACGTTTTTATTAAATTTCTTTTTTTCATAATTTCTTCTTACTATATACAACTTGGTGGACTTTAATGTCGTAAAATTCAATTTTAAGTGTCAGAGAATTGATTTCGTTTCGTTTTCATTCCCTTCGAATGTGTAAATAATAATTTGATGCTTAAAAATGCTTAGAAAATGCGAATTCTTTACTATCCAATGACAATTAATTAATTATTATTAATAATTATCAATAATTATTAATAGTTATTTGTGAAGTAAATGTTTTAAAAAAGTAAATAGTTTAATAGTAAATGTTTGATAAAAATTTGTTTCTATATCTGAACATATTGAATTTTTTGAAAATAAATTTCAACTTTTGAAATTAATTTATATTTATTTATTTAATAAACAGGTGCAAAAAATTATATTTCTAAAAAATAATTATTAGAGACAAAAATTCTATAAAAATTTTCCACGTGGACTGCTTGAGAAAAATTGCATGCTAACATTATCAAATTCATCATCCGGGTAATTTTCCCATCAAGAGTGAAAAAAAAATTGAACATCGAATAAATATTTGACAAAGTTCAATATTTTATTTTATTTTTTTTTGCCTCTTCTTGGAAACTAAAATGATACACGTCCGACAGTGTGAATCAACTTGCCAATAAAGATCATATCAAGAGAATGATTTTCACCCTCCGCGAGAAGAAAATTGGAGGAACAAAAAGTAAATTTAAGAAAGTATCTCAAGCGTACACGTGCGGTATAAATTTGCAAATAAATGACATTTTTTTTTCTCCTCTCATTCTTGATTTTTAATTAATTTTTTTTTCCTCTTATATAACAATTAACACCGCGCGCACACTTTTTTATTGATAAATTAGAAAAATTAATAAATTTTCTTTTCACCTTTTCATCATAGTGAGATTAAAATTAATTTCCCTCCTGCTGCTGTTGCTGCTAGTATTTTTTTCCCCTTCTTTTTTTCGTATTTGACGTTCTGACACTACTTTTCAGTACGTTCTTTTGATGTCCGAAGCCATAGTCGTTCTTGCCGAGGAAAATCTTTGGACAAACTTTCTATCACGTCAAGTAAGCAAGCACATTCACTGGATTTTACAAGTTGGAGCTGCAGTTTTCATTATCGTTGGAGTTGCTGTAAAATATGATAAAAAAGAAAGTCATTTCCACTCAACTCATGCTATTACCGGGATCATTTCTGTTGGTCTGATAATTTTTGTCGCTTTAATGGGAATTTTTGCATTTTACTCCGTGGAATTGAGACGAATAATAAGGCCAGTGTTATTTAAATTAATTCACAATATTTTTGGTATTGGATGTTTTGTCATTGGAATGACGTCACTATTGTATGGCTATGAAAAAAAATGGATGACGATAAAAGCGACGGATGAAATGAAATTAACTTCTGTAATCTTAACGTATGCGATTACAGTGTTTTCCCTTGTTGGAGCTTTTGGATCCCTTTTTAACCAACTTGGTTTAATCAGATAGTAAGTAAATTTCCAACAAAAGATGTCATGGGTGCCATAATGTTTACGAGACATAATAATAACTTGAAAAACAAGAGTGTCTCACGCTGAATAAGAAGTAAGTTTAAAACCACCACCACCCCCGATATAAAGTGGTTTCATAAAAAATTTTCATCCCACTATGTAAAGCTTGTCTCTACTCAACGGTTTTAAGAAAGAAAAATTTCAAAATGCCCTTTTTGAATATGAATTCCCCGCGCTATTATTAAACATTTCCTTGGAAAATATTATCAACACACACAAAATGTTTATTGTAATACGCTCTTTACAAAAAATTGTCACAAAAATATATATTTCGTAAAAAGAAACACAAGATAATTTTAAATTTCTTTTCCAAGTTTTAGCCAATATTATTTTTCTAGTATTAGTAAATATAATTCTGATATTAATAACTAAATAATATACGAACCGTATACTCTCTTAAAAAAACAAAAAAAACAATTCTTGAACCTATTAACAAATATTAATTTTCGAATTTAACATTTTAACGCAATTTGTCTAAAATTATCATCATTCATCTAAATCTTCTTCCTTTTTATATAAAAAATAATAAATTGAATCTAAAAAAAATTTGATGAGGAAAAATATTTCCAAACAAGTGGAGAATTGAAAAATTTAATCAAAAGAAGTTTCTTGAAAGCATTACAGAGAAAAATATTTTTAAAGAAAAATGTTTGTAATTCTTGTAAAAAGAATTTTTTATGAATTTACTTTCAATCTTCGTAATTCAATTAAAAAATGACATAATAAATAAATGAGAAGACAAGTAATGAAGTAAATTGAAAATTATAATAAAACAAGTGAAGAAAAACTAAAGTTAATGAGAATAAAAAAAAATAAATAAAGAAAAAAAAACGAAAATAGAATAATATAGGAGAAAAAAGATAAAAGAAATAAATAAAAAAATGAAAATAGAATAATAAAGGAAAAAATAAATTACAAAAAATAAAAAATAAATGAAAATTAAAAAAATTGTTTTATTAAGATATTTAATTATGCTATTGAAAGGTAAACTTTTGTTTATGCCGACAAGTATAAAAAAGGTGTTCTCATTATTATTGTAATACATATAGAAAAATTTTTGTTCATTACATGATACTTCATATAGTGAGAGCTCTTTGCATTTCGAATTTTTAATTAAACGTTTAATTAGAAGTCAAATAAGTGTCTTTTGAAAAAATTTAGTTTTTAGCATATGCAAAATTAATTTCATTTCTCAGAGCAGAAGTATTTCATTAAAAATAAAAAATTTAGCATACGACAAGAACAAAAATTATAGAGTAATTAGTTTTTTGGTGTAGTTTTGCAAATAGAAATGTAAAAATTAGTTTTTTTTTGGAGAATTTTAACAAGTAAAGATATAAATACAAAAAACTAAATAAAAATATAAATTATAAACTACTAGAGACTGAATAAAAATACAAAAAAATTAAATAAACTAAAAAAAAAATAAAAAACAATTAGATGAAAAATGAAGTAAAAAAAATTTTTGCAATATAAATTGAAGTGTATACTAAAAGATAATAAATAAAAATACAAAACTAGAAAATCGAGTAAAAATACAAACTAGAAAAAAATAAAAAGATGGAAAAAATGAAAACATGAACTGAGAAAACCAAATAAAAATATAAACTAACAAATAAAAACTTTTAAATGTAAATACAAAACTACGAAGCAAAAATGTAATTTTTAATTTTTAACTAAACGAAAATAAAAGCAAATAACAACTACAGAAATTGAACAAAAAAATTAAATGAAAGTATGAAATAAAAATACCAACTAATAATATAAATTATAAACTTAAAAAAACAATAAAAAATTAACTAAAAGATGCTAAAAAAAATAAAAACCTAAAGATTCTAAATAATTTAATAAAATACAAAGAACTAAATAAAAACATAAATTTAAAAAAAAATTCAAAATAATAAACATAAACATAAACTAAAAAAATAAAAATTTTTAAATACTAACGAAGAAACCTAAATAAAAATTTTATCTAAAAATATCTGGAAGCAAATAATAACTTAAGAGATTCATCAGAAAATAATTGACTGAAAAAGTAAATAAAAAGTAAAAAATGCTGAATAACAATATAAAGTAATAAACTAAAAAAATCTAAATACAATTTTTTTTTTAACAAAAAAGAATATATTCTAAAAATTATATCTATTAAATAATTAACAAAAAACAAAATTAAAAATCAAAAAAACTGAATAAAAATACACACCAAAAAACCAAGTAAAAATATAATCGAAAAAAACCAAAAAAAATTAAGTACAAAAATAAATTAATTAATAAACAGAAAAAACTATATAAAAATCATTTATTAAAAAAATTAATTAAAAACAAAAAATTAATTTAAATATTTTAAAATTTACTTAATATGTAAATCAATAATCACTCAATTTATCTCAATGTTGAAATTCGGAAAATTTTTAATTAAAAATTATTGATAATATACTGCAGAAGGAATATTTTAATTTTAATTTGAAAACTGTTATATTATAACTATTATACACACCTATGTACATATAAATTATTAATATTATTAACATTTAATTATCCACCTAAAATTATTTTTCACAAACACGAATATTTGATTTTGCCCAAAAAAAAACGAATTTTCCACTAAAATTTTTTAATCACTAATGGAATTCTAATTGTCAAAAAAATATTCCATATATATTGTAGATGGTTTGAAATTTGTCCATTGACCGTGGTATTTATGATTAAAGTTGTATTTACTGAAATGAACATTGTACGCTTTTGACTCTCTGTATTTCATTTCCAAAACATTTTCAACGCAAAAGCCGTGAAATATAATTTGCAGTTTACACTAAAAATAAATTTAAATATCTAGCTCGGGCAAAATTATTCACGTAAAAACGGCAAGTACAGAGTCAATTTACTTAATTTTATAGTATGTAATATTTTCATTGGTATTTGTTCTAGCAAAAAAAAAAAAAAAAAAAAAACTAACTGAGAAAAAAAGAGCAAGAAAAATATAACAATTTAATTTACATTTACACATTTGAATTTTAATTGAACTACAATTTTTGTGTAATTAAATTAAGTTTTAAATATGTTTTCAAATAATTTTCCAAGTATTTCAGCTATTCTGACACGTATTTTTTGCCACGAAAATATTTTTTATCGAATACCAATAAATGTTGAAATATGTTCGGAATTTTTTTGTTCTTTAAAATATAAAGAATAAAGCATTTTTTAAAAACATTCATAGTATTATTTTATTTTTAAATTATTTATATTTCGGTTAAAAAAAATAATGAAAATTGTACAATATTATTTTTCACTATAAAAATTATTTTATTTAAAATAAATAACAGTATTTAATAATAATTGTTATATTCGATAAATATTTCTGCAGTAAATTAAAAAAAATCATCAATATTCTCGTATGTTTGGAAAATAGTTCAGAGAATAATTTCCATAAAAAGTGGAAGTGAAATATTGTTGAAATATACCTGGTGAATATTACAGGAAACATTTCTCACTGAAGCTTAAAAAAAACGGAAATGTTCATAAATTATAGAAAATATCATCATTTTTGTTATCATCAATTTTTTTGCCCTCCTCTTTTTTTCTTCTCTCGATAGGCTACACATATGAAGAAATTTTCTTTAACTTTATGATCAACGAGAATGTCACAGCTGTATAAAACCTTTTTTTATAGAATCGTATAACTTGTTTCCATAAATTTGTCGATAAAATGTCGCACATTCTTATAAGAATCTTTCAAGGAATATATCATTTCAATTTTTTAAGAGGAGAGAAATCATCTTTTAGCCATATAATTTTCACAAAAAGCAAAAAAAAAGAGAAGTTCAAAACCAAATAGTGATCGAAGGACACGAATAACGTGAGTAATAATTTTTTTTATTAATACTCAATAGGGGCAATTTATAAAAATTTAGTATTAAAAAAGTGTGGGAAAAATTTATCAAAGTAGAATTCAATATTCAATTTAGAAAAAAAGGGGAAAAAAAATTCTCTCTTTCTCTTTAATAATATATACACACCTATTTCAAGTTTACCCTAAGTTTTTCGCAAAAAGAACCCTCTGGTATTATAAATTCACTTTTTAATGGAAAAAGCAGCAACTCTCGAAGGAGAAAAACATAGGCGAAAAAAAAGGAAGAAAAAAAAACAAAATAAAAATAAAGAGAAAAAAAATATTCTACTTGCTTTTCTCTTGTTATCGTGGAAACCTTACGTGTGAAGAAATTCAAATAATACTTCTTCTTTCAATCAGTTTTTATTTTAATTAAAAAATATATGGAAACGTCGAGTTGAAGAAAATGGAAAATAAACAAATAAATATATTTCGATGAATTTATAGAAAAATACTTTCTATATTTTCGAAATATGAGGAAAAATAATTTTATCACTATTTTAGGATATAGTAAATATTTTCCAAACATTCACTATAAGGATTTTAGGATAATTTTTTATTTACGATATATTTTCGAATAATTGTTTATTTTAATAAGTTTACTAAATATTTTAGGGTGAATTTTTAATTTCTAAATATTTTACAATTTTTTTTAGTGCTAAATGTTTTAAACTAATTTTTATTTATTAAATATTTTCTAAGTACTTCAGGGCAATTTTTTATTCACTTAATTTGTTTTTAATTGATTTTCGTTGTCAGGATAATTTTTTATTTTTCAAATATTTACTAAAGAATTGGAGAAATATTTTTGGATTATTTTTTTATTCACTAATTTTTTAGCAAATATTTTGGAACAATTTTTTATTTTGTTAATATTTACCTAATATTTTAGGATAATTTTCTATTTACAAAAAAAAGATAACAAATGTCGAGTGTTGTACATTGATAAAATAATCAACAATAGAAAGTGATTTACATATATGCGACGCTATGAAATATAATCGTTGTATGGGTTCCTCGAGATTAATTAAAATAATGTTGTAATATTACATTATCTTTAAGCTTCTGGGAGCGTCATATACGTACCTGTTATTTCTACGATATTGCCAGTACATTGCCACACTGTTGTGTACTTAGTGTGTACTAGCCCATTAGTCCAATAATGAAGGATCCCACTTAACTAGGATTTGTTGAACAAAACATTTACATATAATTATATCTGCTTAAATAATACTGTATAATTAGAGAACATGAAACTATTTCACTTAAATGTGGTTGCATTCCATTTATCCGTAAACAGTCATTAACACAGGAATTTTTCTTTTTTAATTTCAATTTTTTGTTGAGTTTTCGAAATCATTCTCTACTCTAATCTAAATATTAAAAAAATGAAAAATAAAGTTTTAAATTAGGTTATACTGATAGGAGAATTACCAGGTTCGGGAAATGTTCTGTCTGACTAAAACTGTCTATTACTACTGATAGGCGAAATGCCAGCGTGATGAAACTTGGAGTCTGACTAAAGCTGAGTTCCATTACTGATACGCAAAACTTGGCCGATTCTTGGTTGGAAAAGGGGAACAATTGAATGAAAAGTGGAAAAAGGAGAGAAAAGGGGAGAGCAAAGGGAAAGTATGGTAAAAAATTGGGAAAACATGGAAAAAAGTGGAAAAAGGAGAAAAAAGAGAAAAAAGAGAAAAAAGAGAAAAAAGAAAAAATAGGGAAAAAGAAAAAAGAGGAAAAAAGAGAAAAGAGGAAAAAAGAAAAGGAAAAATAAGGGAAAGAGAACGAAAAAAACGAGAAAAAAAGAATTACAGAAAAAATAATCAGAGAAAAAATAAAAAAGGAGGCAGAAAAGGAAAAAAGAAAAAATTAATGAAGAGGAAAAAATACACAAAGAGAATAAAAATGCCATCAGCACAAAAAGAAATCCTAAGAATAATGAAAATAAATAAAAAAGAAAAACTGAAAAAAAGGTTAAAGATTAAAACAAAAAAAGTAGAAAAGAAAGTGAAAAAACAAACTGATAAAACTACATACAAATGTAAACTGAAAAAACAAAACACAAACAAAAGCTAAAAAAACCAAACATAAGTATTAACTAAAGAAAAAAAATCTAAACAAATACAAACTAAAAAAAATTAAAATTAAAACTAAAAAAATACTAACGAAAAATACAAATCAAAAGAAACTGAACACAAGTTTTAAACTGAAAAAACTGAAGAAAAGATAAAACTGTAAAAAACGAAATAAAAACTTAATCTAAAAAATAATAATTATACTAATAATTTAAACAAAAAAAGTAGATAAAAAATTTTAATAAAATTTAAATTTAAAAAATCTGAATGAAAATATAAGCTAAAAAAATACAAACAAAACTACTGAAAAAAAATATAAACAAAAAAACTAATGTAACAATTGTTTGAAAGAAATAAAATTATAAACTATAAGCAAAGTAAACGGCAGTATAAACTAAAAAGAACGAAATAAAAATAGAAAAATATAAAACAACAAAAAACAAAAGAAATGAATCAAATTGTTGAAAAATTAAATTGTAAAATACTTAATAAAAATGGAAACTAATGAAAACTGAAACAAAAAATAAATAAAACATAAACAAATACAATATTAAACACAGATGAGTAAAAAATTTTAACTTCTTTAGTTTCAAGTTTTCACTCAATAAATAAAAAGTAAATAAAAAATAAATAAATAAAATATACGTAAAATAAAAAAAAGTAAAACTAAATAACAATTTAATCTAAAAAATAAATAACACAAATTCGGCTATTAAAAAAATAAGTAAAAAGCAGTTGAAAAAATTCAATGATACTATAAACTAAAAAATACTAAAAAAAAATACCAAATAAAAAATTCAAACAAAATAAACTAATTAAATAAATGAATTAAAGAAACTAAATATAATTATTAACCTAAAAAACCTAAACACAAATATAAACTAAAAATATCCAACAAATAGATAAACAAGAAAAAATAAATAAAAAGTAAACTAAAGAGTACAAAATTAAAAAAACAACAAATAACAAAGAATGTTTTTTAATAATATTAAATTATAAAACCATAGTAAAATATGACCTAAAAGTAATATAATAAAATTAAAAATGAATGCCAACTAATAATATTGAACACAAATACTAACTAAAGAAATTAAATAAAAATAAAACCTTAAAAATATTATTCACAAAAATTACTACTTTAAAAAACTATATAAAAATTAAAGACTAAAAAATACAAAACTCGAATACAAACTAAAAAAGCTAAATAAAAGCTTAAACTAAAAGAGCTAATTAAAAAGTTAAAACTAAAAAAACTAAATAAAAATTTAATCTATAAAATAATAAATTCAAATTCAAACAGAACAAACTACACTAGAATACAATTAAAATAGTCTAAATGAAAATATGAATTAAAAAGATACTAAAAAAAAGTACGAAGTAAAAAATAAAAACAAAAGATAAAATTCAAAATTTTTTTAAAAATAAATTATAAACTACAAACAAACTATAAATAGCAGTATAAACTAAAAAGAACAATTAAAAATAAAAATATATAAAAAACAAAAAACTAAACAAAACAAACAAATCAATGAAACATTTAATCTAAAAACCTCCCAGTGGGCAAAAAACCATCATTGTTTTAAAAACGTTCCAAAAACGTTTTTAGAACGTTTCATGAATGCCAAATAACATCCCAAAAACGTTATATGTTTCAAAAACGTTTTAAAAGAAATGGAATGTTTTTGGAACATTATTTGGCAGACATGAAACGTTCTAAAAACGTTTTTGGAACGTTTTTAAAACAATGATGGTTTTTTGCCCACTGGGCTTAACCTAAAAGAATTAATTAAAAAGTTAAAAAAAATAAAATTCTAACTGAAATATGAAGTAAAGAATACTAAATTGCTTCATAAAATATTTTTCGCTGAAAAATGTTTATGAAACAATTGTGGAAGAATTTACTAAATAATTAATACTAAATGCAAAACATTAAAGCATAAATTAAAATCCTGGCTGAACAAAATACTTAAAAATTAAAATTAGGACAACTAAGTAATTACTAATTCTAAAATTAATTTATAATAAAATAAAAATGTAATAAAAGAGTTGTAAAAAATTCCTTTAATACGTAATTTACAGAGAACCCAATATGCCTCACTAATCAAATTTGGAAAATTTCTAATAAAAAACATTAATATACATTAGCAGAATTATTTTAATTACAATTTAAAAAAATTAAATTAAATTATTACAAAATTTATTCCTGAAAATGAATAATTTATTAACAAAAAAAGGAAAAATGAGAGAGAAATGAAAAACATTCCCTATAATTATATAAAGCAGTTAAAAATAATAGATGCTTCGTAGAAAAATTTTTGACTTTTTTAATAAGTCAAGTTTAACTAATTTTTCAGTTATTTTTTTTTTTTACTAAAAATCAGTTATTTTTAACTGATTCAGAAGCAAAAAGTTCTGATTCTAATCATGGTTTCTGAAAAACCATGATTTTAAATTGATTCAAATTAAGAGAACAGGAAATAAAGGATTAAAGGGGAGCAAAATAGGGAAATAGGGTAGAAAAAATAATAAGGGATAAAGAGGAAAAAAAGGGGAGAAAAGAAAAAAATGAAAAAAAACGAAGGGATAAGAGGGAGAAAAGGGAAAAATTATAAAAAAGGTATAAAATGCGGAAAAAGTAGGGAAAAGGATAAAAAAAGGGGAAAATATCGAAAATGAAAAAAGTGTGAAAATTAGGGGGAAAAAGTTGAAAAAATTGAAAAATAAAAAAAAAGATTGTAAAAATTAGGAAAAAAAAGTCGTAAATAGGAAACAAAGAGAATAAAAATTCCATCATCACAAATAAAAGACTCAAATTTTGACCAGACAGTTATTTATTATATTACATAGAATTGATTATGTCCTAAAAGTTATGTAGTTATGTAGTAATAATAATAATAATTTACCTAATACTTTTAATACATACCTATTAATATATTTATATGAATATGTCATTAATTTTTAAATTTAATTATAATAATAATTATAATTTACGTTAATCACATTCGACAAAATGAAAAATAAAAATATAAACAATACATATTAGAATCACTTTTTAAATATAACATTGTACTCGGAAAATTATTGCGCACAAATTTCTCTCTGCGCATTTTCATACTTTGTCAATCATACATTAATTCATCACAGCTCGCACGAATCGCACTCTCGAGGAAGAAACTTTAGATTATCTTCATTACTGTCATGTATATAACTTCTGTAATTGTTCTATTCACAATTGTGAAGTTTTGGCCTTTATCAACTCCATTATTTAATTGCTTTATAACTTATCAGCTAAATTGTAAACAGATGTGATAAAACAATTTTCAGGTCACTCAGGAAGGAAGAAAAACATAAAAAAAATGTTCGTCTTATGAATATATTATGTATATTAATTATTAATATACTTTCCATCGTTAAGAAAAAGAGTTTTTTCTTTGAAATTTTACTCAGAAAAATTTTCAAAATTAAATGTAGCTACTTTTTCAAAGCCATCAACAATGAAAGTAGAAAATAGTTTTATAAATATAAATATTAAATAATAGAAAAATAACTGTGAACTAATGAAAAATAATTTCCACAATTATAATTCTAATATCATAATTATAATAGTATTATAATGTTTATTTAATATTTTATTATAATAATAAATATTACCATTATTGATAAAAAATTATTACAATTATTATAATAACAGTAATAGCATCGAAATGAATAGTAAAAGTGACAATAAAAATAATGACAGCATATAACAATAATAATAATAAACAATTATTTTTTTAATTTAAATTTAATTTTTAATAAATACGTAAATATTATTCAACATAATATCCCTGACGTTTTAAAGGTCCAAGTGAACGAAATTTATTTATTTTTATTTAATTTTTTTTTAATTTTTAATTATGAAGTTTCTGAATATAAAATTAAATTTTTCTGTTGCAAACAGAAATTTATGAAAATATTTTTAATAAAGTATATTTCATTCATTTGCACTTTCAGAACTTATGCATTATTAAAAATATTATACTAATGAATACCAAAATAATTTATTAATTAAAATAATAATAATAATCAAAAAACGTTTCAACTTTTAACAAAAGGCAAATATTAAATAATAAATCAAATATTCATAGTTGAATTGAAAATATATTAATTAATAATAATTTAATTATTATAAAATAATAATAAAAAAAGTAAATAAAATATTTATCAAAAACAATTTTGAATGAAGAAAAGCAAATATTAAATAATAAATATAATTTTGATAATTAGTTCCTTATATTGATAAATAAAATTAAAATAATGAAACTGATAATTATACTGTTAATTGAAATGATAATTACAATAATTAGAATATTAACAAAATTTACAAAATTTACCAAAATTAAAAATAGTCGATAACAATGACAATTTCTTAAAAGAAATAATTTTCGCTTTTAATTTTGCAAGAAAACATTAACATGAAAGACGAGGGTAAAATTCGATGATTTTTTTCTTTTCCTTCTATTTGCATATTTTAACATTATCACAATTTACAATTTTTTTATTTAATTCTTTTCTTATTATTTCATGAAAAAAAAATGAATGAATGGATGCAAGGTAATGAAAGATGACATTTTATGATGCAATTTTCTCTAAAAAAGCAAAATGAATTTCATGAGAAACAATCATGTCCTTGTAGAAATAAAAAGACATTCGTTATTAACAAAAAAAAAGAAAGAAAGAAAGTAAGAAAGGAAATAAAGCAAAGAGTTATATTCATTAGAAAATAAGAAATTAATTTCAGACACAGGAGAAAAATGACTGTTATTATAAAACGAAAAAATACATCTCACTTCAGTGTATAAATTTTTTTTCTCATTTAATAAATTAAGAAAAAAAATTGTATTTTAAAAACGAGGAAAGGGAAATAATTAAAACAATAATTTAATTTAGTTTGTAAATAAAAATGTTATATTGAATGTCACTTTTTTGTTGGTAAATAAAAAATACAGTTTATAGGCAATAAAATAAAAAGTAGATTAAATTTAAATTTAATTATTTAAGTTGTTATAAATAAAAAAATAAATAAATAATAATAATTAAAATAATGCACGCTCAACGTGCTCAACTATATTTGATAATAAAAATAATAATTTATATTTTATATAAAAACAATATTAATAAAAATTATAATTAAAGTAAAAAAAACAATCAAAAACTTAAAAAATTAAAAGTAGAATTTCATAAATAAAAATGGAAAATTAAAAATAAATAACTAAATTTTTACATCCGTTTTTTATTATGATTTTTTAATTATTTTTTACGAGGCCATGGACATTTTTTGATAATAATAATAATAATGATTTATTTAAAAAGCGTCTAAAGGCCTCGTAAAAAATTATTAATGAAAAAAAATCTGTTAAAATTATTTTTGATGGAAATGAAAGAAAACGAATTTTAAAAAAGTAATAATAATAAATTATTTAAAATCGTTTCAGATCTCGTAAAAAATTACTAAAAAATAGAAACAATAAAAAATTTTTTTATGAAAATGAAGAAAAACGAATTTAAAAATTTATAATAATAATAATAGTTAAATTAAAAAAAAATGATTATTAAAAAAGGGAAAATGATATTGAAATTGCGAGAATAAAATTCCAAAATTAAAACAGGGAAATAAAAATATAAAATAAAGAAAAACTCGGGATAATAATTATTTACGATCGAAAATGAAAAAAAAACGATACGGCTTATTATTCTGTAGCTTCTTATTCAGTAAAAAATCTAAATTAGTATCCAAAAGTTTATCAGGAAACAATTCCCTCTGTAGAATTTACAGTCACAAAATTATTTTTTGAAATAGTTTTTTTTTAAAGTAAATATACTCGTCGCCTTTTCTTTTCTTCTATTTTTTTTTCTTTTTCTTTTCAAACGTGAAAAGTAACTCTGCTCTGTTTGCTCCTTTCAATGTCTTAGTATCAGTCTCTCAGTTTAATTAAAGACTGTAAAAGATGTTCTTACGAGAATTCTCACTTAAAGTGCTAATGCTAACGCGCTTGTGCAAGTCAAGGATCGTCAGAAAAGACCATTTTACATACAAAAGTCATCCACAGTAAGGACTCTTAATTCAATATGAGTTCAAACAAAGTCATAAAAAAAAGTGCGCACGGAATCCACTGCCTTGAATTAATTGAAACAAAAGATAGCAGGAAGCTTACAATTTTAATTATATTTCTCATTTAGTGATTGTAACCAATTCCATCTCTTTTTTTTGAAAAAGGAAAAAAAAGACAGAGAGAGAGAGAGAGAGAAATCTAATTTAGTAAGAATAAAGAAAAATCCATAATTTAAATTTTTTCCCTTTGCTTCTTTTGTGATACAAACAAAAAAGGAAATAAATAAACAAAGTCATGGTTATCTTTTGCAATTTACTTAGTTTACATTTTAAGAAAATCAACTCAGGATGCTTATCGATCTTTCCTATAGCTTTGAATTCTTGCTTTAGAATTTCATTTCTTGAAGAAGTCCTTTTTATACATGCAAAACACATATCATCTCCTTATACATTTATTTCGCCTTAAAAGAAACTACTGGATGATAGAATTCATCCTGCATGCATTGCTGGGCTCTATATAATCCCTTCTTTTTCTATTTTTTTTTCATTTTTTTTTATCTAAGCACAAAATATAACGAGTATTCCTTCGTGATGTTGAATGAGATTAATTAAAATTCTACACTCGTAAAACATTACAAAATTTTCCAAATAAAATACAATGAATTTCCTTTTCATAAGCACTGGAGAAATATAAATATATAAATAATATATTTTTTGTTATACAATTAAATATCAATGATTTTTTTATTTTATATTTTTATGTTCGTATATTTAGTACATTTTCATATTTTCATATTTTTATATTTTTTATAATTTTATATTTTTATAATCGATTTGTATTTTATATATTTGTACAAAAATTTAACGTTTCTTAAATTATTTATTTTATTAACATTAGGTATAATTATTATTTTAAGTTTTTCAATTTTTTCAATCAATATTAGTATTGAAATTATTATTTTCCATTTTTCGATCAATTTTTAATTTTTTTCTTCAGTTCTGCAATTTTTTTTCACTATATTTCATTTTTCGATTTTTTCAATCAATATTAAATTATTGTTTTCAATTTTTTTTAATCAATTTGTTATATTTACAATTTTTCAATCTTTTTAATCAATATTTTAAATTATTTTCTTCAATTCTTCTTTTTTTGAATAAATAATTAATTTTTATATTTTAATTTTCAATTTTTTCAAGCAATATTTAATTATTCTATTCAATTATTAAATTTATTCCATCAATATTTAATTATTCTACTCAATTTTTCTATTTTTTTTATATTCAATTTTTAACGTTTTTCAATCGATGTTCAATTATTATATTCAAATTTTTAATCAATATTCAAATTTTTGAATTGTTGTTCAATTACTATATTTAAATTTTCAACCAATATTTTAATTCTGTATTCAATATTTCGATTTTTTCAATCAATATTAAGTTATTGTATTTAATTAAAAAAACTGTTAATCAATACTCAATTTTCATATTAAATTTTTCAATTTTTTTAATATACTCAATTTTTCAAGTTTTTCAATGAATATTCAAATTATTATATTCAAATTGTCGACCAATATTCAAATTCTATATTCAATTTTTTATTTGTGCAATCAATATTCAATTATTACATTTAATTTTTTAATTTTCAATTATGTTACTCGATTTATCTATTTTCTAATACAATTAATTTTCTCAAGCAATGTTCAATTATGATATTAAATTTTTCAAGTTTTTCAATTGATGTTCATTTATTATTATATTCAAATTTTCAACGAATATTCAATTTTTTAGTCAATGTTTAATTATAATACTCAATTTCTCAAATTTTTTCTTAATATATTCAATTTTCTCAATCAATATTCAATTATTATATTCAATTTTTCAAGTTTTTTAATTTATGTTCATTTACTCTATTCAAATTTTCATCGAATAATCAATTATTTCAATCTTTTTTAATTATAGTATTAAATTAAATTAAATTCTATGAAAAAATCATATATTTTTTATTCATTTTTAAATTTTGACATTTATAAGAAAGAAAATAAGAAAAAAGAGATTTTTTTGCATTCGTTTGAGAAAAAATCATCATTTTCTGGTATTCCAAAAATTATATCAATTTAATAAATAATTTTCCCTGGCATTCAATTTATTTTATGATAAAAAAGTTCCTTCCCATTATTTCAAACAGTTATTTAATTAATAGTCCATCTAATTCATTTGTTAACATTTATTATAATTATTGTAATATTATTTTTTTATTCATTTATTTATGAAAAATTAACATTTTTTTTTACGCAAGCAATTAATATCACCTAGTTATCAATTCAATTAATTACAAACATTTTTTTCAAACGATCTTTATCAACGGTATTTCATTAAATGAAGTGAAATTAATAATTAATTTTTACTAAAAATTGAATTCTATTGAAAAAAATAATTATTGACAGACTTTCAATAAATGAAATGAATTTAATAATTAATTTTCTCTGGCATCACCTCTGTTTTTTCTGTAAATAAAGAATTAAATAAATGACCGAATAAATAAATTGTCAAAAAAATAGATAATTAAATTAAGGAAATAAATTAATAAATAAAGCAATCAAATAAATAAGTAATAAGAAATAATTCAGTAAAAAAATAATTCGATATATTAATAATTAAATAAATTACTAAATAAATAATCTAATGAATATAATACTAAATGGTATAATTAAGTAAATAAATAGTCGAATAAATAAATAATTGAGCAAATGACAAAATAAATACTTAAATAAATTACTAACTATAAATAAATAATTAAATGAATATTTAAATAACGAAATGAATAAACAATCAAATAAATGACTAAATTAATAAATAATATAGAATTAATAAATTAGAAATAAAATAAATAAATACTTGAATAAATAAATAACTTTTAAAGCTTATATATTTAAGTGATAATAATAATATTATAATAAAAGTATTAACACCAATAAAAAAAGTGATAACAAAGAGATTAAAGGAACTGCATAACCAAAAAGGCAAAACTTTTTAAAAGGGTAAAATTTTTCTTTATTTTCCTCATAAACTTTAAGTTTTGAAACGAACTTATTTAAGTTTCGTATAAACTTTTTGAAGATCATAAACTTCTTAGATCGGACATGACCATGACGAGAATACAGGAAAAATCGTGATTTTTTTTCGTTTTCTTTTGTTTCAAGATAAATATCAAAAGGATTTTCAGAGTTCGTTTCTGTTATTTTTTTTTTTGTCTTTTTTTGGTATTAAATGAAAATCTAAAATATATTCTTCGTAGACATTTCTAACCTGAGGTGAATACATGTTCTGAAATAAACGGAATTTCACTTTTTGTCTTCTTGTTCTATTTTTCTTCATCTCAAATATAACTTTTTTTTTGCTATTTCTCAAAGAGTACTTTAAACTTTTTGATTAAAACTTATTATTAAAAAGAAAAGAGAGAAGAGAAAACCTTTTTTTTGAAATATTCATGAATTTTTATCGACTGTAGGAAATTATTCGTGAGAGAATTTTCCAACAAATAAAAAAAAATTAACAATTGTTTTCAGATCAAAAAAGGAAATTTGTTAAAAATTTAATATAATCAATACGAAGAAGAATTTTATTTTTAAATATCATTTTCAACTTCTGTTTTAATTTTCCCATAACTTTTCTTTTTCTCTTCATTTTCTTTCCCCAATCAATTCTTCTTTTTTTCTTTTCAACCAAAACTTTTGGTTTCAAATAATTATCTTTTTAATAATTGAATCTATAAATAAAAATCTTTTACGATACCATAAAATTATATACTTTATAAAAGAAGTGTAGGTACTATAAACTTTTTAGTATCATTAAAAAAAAAAAAAATGCGGAGACTATTTAAAAGTGGAATAAAATCGATAAATGTCACAGTTCAGTTGTTTTAAAAAGAAGAAAAAAAAACTTCGTTACTTGCACAGCTTGAACTGTGAAGAATACACGATGTAATTAAAAATCGAACTAACGATGACAGAAGAGACTGACTATCGTTTTCTCTTTTTTTTCCTCTCTCTCACTCTGTGTTTGATTCAAAAACCTCCATAACATCTGTTCATGAATATTTAATTTACCTCAAATTACCACTTGAATGCAGAGGTATAATATTAGCTTTGGAAGAGAAAGAAATCGAATCAAACGCTGAGGATATTAGAATATTGGCCAAGAGCATTTGTATTCGTCAAATTAAGTTTCCAGTTCAAAATGAAATTGATTTAATCATTTTCCCCTCCGTTTTCAATATCTGTTTTACTGTATGATTTTCAATTGAAATTTAATATTATGTTACATTCTTTCATGTCATATATTCAAGCATATGAAAATATGATTTCAACTGATGTGGAAAATTCAAAGTGAAAAGGTATGTATACAATTTTTTTTTCTTTTTTTTTAAATCAAAAGATATTTATCGTCGACAAAAATTATATCTATTCACTTTTTGGTATTTTTTATTTGCTATTTATTTCTTTTCACTAATTCATTATTTCTCGAAAGTTACTCGAAAATTAATTACAATTTTTTCAAATAATCTTACACATAGCAGAAATTTTTATTTAAAATAAAAATTATTTCTCGAAGAAATACATTTTTTTCACTGTAACTAAATTTATTTATTATTTTATTTACTTTCAAAAAGGGATTCTTTTAAATTTGTTTAAAATTGTCATGCATTGAATTAATAAATAATAAGTGAATAACGAATTTTCAAATTAGAATTAGAATTAAAAATTTTCTTTTTGGTTTAAATTGAAGTGTCGAGGGGACGAAATAGACTTTTTCCCCCACCACTGTTGCTCCATTTTGATCAATAAAACATAAATTATTGTTGCTTCTACAGTTATTAAACTCAGTATTGACTATAGTGACTCCCAGTGCATTTGAATCACAGTAACAAAGTTACACTGAATCAAAATCTAAAAGCAATAAATGCAAATGCTCAATAAAGCAAAACTAGATTTCGCAATAAATTTCCCTAGTTCATAAGTGAAAAAACTTTTTTAAATTTCAATTTTAGGCAAAGAAAATTCCGCACCATTAGAAATTATCACCAAAATTGTTTCATCTGATGCAGAAAATTATAATCTTTACCCTTTTTTGAAAATCTATTTCCAAAAAGAGAAAATAAATTAAAAGTTAAAACTAAATTAAAAACTAAAAATTAAAAATAAATAAATAACTAAAAGTAAAAAATAAATAAAAATAAAAAATTGAAATGAAAAATATAGAAAAATAAAGTAATTATATTCTCTTTCATTTAAGTATAAAAATTTCTACATTTTCCTCCTCCTTCTCTTCCTTCTTTTTTCAAATGACATTTTCCTCCCTTTTCGAAATTTAAAAATTGTAATTCTACGAAATGTCGAAAGTATAAAAAAAATTCACTTGCCGTGAATTGAAATAATTTAAAAACCTGAGAGACCATTTTTTCCATTAACATGACTCATGTATGTTCAGTTGAAATAAAAAGAAATGAAGTCGTTTCTAAATGGACATTGAACAAAAGCTTCAAAAAATAAACTAATATTTTTACAACGTTTCTCATATCACAATTTTAACATTTAAAAAAAAATTAACATTTTTTTTTTGCAAAACTGTAAAAATCCTTCTCTTTGTATAATATATTTTGAAAAGATTTTTTTAATAATTTCTGATATGTTGGAGCGTTAAGAGAAAAATTTAGATTAAAATTTATATTCTGTAGGTATTGTTCTACAAATAAACGCATAAAATAAAATCTCTCATACTTTCTCTCTCTCTCTCTCTCTTTCTCTCTAAATTTGAATTAAATAACTCAGCCATAAATTTTTATTACTATTATTATTATTATTTTTAAAAAAATGATGATGACGTTTTTCGAATTTTTACAACATTCTCATCGTGACTAATTTATTTCTTTTCCCTAAAGTAAAAATTTAAAAAATATATACAAAACTAGAACATTATTTTTAGATTCCATAATTAACAAAAATTTAACATCGTAATATTAATTTCAATTAGGGAAAAGCTTTGGATTAATTTTTATAAGATTTGGGAAAAATTTCTCGTTAAAAATTAAATAAATCCGAATATAGAAAATTCTCTTGAGAAATTAGATATTAATTTTGGCAAATCCTCTTTAGAACTTATATACACTACAAATGTAATATTTAATGGAAAATTTATTAATTTCTCGTTCAACTACCTTGATAATACAGAATTATAATGCAAATTGAAGAGATTTTCATGAGGAAATCCATTATTTTGGCTACATTATTAAAAAAAATTATAAAAAATTTATTCTGTATTCCATTATATCTCGTCATTTTTTTTTGTTTGTTTTATTTTTTCCTCTGATACAGAAGATTTTTATAGGTATTTACAAAATTAGAAAAATTGGAAAAAATGACAGATAAAATTTAGAAATATTTAATATTTTTTTTCTATTTTAGAACAAAAGAATAAATTATTTAAAGTGTTCTTAAGTTGATTCATATTTTTTTATTTAATATTCGTAAGAATGTGAATAAAAATGATAATTTTGTATTTTTTAATCAACAATTAATTTTTTTAATTACCCCAACAACAATTGGGTAATAAATTTTAAATTTGTACAAATATTCCTTCAAAATATCTTCTTAACTTTTGTATAATTAATTAAATATAAATTAATAGATTAGAAATGTTTTGTTTTTTATTAAAAAATTAAAAGTTTGAAAGAAAATTTTCATTTTATTGTAAATATTCCGAAGATAATAATTAAAGTTTAAATAGGTGAAAATTCAATTGCATGTATTAAATTATTATAAATATTCAGTTTTCAATATTCAATTTTAAATATTCAATTATAATTATTTAGTTACAAATATTTTATTTAAAATTATTAATAGTTAATATTTAATAGAAAATATTCAATTGTTAATAATTAATAATAAATATTCCCTTGTAAATGTTAAATTGTAAGTATTTAACTATAAATATTCAATTAGAAATGTTTAATTACAAATATTTAATTATTATATGCTCTTTTTTTAACTAAATATTTTTAATAAAAATTGTTAATATTTAATTTTTTAAATTCATTCCAAATATTTGAGCTAAAGTATTTAACTTCAAGTATTCAATTTTACAGATTCATTATTTTTATTGCATATTTACCTATAAATATTCATTTGTATATATTCAATTATTAATAATTAACTACTTAATTGTGAATATTCAATTATTAATAATAATTGAATATTCAATTGTGAATATTTAATTATTAATTGTAAAAAAGAAATTCAAAATTTTCAGCTATAAATATAAATTGGGGAATATATTTTGATTTTTTAAATATTCAACTGCCAATATTTAATCGTAAATATACAAAAGTAAATATTTTACTATGAATATTTCGACAAAAATATACAATTTTGAGTTTTAAAGTCTGAAATATTTAAATTCTAGATATTAATTTCGAATTCTTTATTTGACAGTTTTACTATTTAACTATCAATAATATTCATTTGTCAACATTAAAATTGTAAAAATTCCAGTTTTAAATATTCATTTGTAAGAATTCAATTCCGAATATTCAAAGGGTAAACATTTAATTCTGAATATTTAATTGTAAGAATGGAATTCTTGATATTCAGTCATAATTATTTATTTTCAATTATTCAATATTATACACATTCCTTTTTCAATATTTAGTTATAAATATTAAGTTGGGAATATTTTATTGTAAGTATTTATTATTGAATATTTAATTTTAAATATTCATTTTTGAATATTGAATTGTAAATGTTTAGTTATTAATATTAAAATGCGACTTTTTAATTCTAAACAGTTGAGTACTCAAACATTCAATTCTGAATATTTAATTGTAAGAATTAAATTCTGAATATTCATTTGTAAGAATTTAATTCAGAATATTTAATTATAAATGTTTTCTCGAATTTTTAATTACACAGATTCCTTTTTGAATATTTAATCATAAACATTTATCATTGAATGTTTGATTGTAAATTTTTATTAGTGAATGTTCAATTGTAAGTATTCGTAATTGAATATTCAATTGTAGATTCATTCAATAAAAAATATTCAATTACTTATTTTTATTGTGAATAATCAGTTATAAATATTCAATTATAGATATTCAATAATAGTTATCCAATTACAAATATTTCATTTTATATATTCAATTGTGAAAATTCAAATTTTTAATATTTAATTGCAATTATTCAGCGGTGAATATTTGATTGTAAGAATTGAATTTTAAATATTTAATTATAAATATTAACTTTCAAGTATTCAATTATAAATATTTACTGTCATGTATTCAATTATATACATATTCCTTTTGAAATAAGTAATTATAAATATTTTATTGCGAATATTCTATTGTGAATATTTACATGTAAACACTCAACTGTAAATTTTGAAGTTATAAGAATTCAATTTTACATTTAACTGTAAAGTTTGAATTTCTACTCTCTAAATCTGAATTAGTGCGGATTCGTTTACCAATTTGAATTAGTAACATTTTTTACTAATTTTTAGTAGTTTTTTACTAATTGCTAGTAGAAAATTACTAATTCAATTCGTAGAGCGTATTTTTTACTATTTCACATTAGTAAATTTTTTACTAATAATTAGTGAAAAAATACTAAAAATTAGTAAAAACAGTTACTAATTCAATTGGTAAACGAATCCGCACTATTTCATTAGTAGAAAACTACTAATTCAGATTTAGAGAGTAAATACAGTCAACTCTCAATAAATAGATTCCCAAGGGACATATGGGGAAAAATTTAAATCATCCATGAGTTTATTTATCGAATGTTCTAATAATAGAAAAATTTTCTAAGAAACAAAAAGTCATGTTCAATTTACAGAAAAAATACAATTTATAAATTCAATATTCTAAACTTTAATTATCAAGAGTTGGCTGTAGTAAATTGTAAATATTCATTACGAAAGTAAAGTTAGCAAGTGGAATATTGAGTATTCAACGAATATTCTCTATCGAGAATTAATATTCGTTAAATATACTCTAGAAATATTCTCCAAAGAAATATATTAATTTCCTCCAATCAATAGAAAAGATTTCTTAATAAAAATTTGCAAATTACGAAATAACTTTTAAATTTTATATTACTTCGGAAATAGAAATTAGGCAAAACTGTTATTTTTTTCCTTTTAATTGAACACGGTCGAAATTATATTTAATTCATGCAAATTATTCGAAAAATATTAGCTTCACTTGAAAAATCTCTTCAATTTGCAAGCAATTAACGATTATTATCAGCGACCACAGGCAAAATGAAAAGCACTTGAATGAAATTGACAATAATTAACGGTCTATTAAAAAATACTGCCAAAAAGAAGAGAGAATTTTTCCAATTCCCAGAATAGTAGAATTATTTGTTTTTATTGAAAAGCGGTAAAATAAATTAATAAATGAATAAATGAAGATAATTTCCTATATATATATGCTATTTATAATAATAGAATTGTTTCCTGAATAACTTGAATTGTTCTAATCTTTTGCTAAATACCTTAAGAGGCTCGTCCAATTAACTGAAGCTTTCGGGGGATTGCACAATTCTAGCATATAGGGAGGAGAGAGCTTTGATACGCTGACGTTTACCTCATAATTAAAGTGAGTTTAGGAGAGGAGAGCCTATCGAATAGATATAGCATGAAGTGCGATTTTGAGTGCGGTCAATAAGGTCATCAGGGCGGAGTACGCTATTACCGATGGAGATGAGGCGAGGCTATGTTGCATTGCTGCTGGATTATCACCGTTGAAAATGTGAACGAAAACTCGAGCTGGCTGGGCATTGCTGGCAACGCAGGTGTAATTTCCGGAATGACGGCCGGATGCCCGCGGCACTTCCAACCAACTCTCGCGGGCCAAAAGGTCCGTACTCACATTAACACCTTGCTCAACGTCGTAGTTTATCATTCGAATATTGTGGTACCAAAAAAGATAGGACGGCGTTTCCGTCGATTTCTTCACTAAACAATGAAGTTGAAGTGTACTTCCAGGTCGAACGAATTTCTCCGCTGGTCCTATTATTTCGGCGCGCGCCTCTGCAACAAAAAAACATTTTTTTTTACTATATTTTCATCATTCCTACACTGAAAAAATATTATATACTTAAATGAAATATAAAAATAATGTCAGACGATTTTGTTTCATTGAAATTAGTTTGTAAGTTTAATCTCAATATATAGAAAATATCTACTGCATTGATTGAAAAGTATTATTTGTTTGAATAATTATTTTTAATTCAAACATATTTTCTGTTACGGTTTAACCCTCCATTCGTCGCATCTTTTTTTGTAACCCGATCCGTCGCAGGTGAGGAAACTTCTCATCCATTGTAAATTAATCAAAAATTGTTAAAAAATGCAAAATTTTTTTTCGACTGTTCATTATAATTTCCAAACAACCTATTGCAGGTAAAATTAACTTTCATTTTCTGTTAATTATTTAAATAAAAAATTAATGACAAATGAAATCGAGTATACGCGGTCAGTCGCGCGGTGAGAAGTTTCCTCACTTTGAGTAAAAAATTCTTGACATTTGCTGATTAAAAATTTAATTACAAAAAAACTAAAATTAATAAAAACACAAAAATTGTTTTAAAATAAAGAAGAAGAGTTTTGTGAAAGGTACTGAGAATATAAAATTATAATTTTTTGTATTATAAAAGTTATAAATAAAAAAAGAAACTGGGTGAGGAAACTTCTCACCATGCGACGGATGGAGGGTTAAACAAAAATTATGTTTGAGTTAAACTTAAAAGTTAAGTACGAATAATTTAAAATCAACCACAATTTATGTCTGATTTCAATATTTAATCTCTTAAACAAAAAATATGTTTGAATTAAACTTAAATATGTTTGACTGTATAGAAAAGATATTTTAATTTTGATTTTAACAAAATTTGTTTGAATCAAATAATTTCTTTTCTCAGTGTAGTGATGTACATTGATAATAAAAAATCTCGTCTTATATTAATAAGATTCTTCATTAAATGTAATTATTTCAACAACTCGTATAGTAAATGTCAAAATATTTCTAACAGCAATTTGAATTAAAGTTAAACATGTATTTCAATAAAATTTGGCAAAATTTTCAATTGTTCCAATGTTTTAAAATTAATTTCGAAAATGAAAGTATTTTAAAAAAATTTTAGTTTCAATTTCTCAAAAAATTATGTTTCGAAATTTAATTTTTCGAACCTTTAATACTTTTTAATAAACAAAAATTGAAAAACTTATTCATATTTGTCTTTCATGAGAAATTAAAATTTTTAATAATTTCAATGAAAAAACTCATGAAATATAATTATTTCTAAAATTTGCATCTGTAATTCATCCAAAATTTAATTATTTTTTTTTTGAATTTTTGAATAAAATCATTCAATGTATTATTATTATGTATAATGTTATTATTGACTTTTTAAAATAAAAAATTTAAAGATTTTTAAACTCTTGCTCCCCTTAATTTTCAAAGAATTTAATTTATAAACCTTTTAAAATTTAATTTTAACTGAAATTTTTGGTAAATCAATTCCTATCAGAATTCAACTATGAGAATCGGATTATTTAAAAAGAATAATTTTTTTAAATTCATAAAATGATATAATTTCAAAAAATATAATTATATTTATAGACAATATTTAAAGAGGGAAAAATAAAATTTTACACAATTTCCAATTGTTTCAATTTATTAAAATTATTATTGTGAATTTTTTTATTTTATTTTTTTTATTTTTTTGATTAATGTTTTATTAAACATCTTACAAATGCTTATTAGCTATACATTCAATTAATCAAATTTTATTAATTTTGACAAAAAATATAAGAAGAATAAACATATAATGTAAACATATTGAGTAATTATATTTCATATTTTGAATTTCGATTTCTTCAAGAAGATAAAAATTCTAATATTTTTAAACTTTAGCTTCCCTAAAATTTTCAAGGAATTTAATTTCAAAACCATTAAAATTTAATTAATCCCCAAAATTCCTGTTATAACGGTTTAAATATTTAATTATTTTTTTTAAATTTTAACTGAAATTTTTGTTAAATCAATTCCTATCAGAATTCAACTACGAAAATCGATTTGTTTTAATAGAATAATTTTTTTTTTAATTTATAAAATGATATAATTTCAAAAATATAATTATATTTGAAGACAATTTTTAAAGAGGGAAAAATAAAATTCTTCAAAATAAAAAATTTTACAGAATTTCCAATTGTTTCAATTTGTTAAAATTATTATTGTGAATTCAAGTACCTTTTTTTTAAAAAAATTTTAATTACTATTTTTCAAAAACCTAATTTTTTTAAAAATTTCCAAATTAAATTTTTGAAATTTTAATAACTTTTGTAAAATAAATATTTTACTAATTATTGTTCTTTATTTGCTTAAAATTTTTTAATACTTAAAAATTTGAACTGCAATTCTTCCAAAATTCAATTAATTTTCTGGAATTTTTGAATAATTTCATTCAAAATTTAATTTTTAAGGAAGCTGACAAATTAAGACACTACACATTTAACACAATTTTCGACACATTTTTTTACACACAGTCTACAAATTAACTTTCCTTTTTTTTGATATATCAATTTCAACTACAAAACAAAACATTGTAATAAAACAACGCTAACTTCAGGTGAGGACGGATTATGTCGATTATTATAATATAATAATAATAATAATAATAATAATTCTCGTCTCATTTTGCCTCATTTCTCGTTTGTTTCTCGTTTAAAGTCAACATTAACTGACAACTACAAAGGTTATTTCATTTTTAAAAAATATTTATTTCAAATTCAAATAAACAACTACCTCACTAACCTAACTACCTTCAATAAGTTAACATTTCAAAAAAATAGTTTCAAAAATTATTCCTTTAAACACAATTTATTTTATTTAAATTCAATATCTTAACATTATTCAAAAAACAGTTCAAATTTAATAAAATACCTAGAATAGTTATTTAAAAAAATCATTAATAACAGTTTAAGGTTTAAACTTTAAATACACTTTATTTAATGCCAATGAAAAATATTTAATTAAAATAATTTTTTTTTGTTCAACGAAACAAAAATATATTTTTTTCTTCAAGAGTTGGAAAGTTTTGTTTTATTTCTATTTATTTGCAAAATAAATAATATAATATAAATAAATCCTAAATTAATAAAGGGAATGTAAAAATTGTAATTTGAGAAAAATGTATTTAAAAAAATTTTTTTAAACTATATTGTAGTTTATAATTAGATACATTTTAATTAAAACTATTAAAAAATGATCTATTTAAGAAAACATTTTTACTTTTTTTTTAATGTATTGCAATTAATTTAAGTACGTAAATATAACAAACCTTAAACCGTAGTTTAAATTATATAAATATATTAAAAATATTTAATTTTAACTAAACAAAATCCGCAATTAATTATTCTCTTTTGACACACATTTTTTTTTTCATTAAAGACAAGTAGCAAAAATCGATAAGTTTATTAATCGACGTTTGCTTAAAATACTCTTTTAAGCACTTATTAAAACTAAAATAGAATAAAATTTTAAATAAAAAATTTCGTATTCAAAATTCTTTCATAAAAAAATGGAATATTCCATTCATAATCCTGGAATAATGAATGTCTCAGTGTTTAATTACAAATATTCAAATGTAAAAATTTAATTTAAAAAAATGTTAATTATTTATAGATATTCATTTTTTAATATTCAACTATAAACATTTAACAAACATTAATATTCAATTACAAATATCCAATTATGGACATTTAACAACAAACATTGCATTACGAATATTTTATAGTTAACATTCAATTACAAATATTATTGTAATTATCAAACAAATAAAAAATTACAAAAAGTGTTATTTTAATTGTAAATTCTACTGTAAATGTATAAATATATTAATAAATAAAAACTAAAAACAATTCTCATCGTAAATTTTACTGGAAAATTATAAATAAATTAATTAACTAAAAGAAGTGTCTGCTTAATTACCAAATTAGTAAAAAACCATTATCTGATATAGAAAAAAAATTATTTTGTACCTAAATCAAAATATTTTTCGTTTGCTGCTTTTCATTTTTCTGTTTTCTTCTCTTTTATCTTATTATCTTTAATTTTAATTTTTAATATTAATCAGTAATACGAATATTTACAGATAGTATACTTTCGAAATTTTGTCAAATGTAAATAACTGCAAAAACATGAACTTATACAAAATTCAATATTTTGTGAATAATACTTTTGAATTATAAATATTAAACGAAAAAAAGAACTTTCTAGTATTTATTTTACAAAAATCCTCAGAGGAATTGTTTTGAAATAATTTATTTTAATGAGAGCAAAATGTTAGTAAATCTACAACATAAAATCGATCTTTCATTTCATAAATAGTGTTCTTTATATTCTAAAAAGGAACAAGATTCTTTACAAATAACTGTTTCTATGCAAAAAAATAAAAAGAAGTATTAAAAATACTAATTATCATTATTCACCGTAGGCTATTCTTTTTGTAAATAATACTGTAAAATTTTCCGTATAACTCTACAAAAAATTCAATTTATTTAAATATTCCCTTTCTATTCAAAGAAAACTATATTTTTTCCCTTTCCAATCATAAAAAAATTTGTTCCTTTCAATTCAAAAAATTTTCATTTCTTTTCAATCAAAAGGAAATTTTTTTTTTATTTATTTTCATTTTTACTGTAATAATTTCTTTATACAAAAAATACCAATTAAAATATCCAGTTAATCTTAAATACGAGATTAAATAATAATCTTTTTCTAGTCTCTTACGTAAAACGTCCTCTTTAAACTTTTTAATCTCTTCACTTCATGCCCATCGTCTCTCTTTTCTTTCTCTTTCTCTTTATACAGGATTTTAAGTCTTTCAAAATTTGATCCAATTTAAATGTTCAAAAAAAAAAGAAGCTAGAAAAAAATATAATTTAATATGAAATACAATTTATTTTTTTAATAAAATTATTCTATTTTCATTTTTCTTCTTCTTCTCTTTCCTCTTTAAAATTTCAAAGCTCACATTGTTAATCTAGATTTTAATCATAAAAGCAATTTTTTCAGCATTTCAAAAGAGTTGATTACAAAAATTTTCCAAATTATTTACAACAATTTACAAAGTTTTTTAAATTTTTTGAAGAAAATTAAAAAAATTTTTATTTAATGCCTATCACATTTTATTAAATCATTTTTATTTTTTTATTTTTTATTTATTATTATTATTACTATTGTTGTTGTTGTTGTTTTTATTACTGTTTCTAATATTATTTTCATTATTGTTTTTAAATATTTTTTTTATTATAACTTTTATTATTTTTTGTAACTTAGTTGATATTATTTGGAATTAAATTTAATTATTCAACTTCAATTACTTTTAAAAAATTCTAGTTCGACTTAAAATTTTTTTTTTTATATTATTAATGTAATCGAAGTAAGCTTGAAGTTATATTCGAATCGCAAAACAATTTACGTAAAGTTGAACGCAAGTTTGATGTGTAAAGTTTAGGAAATTTGAACCCTAAAAGTTAATATTTAATTAGCAAACCTCTGAAAATTATATTTTGTCATATGATACTTATATCAGTTTCCTGGTAAAATAAATTTACCATAATCAATAATTTAATTAAATACTTGATGAGTACTATATAAATGCTAAAAATTCGCATAGAAAAAAAACTATTTATCATAATTATTTTTCCCCGCTATTTCTAATTTGCTTATTACAGATAATTATATCTTATTAAATTTCAGAGAGCGAAGTTTCCATCCCAAACTTTTCACACGAATAATTTTCCAACTCGTATATATATATATATATATATATATATATATATATATATATATATATATTTATAAAATTACTTTTCACTGCAAAATAAATACATATTAAAATTAATTAAAATTAAAGAGTCAAAAATTATCATTATTATAGCAAAAAAATTAATTTCTTCAAAAAATAGTACATTTTTTGTTTTTTCTCTTTTTTTTATTTTTTCCAAAGGGTAAAATTTTGAGAAAAACATTTCATCATTTTACGTTATCAAAATTAAGTGCCACATTAAGTACCTTATAGTATGTTCGTAAATTATCAAAGTTTTAGAGTTCCTATCCACACCACAATAATTTATTCTGTACTCTGATTACGAAGAAATTTTAATAATTTATCAATTACTCCATAGTCTCATGATTTCTCTTTCTCTCTCTCCCTCTCTCAGGCTTAACCCCGTTTTGGTATTACAATAATCCTCTCAATGTCTTACATTTTTAAAACATCTTTTAAACCTTCATTATTTATTTAACTGTTTCCTTGTAACTTCATCTTGGACCATTAATAATGCTTTATTATATATCATTTTCGTAAAATTTACTATATTTTACGAAGTCGTTAAGATACGATGTAAATTTAACTTTTAATGTGCACAACTATGTACTTTTTTATGTCAATGGATAAAAACTTTTAACTATATATATAATATTTAATTTATAAAAAAAATTTCTTTTTTATTAATTATAATATTAATTTATAGTATAAATGTTATAAATATTCGTAATATTAGAGAATTTTTTTTCTAGCCTTTGGTCCAAATAATCAATATTTATTCTTAATGAAATAATAAAATAAAAAATTTATTCTCTCTTAATAATTTAATTAAAGTTTTAAAAAAATATTTATCCTGTGGACCAAAGACCATAAGAAATTTATTCTCTAATAATAACTATTTTATCTTTTCAAAAATAACTAATCTATCCTTTTTTATATTGAACGGAAAAAATTGTAATGAATTTTTTAATTTATCATTTCAAGTTCAAAATTGATATTTTCTATAAAAAAATTTTTATTTTTAATCATAATTTTGTTATTTATCTAACATTCTACATAATATATTATATTTTAAAAGTTAAAAATATTTTATTTTAACTAAAACGGAAAATTTTGTTATAATTCAAGAGTTAGGTGTTTAAAAATAATTATTAAAAAATTAAAAACCAAAAAATAACGCTTACCAAATATGAAAAAGGCTTCGGAGAGGAATAGTTTGTCAAATAAAAAATTAACGTTTTAAAATTTAAAAATATTGAAACATAATTTAACAAATTTTTTGGGCTACAACTTCAAAATATTAAATATATATATATAGATTACGTATAATTAAAAAACAGTTTCAAAATCTGATGTTATAAACTGAAAAACGAGGCTTCGGAGATGAATTTCAATTTTTACTCCCATTGCCAGTAATTTTTAATTAATCATTTAAAAAATTCCTTTTATTTTGTTTATACTAAATATATGTGAAAAATAAATTTTAGATTTAAAACTTCAAATTGATAAATATTAAGACTATATTACAAAATTTTTAATTATATTAAAAAATAATTAAAAATATGTATCATATTTAACCAAAACCAAAAAACAAAATTAAATAAATTTTTTTACTAAGAAGAACTTTAAATTTTAACATTGCAGGATTATGTAATGATAAATAATGTTTCGTAGAATTATGTTTATTATAATATTAATATTAAAATTTCTATTATAATTATTAAAAAAAATTATTCTCTTTTATTCATTAAGGGCATTTGAACCATTATGACGTGACAATTGATGCAAAGCATGTATTTTAATGCTGTGACGTCATAAAGGTTCAAATGCCCTTTAAAATTAAAGTTCTCTAAAAAAATAATTTCAATATTAATAATACTAACTACGATATAAATAATAATTATAGCTTAATAATAATATATTTTTTATTAATATTAAATTGTTCGGTAATTATTTTTCTACTATTTTATTTTTGTCTTTTATTATTATATTATTTCATTATTATATTATTTTATTATTATATTATTATATTATTATATTATTATATTAGTATATTATTATATTAGTATATTATTATATTAGTATATTATTATATTATTATATTATAAAATTATTATATTATTATATTATAATATTATTATATTATTATATTATGTTATTGTTATATTATGTTATTGTTATTATCATCTTCATATTTAAATCAATTTATTCCGAGTAATATTATATTACTCTAAATATTAAATACTAACACAATAAAGTATATTTATTTAAATTTTAAACATCAAATTATGTGAGTCTCGAATTTTTAATAACTAATTCAGGTCAATTATTGTATATAAAATGAAATTTCACCTCGTAAAATAATTATTATATTTTTGAAAATAAAACGAATCTCTCGTTGAGAAATTTAAGAAAATTCATTTTTCTAGAAAAAAAACAAACAAATAAATAAACTTGTTATTATTTTACTGAATGGAAATACAAAGTGGGTTAAAGCACTGCGCTAATTTTATTCACAATAAAAATAACAGTTATTCTCGTATAATCGCTTGGTTGACTCCTTTATGCGGCAAAACTTTTATTAACCATAACCAAGGACGATAAGATAGCATCAATAAAAGGAAAAAAAAGAGAAGATGAACACAAGTTTGACTGAATTGGTTATGAAATAATAAATAAATGTATTTTGTCACATTTTCAAATTAATTCCTTGTATTCCGACTAGAATTTCATTATTATTTATTATAAATTAAAATGTTAGAATTTTTATATTTTTTTTAAATTATTAATTAATTTTATATATTTTTTTAAATTATAAATTAGGAAACTTGTGTGAAAACCGCAAAGTTTCCATTACTAACAATTAAATAACTTATAATAAAAATAACTCATTTTATTAAAAAAATGTAATTATAAATTAAATAATTTATTTTTATTAATTTATTTAATTATAAATATTTAAAATAAATAAATAAATATTTAATGTTTTCCTAACTATTAAAAATACTATTCTTCCCCTTTTTTAATAAAAAATAATTACACCTGAATTCAAATTTTATTACTAATACTACTAGTAACTATTATTATTATAATTATTGTTAATTATAAATTTTTAACTTATTATTCATTGCAAAGATTTAACAAATAGGATTAAATAATTTTCTCTGTATTTAGAATTTTTTGATTAAAATTTTGTTCAAAAAATGTTTATCAAATGTTTCTGGTTTTTTTTTCCATTTTTCTGCAGATTATCTTTCGCTATGAAAGTTATTGTTTGATTAAAAATTGTATTCAAAAAGTTTATGGAGCTATAAATGTCGAGGGGAGAAAAAGCGAAAAATAAGGAAGCAAACATTTTTCTTACAACTCCTAACAGTGAGAATAGTGAATACTGTATTGTAAATTTAAAATATTTTTTCAGAATTTTCAATATTAATAATTATGTACAAAAATAAATAAATAAATAATTAAAACTGTAAAATATATTTCTTTTCTGTTAAAAACGTTTTTAAAATTTTTTTTTTGTAATAAAAGGCCTAAAAAAGACAGTTGGATAAATAAATAATTTTTACATAAATGAAAACCGTAATCAGGCTGTTTTTTACTGAAAAAAGGTTAGTATTATAATTAATATACTAATATTTTTATAATTAATATAATATTCTTATTATAAATAAAAAAAAATTGTTAATTAATGTGTAATATTATTAAATTATTAATATTTATTTTATTTTATTTATTTCGAAAAGTAAGGACATATTTATTTTTTTGACAAATTTTTTGGAAAAATGTTTAATTCATGCCTCGAAAAGAAGTGAAAAAATGTGCAGTTGTGATTAATTGAACACATGTATTACGTGCTGAGAAGATTCTCAAATCAAATGATTTTGGAATTAACCATGTAGTGTTGCTCATTACAATTGGATAATGAATGCTTATCGATATTATAATTACAATCAGTTCAGCAAATAACTGTTCTCTGATGTATTATATGTAAATTTATCCAAATTACAAATCATAGTTTATTATTTCATTGCACAATTGAATTATAGAATTTTTTCTCTTTAAATCGATAAATAAGTGAATGATTAATAGCCAATAAATAAATAAGCTAAATTAATATTTAAATAAATAATCGAATAAAACAGTTAGAAAATGAATGAGTGAATTAATAAATAAACAAATAGATAAATAAATAAATAAACAAATAGATAAATAAATAGATAAATAAATATATAAATACATGGATAAATAAATATATAAATACATAGATAAATAAATATATAAATATAGATAAATAAATAGATAAGTAAATAGATAAATAAATAGATAAATAAATAGATAAATAAAAAGATAAATAAACAGCTGAAAAAATAAGGAAATAAATAAATAGCTAGAGAAATAAGACGATATATAAATAAATGAGTGAGTAAATAAATAATGAAAAAAGTGAACAAATAATTAAACAAGTAAATGAATAATAAAATTAATGAATGAATGAATAAACAAATAAGTAACTAAAGCAATAAGTAAATAATTTTAAAAAATGATTAAATGAATAAATAAATAAAATAATAAGTGAAAAAATGAAAAAAAAAAATTTAAATAAAGTAAATTCACCACTCGAATTAATTATGCATAATATTTAATTTAAAATAAGGAAAGTGAGAAAAAATAGCCTTAAATGCATTATTTTATTTTTTATACAAATGAAATATCTTAAGCATCTATGATTTATAGTTTTAATCAAAACAAATTTTTTTTTCTCTCTCTCTCTCTATCTCTCTATATATATAAACATAATTTGAATTGAAGGAAAGCTGAGAGCACGAGGAAGGGAATTAATTGGAATGAAGAGGATGGAAAATTTATTCTGTTAGTGACTGGCAATGGAAGATATTTGTTATATAGGATTCACGCGTCTGATTAATTTCATTCTCTCCATTTCTCCACGGTTGGGAATAAACAATATCCAACTCTCGAATTGATGCAATCGACTGGAAAGCAAATTCAACTCTCAGAAATTGACTTGATTCATAATTTTATATATAACTTCACTTCGGTAATATTTATAAAGAGACTAGCGCACTTGTTTCGAGTTTATTAAAGCTTTTTCTTTGCAAAAAAAAAAATAGGAAATTTACTTTTATATATTCTACTTCAATTATATCTCAATTTGCATCACATTTTTTTTTACTTAAAAAACCAATACTTAAAATTCTAACAGTCGGGAATTAAATTACTCTCGATAAAGTACATTCGAAATTGGAGAATTTAGAGAAAAGGAAATATTAATAATAGAAGGGGAAAAAAAATTTTTTAAAGAGAAATATTCGATTACTTGGGTAATTAATTAAATGAATAATTATTAGGAATAAATTATATTTTTTTTATTTTTTATATTATTTTTTTTTGATTTGTTTGATTTTGTATGAAAACTTAATTGGTTTCGAATTAAATCAAAATTATTTGGTTTAAAATTAACTGAAAAATTATTTAGTAGATTAACTAAAAAATTATTTCGTTTAAATAAAAATTAGTCGACTGTATTGAAAACTATTTGGTTGAAAATTAAACAAAAATTATTTATTTAGTATTGAACAAAAGAAAAATACAGAATACGTTATAAAGAAATATATAAAATACTGAAAAAATAAATAAATAAAAATAAAAATTTTAAAAATATTTCACTAAAGAATTATTTATTTTTTGTAGAAGACGTTATGATTTCAGGAAAGTATTAATTATATATTTGTGTTAACACCTATTGACGTGTTGCTTTAAGACTATTTTCTCCTCGACCCATTTGCTTAGACAAATTCAATTAAGAAACATTATTTATGTCTTTTATGTCACTGGCAGAGTTCACATAATATTATCATCTAACCATTTGTTACGAAGAACATTAGTAAACAATGAATCTCAACCCACCCGATATTGCTGTTATCGTAGATGTGTAATATATACTTTAATTTTCCTTTCTCAAGTATTTTGTAATTTTATGAGACAATTTACGTCAGTTTCAATGTTTTTATAATCCAAATTTATTGCCGCTCTGTATTAGTTAATAGTGCAGTTTCAGTATAATAATGAAAAGTTTCATATCAGTGTATATAGTGAAGGCTCAATTTTAGTAAGACAATTCTTCAAAAATCGCCTCTTAAAAACTACTCACAAGAGGTAAATTTAAATTGCCATTACATCGGTAAATTAAATTTACGATTAGACACAATTTTTTCGATGTTTTATTTTTCGTAGAAGTAATAAATCTGATTTTCAGTCTTTTGTTTTATTCTGTTTTTTCTAATTATTAGCAATTTTTAAAATATTTTTCATTTATTAAATTTTTTTGTTTCTTATATTATTTTTATCTGTTAATTACCTAATTTTATAATTTCATACTTATAATTATTTTAATTTTTTCGATGTTTTTTTTTCTACAAGTAATGAATCTTATTTTTAGTTTTTTTATTTTATTCAATTTTTGTTTCTAATTATTATTAATTTTTAAAATATTTTTCATTTATTTAATTTTTTTGTTTCTAATTTTATTATTATTTGAATATTTTTTATTTATTTTATTTTTTGTAAATATTTATAATGCTTAGAACAAAACAGAGTATATATTATATGGGTGATTATCCTGAAAAGCACCTGTTTTTTTCCAGAAACTAATTTATTAAACTTTTAACATTATTCATTTATAATTTAATAAATTGTGTATTTAATAATTTATTTATAACTATTTTATCTTTTCAAAAATAACTAATATATATTTTTTTATATTGAACAGAAAAAAAATTGTAATGAATTTTTTAATTTATCATTTTAAGCTCAAAATTGATATTTTCTAAAAAAAATTTTTATTTTTAATTATAATTTTGTTATTTATCTAGCTTTCT
Source organism: Leptopilina myrica (nomen nudum) (assembly GCA_032872475.1). Lineage (NCBI taxonomy): Eukaryota > Metazoa > Arthropoda > Insecta > Hymenoptera > Figitidae > Leptopilina > Leptopilina myrica (nomen nudum). Next base: position 31,607,924 of record CM065460.1, on the reverse strand, counting down.
ACTTAATATATTATATTTTAAAAAGTTAAAAATATTTTATTTTCAATAAAACGGAAAATTTTTTTATAATTCAAGGGTTAGCTATTGAAAATAATTATTAAAAAATTAAAAGCAAAACAATAACGCTTATCAAATAAGAAAAAAGCTTCGGAGATGAATAGTTTGTCAAAATAAACAATTCACGTTTTTATTAAATTTAAAAATATTGAAATAAATTTCACAAATTTTTTGGGCTACAACTTCAAATATTTATTATATGTTATTAACTGAAAAACGAGGCTTCGGAGATGAATTTGAATTTTTACTCCCATTGCCAGTAATTTTTAATTAATTATTTAAAAAGTGTCTTTTATTTTATTTAAACTAAATATAAGTGAAAAATAAACGGTAGATTCTAAGTTTCAATTCGATATATATTACGACTATATTAAAAAATTTTAAATTATATTTATTTACTAAGAAAAACTTTAAATTTTAACATTACAAGATTATATAAAGATAAATAATGTTTCGTAGATTATGGATAAATTTTTTTTGAATTTTAAACTCAACAAAATATCAATAAAAAGTTAATGCAAATATTGAATCTCTCGTTGCAGACACGTGAAATAATTTTATATTTTTAAAATTTATTTTTATCATCATTTATTATAATTATTATTATTATTTTTATTATTATTACTACTAATATTTAATTCTCTCAATATTTCAATTAGAAAATTGAAACATATTTTGAAATACATATAAATTTGAAATATAAAATAGTTTCAAACAAAACATCAGTAGTATAAATAAAGTTTAGTCAGACAAAACATTTTCAAATAGCTTTAACAACTACTTTCGAGTATAGTTATAAAACTATATTTGAAAATATGAAAATTATATTGAAAATAATTTTTAGTTGTTGAAACCATTTATCCCTAATTATTATTATTATTTTTTGTAATATATGTTAGAGTGAAGTTTAGTTAGATATAATAGTTTCCAACGTCGAAAGCTGTACAATATTACACTGTAAAAAATTTAGGGAGTTAACGGACTCGGGAGTAGGGAGTCAAATTTTTAGAGTTAAAAATTAACTCCAAAAGAGAGTTAATTTTTAACTCCCTTCATTTAACACCCGCGGGAGTTATTTTTTCCATGGGGAGTTAGCATTTGGGTGTTAAATTTTAACTCCTTTTATTTAACTCCCCTGGCATTAACTCCCAAATTGGGTGCGACTTTTATAGACTCCCTGGGGAGTTAAAATTTAACTCCTTTTTATTACAGTGTAGTAGTAGAAATTAAATTCAGTCAGACGGAATAGTTTCTAGATTGTTAATGTATCAGGAATATGGAGTCAAATTTAAATCGGTCACTTTTTTTTCTAAGCAATAAAATTTTAATAAAAGTAGTTAAGTGAGTGAGGGGGCTTAATCGGATGGGAAGAGTTTCTAAAGCCTTGTTGTTAAAATATAAGTAGTATAAGTCGAATTTAGTCAGACGATGAAGTTTCTAACTTTTAAAGCTTTATTATCACTAGCAGATGCAAGGTATGGTCTGACAAAATGTTTTCAAGCACTTGTAACTATAATTGTAGGTAGTAGAAGTCGGTTTTAGTGAGACAATTATTCTTTTTTCTAAATTTCGCCGTGAGTAGTAGAAATAAAGTTTAGTCGGACAAACGTGTTGACAATTTATTCATACATTTCACAATCGTCAAAATTACGACATTGAGAAAACTTTTTTATCCTCTCTTTGCTGATTTTGTCTACAAAAAATGGCATAAAATCAATTTTAGTAATAGTTATTTTTAGTCAGACACTTTTTTCTGTGCAAATTTTCTATGTTTGTAGTGGTAGTGAAACATTGTTTTTGCCAGGCAAGATATTTTCAAATATTCGTAATTATTTTTTATAGTTAAAAAAAATTGTTAACATACTGTTTTTCCAATGTAAGCAATAGTAAAATGTAGTTTTAGTAAGAAAAAATATTTACCAATTTTTTACAAATATTTTTTTCAACAAAAACTAGTTCCATCAGGGGTTCTACAAAATTCCATGATTTTTCCATGATTACCAGGTGATGAATGCTTTAAAAATAAAAATTAGCCTCCAGTTTTTTAAAATTCAATATTTTAAATATTTTCAATTACATATTTCCAAAAATCATAACATTTTAGAACTATTTTTAGCAGTTTTAAAAACTAATTATTAGAATTGTTTTGTAATAATTTTTTAAGATTGAAAATTTACGTTTTGGACTTATTAAAATTTTAAAGAAATCATAGTCCTGTTTATATTCAGATGTTTTTTTAAAAATTTGTTAGTCAGTTTTTTTGTGCTGCAAAAGTCAAGGTACACTCAGATCATTAAAAAAATGTAGTAGTAAACGTCAGGGTCCAGTCAGACGAGATGTAAAATATAAATATAAATTGTAAAAACTACTTCCAGTGAGACAATTTTTTTGGAAATTTTTGTCATCTCAGCAGTAGTTAAATTAAGTGATAGTCAGGCAAAATATTCGTAAATTTTTAAAATTGTTTTTAAATAGTAAAAAAATTGTTAAACATTTGAAAGTATTTCAATCGATATTATTTTAGTTTTAAGTAGTAAAGGTCATATTTTGTCAGACAAAATAGTTTCCTACGTCATTATCGTTATTATAAGTAGTAAAAGTCAGGATGTAGTCAGGCAACTAGTTAAATACGAAGCAATAGTAAAAGTTATTCATAGTCAGACAATTTTTCAAAAATCTCTTATTTAGCATTAGGTAAATTTAGTTTCCATCTGACAGAAGCTTTATAATGTTTTGTAACTCGTTATTTTTATAAAAACTAGTTTTAGTTATTTAAAACTTTTAAAAACCAGATTTAAGCATATAAAATTTTTATCCAAAAATATTTTAGTTTAAAGTAGTAAAAATCAAGTTACAACCAAATATTTAATAATTTTTTGAAATTGTTTCAGTAGTTAAAAATATTTTTATATATTTAAACGGTTTTCAAATGACTATATTTTATTTTTAAGTAGTAGAGGTCAATATTAGTCAGACGAAATAATATTTTCTAATTTCTTTAATTAAATAAAAGTAAAGCATTAAGAAATTAAATAAAGAAAAGTAATTAAAAAATATTTCTGGGTTATAAATACTATTTGCAATGACGGTAATTTGATTTAAAGTATAGTAAAAGGCATGTGTGGTCAGAGTTCGAAGTTTTTTGCCATCTAATCGTTATAATAAGTAGTAGAAGTCAGGTTATAGTCAGACGATATAATTTTTGACCTCTAAACCTGTAGTTTCAGTAGTAGAAGTCAATTTTTGCTCAAACAGTTATTTTGAACTCTTTTTTTCATTGTAATTCTAGTCGAAAAATTTTTATTGTTTATAATGAAATTTGTACAAAAAAAGTCAAAATCGATACAAAACTGAAAAAATTCTGTTATTTTAGTGTGAGGAAAAAATATCTATGGGTGATTCTATTGAAAGGCACCTGTTTTTTTCAAAAAACTAAAAAAAATTAATTTTTACATTTTCTGAATTTTTTTGTCATTTTAAATACAATTAGAGATAAAAATCGAATTTGCTCAAAATTAATTTTCAAAAATAAGCCTTTCAGCATCATTCTAATATTAAATGTTTTGAAGGCTATATATGACTGTAATCAATATTGGGGTTCTTGTAAAAAAATTCCTTTTAAATTTAATTTCTTTAATTTATTAAACTTTTAATATTATTCATTTATAATGTAATGAATTGTGTATTTAATAATTTATTTAGAACTATTTTATCTTTTCAAAAATAACTAATATATCCTTTTTTATATTGAATGGAAAAAAATTGTAATGAATTTTTTAATTTATCATTTTAAGTTTAAAATTGATATTTTTTATAAAAAAAATTTTATTTTTAATTATAATTTTGTTATTTATCTAACTTTCTACTTAATATATTATATTTTAAAAAATTAAAAATATTTTATTTTAAATAAAACGGAAAATTTTTTTATAATTCAAGGGTTAAGTATTTAAAAATAGTTATTAAAAAATTAAAAACAAAACCATAAGGCTTATTAAAGATGAAAAAGGCTTCGGAGATAAATAGTTTGTCAAATAAAAAATTCACGTTTTTATTAAATTTAAAAATATTCAAACATAATTTAACAAATTTTTTGGGCTACAACTTCAAATATTTATATATAGATTACGTATAATTAAAAAACAGTTGAAAAATATAATGTTATTAACTGAAAAACGAGGCTTCGGAGATGAATTTGAATTTTTACTCCTATTGCCAGTAATTTTTAATTAATTATTTAAAAAGTGTCTTTTATTTTATTTATACTAAATATAAGTGAAAAATAAGCGGTAGATTCTAAGCTTTAATTTGATATATTTTAAGGTTATGTTATTCAGTGGTCACGTGCCCCATTTACTTTACTATGGAAAAACTTCCCACTGAATAACATGACCTTAAGGCTATATTAGAAAATTTTTAATTATATTAAAAAATAATTAAAAATATGTATAATATTTAACCAAAACCAAAAGACAAAATAAAAAAAATTTTTTTTTAATACGAAAATCTTTAAATTTTAATCTTTATTTTAATCTTTATTTATCTTTATTTATTTTAATCTTTAATTTAATGATAAATAATGTTTTGTAGATTATGGATAAATTTTTTTTGAAATTTAAAATCAACTTATCAATAAAAAGTTTATGCAAATATTGAGTATCACGTTGGAGACACGTGAAATAATTTTATATTTTTAAAATTTATTTTTATCATCATTTTTATTAGTATCATTATTATTATTATTATTATTATTATTACTACACGTAAAAAAACCTTTAACTGGAACAGTGATAACTTTTGCTAAAATAGCGAAAGTATTCGTTGAAATAGCGAAAGAATTCGTTGCAATAACTACAAATTTCGCTAATAGAGTGAAATTTGTAGTTGCTCCAGGTGAACAATTTTTTTCGTGTAATATTTAAATATACTAATTGAATAAAAACAATTATTTTTACACAAAGGTAATAATAGTTTCTAAATGAATCCATTTTTTATATTGTCATAGCCAATTGTGATAAGAAGGGGAGAAACGATAAAAAATGGTGTGCTTTAAAAAGCCAATAAACTACATCTCGCCTCTTATCACTCTTCCGGATTTTCTGAAACGCGTCTTTTTTTCATTCTTTCTTTCTTTCTTTTTTTTTTTTTTTTTGATCGCAGCGTCAAGCAGTAGTGTTTTACTCCGGCACTTGTCTAAAAAAAAGAAGAGTGAGTGAGAGGAGAGAGTTAGAGAAGGCGAAAAAAACAACTAAATAAAGCATTTATCTTACAAAAGGTGATATTTTTAAAAAATGCTGAAATAAAAAAACGCATATATATGCGTGTACAAATTTTAAAATCCCCTCTCTGTACAATCTATCTAAATCCCCTTCATATTTCTATATATAAGCGACACTTTTTCAAAAAGCCTCATCAATTTTTTATTTTTTAAAAATTTATTAATAAAGAGAAAATAAAAAATTATTATCTCTAAAGTGGAACCGACAGGGAAAAAGAAAGTTAATATTTAAAAAAAAAAAGAAAAAAAAACTCGACTCTGTTAAACTGTGAGATATAGTTGAATAATAAAGTTGGATTTAAATTGTGTGCTACAAAGTGAAGAAAGGCGACTGAACTAACGAAAAAGAAGAATTGGATTAAAATTAACAAAGTGCTGGACGGATAGAAAGGTTAAATAAGTGGTTGAACTTGGATGAGAATTAATTGCGATCAGAATCAAGAAATAAGAGACAGGACTTTGAAGTGTACAAGAAAATTAATAGCTCTTGGAGCATTTTTTTCATCCCCTTTTTTTCATCTATTCTCATACTCTTTTTCTTATATTATACAAGATTCACATTAAATTGTCAGGAGAGAAAGAATTCCTCTCGAAATCATTTTATCAATTTTTCTATTAAATGAACAGTGTCACTTTAAATATTTTACTTTAATATTTCATCACTTTGAATAAATTTAGAATATGCAGGGTGGAAATTTCCTATTGAAAATTTATTTTCACTCATTTTTCTTCTTTTTAAAATAAACAATGTTAGATTGAACTTTAGTCAGTCAAGTCATTTCGAAATTTAGGTTGGAAATTTTTATTGATAAATGTATTTTTAGGTAATAGGATTTTTGTCTCTATAGTAAATGTCTTTCGTGATTTTTATAGAACGACAATTTTTTTATCTATTTTTTATAAATTAAATTTTGTAAGAGACTTTTAATGTCTGCATAAAAAAATCCCTCTTAGAATTCATTATTTACTCTCACTTTTATCCACTTTTTACTTAAAATAAAGAATAAACAATTTCTGTGCATAAAGTTAAAAATTCGAAATGATTAAATATGACAATATTTCATTATTTAGATTGAATGTACAACACAAAGAAAAGTTCTCTTGAAATTTTTTTATTTTTATTCTCTTTATTTTTGTTAATAAAAATGAACAACGTTTGTTTCAATATTTTACTTTATCTAATATTTTACTTTTAGAAACAAATATTTTTTCCATTAAGGTTAATAAAAAAAGGAATTTTTTTTTACTTCTTTTTCTTGTTAAAGGTGTTTTCTTCAATTTAACTTTTATCCTCTTATTTTGACTTTGATACAAAATGTTCAAAGAATGATTTTGCCTCTTTGATATCCGGGTTACGACTTTAGTGACTGGAAAGTTTTAGCAGCAGTAGTGGCTTAAAGCAATCTAAACATTCGTATTTGTTTGCCGTACACATGTACGAGTTAAGAAGTTTAAATTCACTTTCGTATGTGACAAAATTACATGTTTATTTTATTCTCTCCTCGTTGAGAGGGAATTTTAGCAACAAAAAAAACCCATCTAAACATAATTATCTTACTTCATGTTTATTATAATAATAGGATGGTACTTTTTTAGAAAAAATTGTATTTTCTCATCTTTTCCTGTAAAAAAGAATTTTAGAATTTAAAAATCATAAAAAAATTTAATTCATAGTGACATGACAGTTTGAATTCAAAATTGTTTTCTGAATTTTTATTTCTAAATGGAAATGTTTTTTTTTAATATAATTTTCTTTTTTTCTTCTATTTTTACAAAAACTACGTATTTAAAAAAAAAACTTTTGCTCCAATTTCAATTTTAAGTCTGCCTGTACGTTTTGAATCAAATTAAGAATAGTTTTCTATTTCATAATTTCAAAAATAAGTTTATTAGTAAAAATAAAAAACTGGTTTTTGATATATAAAAAGATTATAAACTCAACTTTATTATAGACAAAAGATTTTTTTACAATTGATTTTTATTTTAGAAAAAGATTTTTATTTTCAGAAATTAAACTTGATTAGGCAAAAAAAAATTTGCAATTCGATTACTCACAAGTAGGAATTATTTTTAGTAATACGAAATATTTATATAATTTTTTTACTCTTTTCTTTTGTAAAAATCTAATTTTAAAGTATTCAGAATTTTCTTAAACGATAATATTTAAGTACTAAAGTCCAGCTGTGTTTAAAATAGTTTCCGAATTCTTCTGTTTATTATCCGTATTTTTTCAAATAAAAAAAATATTCTAATTGAGAAGTAAAATTTATTAGCAGAAAATGATTTTTGTTTGATAAAAAAAATTCGAAATTGAACTTTATTAGGCTTTATTTTTAAACAAAATTAAAAAAAAAATTTTTAGTGATTGAACTGTGGGAGGAAAATTTTTTTTCCAGCTGAATTTTATGAAAAATAATATCCAGAAATTTAAATCGATTAGATAAAAGCAGATGGAAAATGTTTTTAAAGAAACAAAAATTTGTTTCAAAAATAAAATTAAAAATAAGATGGAAAAAAATTTACTAGGCAAAAAATCTTGAAAAAATTGAAGTTTATTAGTTGTCCAATAATTTAGAAATTAAGCTCAATTAGATAGTGAATATTATCATAAACTATGTGAAATTTTGCAAAGTTTTCAACTAAATTTTCAAAAGAGAAAGTGAAAGATGGAATTTTTTTTTTCAAAGAATTTGAACATCTGCATAAATACTTAGAATGCTCTAAATTTATGCACGTTAAAAAAAGGAGAAGAAGAAGAAGGAGAATGAGAATTCAAGCTTCAGAAGCAGATCTTGATAGCGCGATTTCAGGAATTATATACCCTCGCCTCCATCTCATCTTCAATAATATAATGCTTGCATTCTTTTCCAGTGACTATTGTCCAGCTCGTTTTATTCTCTCCCTCTCACTCTCTCCACTTTTAGACAGGTCAGTGTCTTGGAGAAATCTTTCATTCTCTCTTTCTATATATTTTTTTACCCTCAAGTAAAATTCATATAAATCCTTCTGAATTGTAATTAAAAAATTCTCTTTTATTTTAGAAAATCTTGAAAATCGAATCATAGAGTAACTCAATTCTATAAAGCAATTGACCTTTTCTTTCTCATTTAATAATGAAAAGAAAAACTCCACTGTTGCGTTAATATTAAAGAAAGAGAAATTAAAAAAAATAGAAACGATTATACTGACCCAATATAATATATTATTCACAATAATTTTAATTTTAGAAAGAAAAATTCTATAAAAAAAATTTCCTTTTTTTCCTTCCCCTGAGATGGAAACTTTTTTTAAATATTTATTTACTTTTTTTCATTCATTTCGTTTCACTCACTTGTTCTTTCTGGTTTTTAAGTTTAAATATAGTTTTTAAAAAAATATTGCTACGACAAAAATTAATATCCCTTTTTTTAAAATACGACCGTTAATATTGTTATCAAAATAATAGCGACTCCACTATTTATTACTGAATGTTTGATCAATTTATGCGCTCGGTGTAGTCATGAATTATGTATGTTTAATATGAGATCAAATTTGTTTTTTTTTTAAACAAATATTTACTGGAGATTATGAGACCCAAATTAATTTAATAAAATTGTTTATACAACCGGAAAGTGCACAATTCCGTAAAATAAGCTAACAAAAATTAGGCAAACAATTTTATTAACAACTAAATAAAAAATGCAACAACTTTAAATTTATAAAAATCTTTTATAACTTTTTTTTATTGTTTATAGACAAGAATAATCAATAAATAATATCGTAAAATATTAATTTGTTTTTATTATTATTATTATTATTAAATATAATAATAATCGTCGTATACTTCATTTTTTTAATTATTATTTTCATTTTTCAAACAATTCAAAAATATTTTTATTAATCGAAAAAAATTATTAATGTTACTATATTTTTCATTGCTTCCTTTGTTTCTAAAAAATTAGCATTTTGTAACAAATATAATTTTAGATAATTAAATAATGTAAATTCTGTAAAAGATTTTTCTTTTTTTTAATAATAAATCCTTATGAATTGTAATTAAAAAATTAACAAAATAAATAAATAAATAAAATATAACAAAAAATTGACAAAATTTTTACTTCTTCCCTGACCCTAAAAAATATTCTGATTCGCTCTAAAAATGATTAGATACTCCAAAAAATGTTTTATTACATTTATTTACGAATTTCTTTAATTGAAAAATTATTCGAAAACATCAATAACTTCTTTTCTAAATAAATATTTAATTATTACTTTTTTCCTCACAAGAATCAATTGTTTTCAATAATTTTTTAAAAAAGTTCTTTGAGAATTTTGAAATCCATTTGTTTAGAAATCAATTTTACGAAATTCAAATTATTCAGAAATCCTTTAATTAAATAGGAATTTAAAAATAAACACTTCAAATAACTTCAGAACAAAAAATCAATTAAACTCTTTTTAAATAATTAATTCCACAAAATTGTTAGTTAGAAGTATGAAAAATACAAATTTTCAAAGAATTTGATTTGAAACTTTTTTAAAATTTAATTATTTCTTAAAATTCATATTGCAATGCTTTTAATATTTATTATTGTCTAAAAGTTTAATTGAAATTCATTTTTAAATAAATTTTCATTAGAAAATTCAATACTTTAAATAATGCGAAAAAATAAGTAATTTATTGAATAATTGTAAATTTCTTAAAATTGAATTCTCATAAAGACTTATATCAAAACATTTTTAAGTAATTGATTTATTTTATCGATTTTTATAAAATTTTTAAGAGCAATTTCACTTTATGATGAATTTTGACTAATATTGCATTAAAAATAGGTAAAACTCTGCGATGAGTTTTATTTATGAAAATAATTGAATTCCTAAAAAGAATTGTATTATGTACAATGAAAGAAAATTTATTAGATTCAAATAACCAATTATTTGACTATTATCAAAAAAATATTTACATGGATCAAATAATTTTTAGTTAAATCAAATAAATTGTATTCGAATCAAATATTTCAGTATTTAAACTTTGAAGCAAATATTTTTTGATTCATTCAAATAAAAATTATTTGATTCAAGTAAATATTTATTTGATAATAGTCAAATAATCGGTTATTTGAATAAAATAAATTTTTTTCCGTGTATATAAATGAATGAAGGACAATTTTTGAAAATAATTAAAATCCTGGGTAAAATGTAATTGTAGTTATAAAAATAGTGTTTCGAAGAATTACATAACAATATTTTTTAAATATTGAATTGTGTTGAAAAATCTTATTAATACATTCTGGAACATAATTTAATTTCAGAAAAAGAATTTTATTGCTTTTGACAATAATTAAATTTATGCAATCTTTATAATTTTTCCAAAATTCAATTTATTATTGGGAGGCTTAAAAATGAAATTTTGAGCAAAGTTAGCAAAACAGTGATAAATTTTGTACAATATTCAACGAAATTCATTTTTCTTACTAAATGAAAAAAAGGCATAATTTTTATTTTATAATCCTAATTTTTGCTTAAAATCTTTTTTTTAAATATTTGAAATTTTTGGTAATTAGTTGATTACACATATGTGTAGGTATTCGTTTTTATTTTTAATACGTATTATTATTTTTAACTAATAATAATAAATGAAATACTTCGTTTGGCGGGCGTGACATTTGCCACTTATTTATATTATTTATAAAAGAAATTCTAAATCCAGAATTTTATAAAATTCAATTATTTTTTAATTCCTAAATAAAAAATTATTATAAAATAATTTATAAAAAATAATTTTTTCTCCACAGTTTTTAAAAAATTAAATTATTTAAAAAAAACAATTTTATATCTGTAAAATCTAATTATTATTAAAAACAAGAAAAATTTGAAATAAATAAAATATTTTCAATGCTAAAGAATACACAGAAAAAAATAAGTGTTAAATGTGTTGCGTGTAGTTTTTAGATTATGTTGTTTTAACACAATTTTGGTGTTATTTTAACCCCATTTAAAATGAATATTAATTTAACACCTTCTAGTGTTAATTTAACAGTCTCTATTGTTATTTTAACACCAATGTAGTGTTAAAACCACACAGCGTCGGTTAAAAATGTTGCGTGTCGTTTTAACACTACTTTTAGTGTTAAAATAACACTTCTTTTTTCCTGTGATAACATTCAAAAATTTCCTTATGAGTTTTTGAAATTGAATATTATTCCAGTACTTTTGACAAAATCCCCTTAACTTTTTCCTGATTTCCCTGAAGAAATTTAGAAAAATAGTGATTTTGTGTAGAATTCTCCTGAATAATTGAATTTTCGACTGTTAATGGCGTGAAAATAATATTAATTAATAATTTTGACTAGAAATTATTAGAAACAAAATAGATGACATATTTTACTTAACGGAATAAAAATTTAAGTCTTATTTTCATAGTTTATTATTAATTATTAATTATTAATACTAATTAAGAACTAATTATTAGCTCAATGTAAATTAATGAATTATTATTAATTATTAAGTTATAATTAATTTATCACTACTTATTATTATTTTATTAGTTATTAAATTACTATTAACTAAATATTCTTTCCTTTATTAAATTTTTCCATTGTCCACCTTCTAACGCAATTTACACACACACACATAATTAGAATTCATAAAGATAATGAATTTTTACATCACACACAGCTCATAAATGATAATAAAGTTTTTGGTTGCAACAAAAAAAAAAAGAATTCCATTATAAAAAGCATTTAACGAAAAATTATTTAACATAAATTTATTTATGTAAAATTTTCATACATTGTCCAGAAAATTATTAAATAATTCTTTTTTATGAAAGCCATATATGCAAGTGTGGGTATTTTCATTTGAGGACACGTTACGCATTATCGAGCAGAATATGCATGACAAAGTAGAAAAAGAACATGGAAGAGAGGAAGGAAAAAAAATGACAAAAACGGAAGAAATAAAAGTGATTATTAAATTTTGTAGCAGACCATTGGAAAAAATTAAAACTTTTCTCCTTTTTTTTCTTTTTTTTTTTTTGTCTCCTCTCTTTTTTTTATCCTCTCTGAAAGAAATCATTACTGTCGTAGATTTATCGTTCAGACAATTTTTATCTCTTAAAACTTTATTACTATTAATTAAAATGAAGTAGAATCTCTATTTAATTTGTCTCGTCTTTCCGTCTATCAAATGAACTTCCATTTTAGAGATGGAAAAAAATTTCTTTTCGCTTTACGTGTTTTAATATATATATAGTGAGGGAAATACTATATATAAGCGCAAAAGTCACGTTTATAATCATAAGATAAATTAAATTGTCATTAACCTTAATATCTCAAAACTTTATGTTTGAATTGAAGTTGATGTTTCATTTGACTTTCCTCATTTCCCATGATTGAATTAATAAGATTATGATGGAAACACAAGCAAACCTTGATATAAACAGTTCCTGGGCCGAAGATATATTGTACTGTGTTACGTCATTAAGCTTTATTCAATTAACAAACTTACTCATTTTCAACCATCAATCATGTAAAAAGTTTTCAAGAACATGTTTGTTGGTTCGCTTGACTATCTTTTGAAATTTGTTAAAACATTGCAATAGATTATTCACGAAAGTTTCATTCTACTTAATATTTACCTATCCTCTACATACAAAACTTCTACACAATTGAGAGGAAACTAGAAAATTTAACTTCTTTGTTAAATAGCAAACTTCACGTTTGTATTTATTACTTTTTCTTTCTTTTCTTTTCTATTTTTATTCTATTTTTATTTTTTCACAAATTGTTCATTTCATGATTTTGTGTTGAATTATCGACCAATCAATTTGTCTATTCATAAAAAAAATATCCACTTTCGTAAATAAATTTCTATTAATTAGTTTCTCAATTTTTTTTCTTTTTTTCTTTGTTTCTTTAAATGGTTTATTTAAAGATTATTTAAAAATTAAAAATAATTCATCAATCATTGAATCAATCAAAGTTTATGTATCAGAATTTAGAAAATGAATTCAATTTTCAATTCTGTAAAAAATATTACGATAAGTTGAAAATCTTGACGTTCAATTCAATTCAAAATTCAAAAAAATTCATTAAGAGTTGAAAAATTATTTTTTAGGTATTAATTTCATTTTTGAAAGTATACAAAAACGAGATAAGTGAACTGAAAAAATAGAGAAACAGAACAGAAAAACTATATATTTTTTCAGTAGTAAAAACAAAATTCAGTTGGACAAAGTAGCTTCCTATGTTTCTAATCGTTATTTTCAGTAGCAAACGCCAGGATAAAGTCAGACCAGTAGTAAAATACGAAGCAATAGTAAATTGTATTTATAGTCAGACAATTTTTTACGAATATTTTACTTTATCAGTTTGAAGAAATAAAAATTTTTTAGTCTGCAGATTTAATAAATTTTGTAAATTTTTTCATTTGAAAACCAATTTTAAATATTTCTCTTTTTATTATTTTTTTAACGATAATATTTCAGCTTTTTAAGTAATAAAGAACAAGTTAAATCAAACGAAATTCGTGTATTTTTTATTAGTTAAATTTATTTTTGGTCAGCAAAACTATTTTAGAATTTAAAAAATTTTATTTAGTAGTTAAATTTATTTTTGGTCAGCAAAACTGTTTACGAATATTTGACATTTGTTTCAGTAGTTAAAAATTATTTTATTATTATTTAAACCATTTTTGGAACAGAATAGTCTAATTTTCAGTAGTGAAGATCAATATTAGTCGAGCGAAATTATTTTTACACGTTATAATCGTTATTGTCAGTAGAAAAAATCAGGATGTAGTCAGACCAGTGGTAAAACACTGATAAGTAGTAATAGTTATGTATAAATAGGCAATTTTGTTAATAATTATTTTATTTCAAAAGTAGGTAAATTTAGTTTTCGTTAGAAAGAAGATTTTATCATATTTTATAACTCGTTGTTTTGATAAAAACAAGTTTAAGTTACTAAAAACCTTTTAAAACTAGATTTAAACATTTTAAATTGTTACACGATAATATTTTAGTTTTAAGTAGTAATGGTCGAGTTCCAATGAAAAATTTGATAATTTTTCAAATTGTTTTTAGTAGTTTAATAATATTTTTTGCTATTTAAAAAAACAAAGAATTTCACTGTTTTCTTGAAAGTATCAAATTGATACCAAAATGGATCAAAATGATGTAGAAAAATTGGATCAACTTTTTATTTGATCTACATTTTGGGTATCAATTCGTTGCAATTTGATACTTTTGAGTTAACAGTGTTGCCAATTTTTAAAATTGTTCTTGTAGTTCAATAATATTTTTAGATATTTAAAAAACGAAAAATTTGACAATTCTTCAAATTGTTTTTATTAGTTTGATAATATTTTTAACTATTAAGAAAAACGAAAAATTTGACAATTTTTCAAATTGTTTTTACTGCTTTAATACTATTTTTAGCTATTTAAAGAAAACAAAAAATTTGACAATTTTTCAAATTGTTTTTGGTAGTTTGAAAATATTTTTCGAGATTAAGACGGTTTTTAAATGACAATATTTTAATTTCAAGTAGTAAAGTTCACTATCAGTGAGACGAAATTTAATTTAATTTCTATAATTAAATAAATGCCGAAAAAACAAAAAAAAAAAACATCGGTATATTTCCAATGGTAAAATTTATTTACAGTCAGACAATTTCTTTGTGATTTCTCAATATTTAAACTAGAAATTAGTTTCCAGTCGAAAAATATGAAATTATTAAGTCTAATCATTTTTCGCACTGAAA
Organism: Leptopilina myrica (nomen nudum); assembly: GCA_032872475.1. Lineage (NCBI taxonomy): Eukaryota > Metazoa > Arthropoda > Insecta > Hymenoptera > Figitidae > Leptopilina > Leptopilina myrica (nomen nudum). The sequence continues at coordinate 31,592,846 of CM065460.1, read as the reverse complement.
ACAAATTTTATGTAGTTTAAAATTTTCGTCAAACACTTTACAGCATATTTTTAAGTAGAAAAGGTCAAGATTTTGTCGGACAAAATAGTTACAAACCTTTGTAACTATAATGTCAGTAGAAAAGGTCAACCCCACTGGTCAGACAGAATAAGATTTTCTGTAAATTTCTAGTGTCAGTGGAAAAATAAGATTTTGTCAGCAGAAAATTTGCATATTGTAAATACAATAAAAATAATTCACATAAAATACAAAAAGTATCAAAAATAATTTAACATAAATTAAAAATAATTTGTTAAATCCAAATTGTCTGACTGTAAATAACTTTTACCTGTTAAAAATTTATTTACAGTTCAGACAATCTGTTTATTAATTCAATAATTTGTCTTTAAGTAGTAAATGCCAAATTAGGTCAGACGAAACAGGGGCTTACGATTAAATCGTTATTGTCAGTAGTAAAAGTCAGTGTACAGTCAGACCAGTGTTAAACTGCGAAGCAGTAACAAAAGTTATGGAAGTTTAGACAATTTTTTTCCGTGTAATTTTTAATGCTTAAATACAGTGGTAGACTTTAATTTTAATCCGGCAAAATATTATTTATCAAGCTTTAGATTTATTTTCAGCATTAAAAGCCAGTTTTAGATATTCAAAACTTTCTTAAATTATAATATGTCTGCTTTAAGTAGCAGAGGTCAGGTTTTGTCAGGCGGAGGAGTTTCTAACTTATAAAACTTTAATATCAGTAGTAAAAGTTAAATTTAGTCAGACGGAGTAAATTCCTATGTCATATGGCTATAATTATTAGTAGTAAATGTCAATTTCAGTCAGGCAGAAGTGTGTTAATGTGCTTTTTTTATTTCTCTTTTTTCAAAAATTGATTCTGCGTATTAAAAGTCAAATAATTTGATATTAATAATAAGTGTGAGAAATATTTAATAATAAATAAATGAAATAAATAGTTAATTATGTATAAAGTAAGTAATTTATAATAATAACAATAATAGTAATACTAACGAATAACAATTAATAATTAATAAAAAATAAAATTAAAAAAGCATTAAATTAATAAAAAGTTTATCATCAGCACTAAACATAAAAGTTTCAAATAAACATTTAACGATGAAACTGTTAAACATATTCACGAACATTCACGAAAAATTATGATCGTCTTTAAATTAATTATTTAAATTTTATATTATTTACACATATTATAATATTATATTTGCCAATAATTTTCGCTTTTAACTCTAACGATCTCAATTTCTGAATTGAATTATCTAATATGACGTAATATTTTCCACCCAATAAAGTTATTATAAATTTTTTTCTCTCCATTTTCTTCGATTTTGCCCTCTCTCTCTCACTCTCTTTTTTTTGGTAATACAAACGCGAAAAAGCAAACTTTAAGAACACGATATTATTTAGATTTAATGGAGAATCGATTTTTATAGAAAAAGTTGTAATAATCGTAAAAAGAAGTTTTAAAGTAATATTGTAAAATAGTAGGGTCATGTTCTTCGTATAACTTCGAGCCTAAAGTGACTTCGTGATAAAAGATTTTTGGGGATACTACTCTGCGGTGTACCAATTCACGAGGGTGAACTTATCTCATGATGGTTCGTGCGCTGCATTACATATTTACCAGAGGCAAATAAAAATTCCTTAAAATATGTAGGAAGTAATCGCTTTTTATCATCCACAAGTTTTGAGCGATTTAGTAAAAAAAAAAGTAGAGAGAGAGAGAAAAAGAACGAGATTTAAAAAGGTAATTTTTAGGGGGAAAAAATTTATCGATAAAAAGTTTCTGTAAAATTGGCGAATAATAAATAATTTTGTTTTCTCGAAACAAAATATTTTTGTAAAATAGTAGGTTGATTAAATTTCCTATACAAACTAAATAAAGTAAAAATGAATATAGTAAAAGTAATTTTTCTTAGGATATCAAATTGAGACAAAAAACTAATCAAAATTTTGCTTCGCAACACTTCTGATTCGTTTTCTACACTCAATTTAATATCCTTAGAAAAACTGTGAGTAAATAATGTAAAAATAAATAAAACTGTAGAAAAATGAGTGAAATAAAAATACAACAGAAAATTGGTGAAAATAGATAACTTTAAGTTGTTTCTGAATACAAAATGTTACGTAAAATATAAATTTGAAAATTATTTTTTGCTAAAAAAGAAAAAAAGTTATAACACGAAAATCTATATTAATAATCGATGTATTACGGTAATCTGTTCGCAGTTTGTAGTTAGTTGCTGTTCGCTTTTTTGTTTCTTAAATTTTTAAATAATAATTTTTCACTTTAAATAATGTTTAACATTTTTTAATTAATATACTGATAATTATTGAATTCTTTCATCAAAAAATTAGAAAACAATTAAATTCATTAATTCAAGAATTTTACCATCATTTTTTTTTGAATAACTAAAATCATTCTTTCGAGAAAATGTCATTAAAATTGTATTGAAAAGTTTATTCTTGTCAAGATTTTTATCAAAATTCTTTAAAATCATAATTGACTTTTTTTGAGAATTTATTTCAATATTCTAATAAAAGTGGAGTATTTAAAAAATAATTTTTACTGCAAATTTTTTAAAGTAGTTGAATTTTATAAAGAATTCAATTATTTTCAATTTTTTTTACTTATTTTCAATCGTATTTTAATTGTTTTCTTCATAAAATTTCAATTATTATTAAAATTCTTCTAAAAATTCTCGGAGGAAATTTAATTACTTAAAAAAAAATTGAAAATTTCATAGGAATTCAATTATTATAAAATTATAAATTCAATTTTAATAAAAGTAATCAAGTAATTGAAATTTACAAAAATTTCAATATAAACTTTTAAGAACAATTGAATTGTTTAGAAAAATTTTATTGCAATTTTTAGAAACAATAAATGAAGAAGTAAGAGAAAGTTTATTAAAATTAATTTGGAAATAATTAAATTTTATCCTAGAAATTTTATGAAAATTGTATTGAAATAATTGAATTTTTTTCAAAAAATGTAGAATGTATAAAAATAATTGAATTGTTTTGAAGAATTTTGTAATCAGAATTGTAGAAAATAATTGAATTTTCATTGAAACATCTAAAAAAATTAAACTCAAATAATATTTTTAAAAATAATTTTAATAATAAATAAAAATAATCTTGGAAAAATTCTCCTAGAAATTCACAGAAGTTCAATTATTTAAAAAACTTTTAATAAAATTGAATTCAATTATTTTGCGTAAGTAAGGAAATTTTTTAACGAAATTAAATTATTTTAATTACAATTTTAATTGAATTCCAGGGATAATTAAATTATTTTTAAACATTATTTACAAACGGACACTATCCGTTTATAATTAAAAAAATAAATTATTTTGAAATTCTTCAAAAGAATTTCATAATATCAATAAACTGTAAATTTTTTACAGGAATTCAATTATTCTAAATACAATTGTAAAAAAATTCTACTCGAACATTTACTTATTTTTTCAAGTTTTCCAAAAATTCCATTATTTGGAGAAATAATAATTTTTATCGTAGAGATTCAATTATTTAAAAAAGTTTTAATAAAATGCAATTCAAAAATTCCATTATTATTAGAAACAATTAAATTGTTTCGAAGATTTTTTTATCAGAATTTTTGAAAATAATTAAATTTTTATTAAAAATCTTGAAAATAATTGAATTTAAATAATATTTTTCACAATAACTGTATTCTTTCGAGAAATAATAAATAATTCAAAATAATTAAATTCTTGTGGAGAATTTTACAATTCATAAAAATAATTCATTTATTTCGAAGAATTTTCTTTGAATTTTCGATAATAATTGAATTTCTTAATGTACTTTTATTACAATTATGAAAATAATAATTTTTTAAAAAGAATTTCATCAAAATTCTAGAATATAATTGAATTTATTTTAAAATTCACCAAAACAATCGAATTTAATTAATATTTTAAAAAATAATTCTATTCTTTCGATCAATTTTGTTAAAATTCTATTGAAAATAAGTAAACTGCTCAAAAGAATTTTATTAATATGAAAAAAGTAGATTCTTGCGAAATTTTTTTTTGAATAATAAACAAGAATATTTAATATACTATCTACTCAATAAGTAAATTATTTAACATTTGAATCTGTTATGATTACAAAAGTTGATGTTTATTCTTGAAAATATAACATTTTTTAATTTAAAAAATAATAGTAAATAATTAAAAATGAATAATTAAAAAGAAATGAATAATTCTATTCTTTCGGTAAATTTTGTTCAAATTCTTTTGAAAATAATTGAATTGCTCCAAAGAATTTTATTAATATGAGAAGAAGTAGATTCTTGCGAAAAAAATTTTTTAAATAATGAACAATAATATTTATCACTATGTACTCAATAAGTAAATTAATTAACATTTGAATCTGTTATCATTTCAAAAGTTGATGTTTATTCTTGAAAATATAACATTTTTTAATTTACAAAATAATAGTAAATACCTAATTAAAAATGAATAATTAAAAAAAAGCTAGTAAATAAATGAAAACGGGAATAAATAAAAAAATAGAAAAAATAAAGCATAGGAAAGAGAAAAAATAAACAAAGAAGAGTGAAAAATAAAATGCCAATAAACTAAAGGAAAAAAAAGAAAAAAGAAAGAATATAAAAATACATTTTAAAACAGTGCGTGAAAAAGAATAGTCGACAAATATACTGCACGGGGGAAATAAAGAAATCGAAAATACCGCGTATATATATATAGTTCAATAATTCGACATCAAATTATTCCTGTTATTCTCGATGCCCCAGGAGGTTTGTGAAGAAAAGTATGATTTTTAAATTTCTTCTTATTTTTATCGAAAAAAGGAGCTTTCACACTTCACTTGCGGGATAAGAAGAACATAAGGATGCAGTTTCTATACCAGCTCGATTTCAAGTAGCTTGGGATTTCGTCTTCCGCCTATCAAATATTTGCTTAGCAAACTCATTTTTCCTTTCTCACACTGGAAAATGAAAATAAAATTTTTTTCTTTCCAAAAAAAATAACAACCAGATAATAATAAAATCTCCCCATTTCAACCCAATTTCACACGAAACAATAAGTATAAATCTAATGGATCACAGTAAAAAAAATCATTATTCAAAAATCTCTCTCGAAAAAAAATATCCCCTATCGTTATTTTATTTTTCAACCATTCATAAAAAAAAATACAAACAACAGTTTTCAAAAATTCCATTTTTACACTCTTTAAAAAAAAAATTAACGACACTACACTTTTCACTACTTTTTAGCATCGAATCCGTTTTTTTTCTAAATAAATGACTTGCGAAGAAAAAAGTTTTATAATTAAATTAAGTTGTTAATTAAGATGAAAAAAAAGAAGAAGAAACAAAAAGGCAAAAACGGGGCGGGATGGAAAAAAGAAGAAAGTGGTGAGGAAAAATTATTATGTGCCGCCTGAAGAAAAGGTCTCGTATTAACGAGTTCATTCACGCGAAAGTTTAAAAAAAAATTAACCGCAACGTCTGAAGATTATGAACAACTGCAATAAAGTACGCCTCGTGTGTGTTATATATAGTCGAGGGATTCATTTCTTTTCTCGCATTTATCTGAATGTAATACTAGAATAGGTCGCAAGCGTATCCTTTGACCCTCTCTCTCACTCTCTCACTGACTCTCTCTCTCTCTCTCTCTCCCCTTGACCCCCTTCCCTTTCAACCCTCCTCAAGTACTCTATAAAACTCCAGAATTTTGCTCTAGAAACTCCATTAAAGTAGTCGAGTCTCCAACCGAAAACTTGAAGTTTAAGAACAAAGTTTCAACGACTGGCCTTTTATGAATCGATGACATTCGTACAGCAAAAGGCATTATATGAAAAAAAAGTATAACCATTTAAATCTGTAATTATGAAAAAGAGAAAATTATAACTATATTTATGTTAGGGGGGAAATTTTTACTAATTAAAAAAACTTTCTGTTTTCCTTGCGATTAGATTTGTAATTTTTCACATTTCGCACTATTTTCCAAAAAAAAAACAAGAAATGGCTTTAAATTTTTCAAAATATTAGAGTTTTTTATAATCCATACTAATAGGATTTGTAATTTTTCACATTTCGCATTATTTAAAAAAAAACAAGAAATGGCTTCAAATTTGTCAAAATATTAGACAATTTTAATAATCCTTACTAATAGAATTTGTAATTTTTCACATTTTGCACTATTTAAAAAAAACAAATAAATAAAAATTAAATTAATAATATTAATATATTATTTATCATTATTTGAACATATTAGAGATTTTTATAATCCTTACTAATAGGATTTGTAATTTTTCATATTTCGCACTATTTTACACAAAAAGAAGAAATGGATTTTAATTTTTAAATATTAGAGAAATATTATTCCTATGCAAAGTAGTAAAAGTTCGTTTAATTCAGACGAATATTTTCGTTTTTCTTCTTAATCGTATGGAACATTTTTATAATGTGACGAAATTTACTGTTCTTTTACGGAATTTACTTCTTTTGAGCCCTCAATGAACATTTTTCATTCATATTAACCAGAGATATTAAACTTTTAAAAATCAAAAACTTAGGAAAATAAGACTTTTTTGAAAATTTTGTTGCAAAATGTATAAATAAACTTTAAAACTATCACTATCATCTTGTAGACCATTAAAAAACGCTTCGATTGACCTATTTTTGAGGCCAATTCGATTAGAAATAAAGAAGTTATTCATATTTTAAAAAACAGAAATTGTGATGGAAATTTAAAAAAAAATTTAATGTGGAAGTAACTTTGAAAATTTGATAAATATAATTTTCCAAATAATTTCTAAAATTTTAAAAAAGAAAATAATTAAAGTCATAATATACCATAAAAATGAAATTCGCTTATGTATTGAAACTGAATTTTTAATCAAATAAAGAGAAAAAAATATTACAGCAATTGAGAATAATTGTTCAAAATTTATACTTCGTTGTTATTAACATCTCTATGAGCAGGCAAAGTGTTCATGAAATAAACACAACGAGATTTACGAAAACAAATGGAATAAACACCAAAATTATAACAAAAATATGTAACTTGACAGCGGTTTTTTATAAAGTAGTGGATAAGGTCAATTTTTTGAAAGACCGAAAATTCGATTGTTTTTCAGTAGTAAATACGAGTAAAGATCAGAATGTAAACTAAATTTTTTTACTTTTAAGACAACTGCTGCTTTTCCTTTATATCTGCTCGTAGTTTGAAGTTTGTAGTTGTTTGTTTTTATGTTTCTTGACTTTTTTGATCATTTTTCATTTCAAATATTTTTTCAATTTTAAAAATAATATACTGAAAATCATCGAATTGTTGCAAAGAATTTTATCAAAGAACTTAATAATAATAGAATTTCTTCAAAGAATATAATATTTAGAGGAAAAATTGAATGCTCACGAAGAATTTTTATTTAATTTTTCGAAATTCTAATTAATTTATTTTTAAATAATTTCTTTGAATTTTTTTTAATAATAAAATTATTTTAAATAATTTAAGTTAAAAATTTTGAAAATAATTGAATTTTTTTTAAATTTAAATTTTATGAAAAACTTCTTTTGCAGTCTTTAAAATAATCGTGTTTTTAATAATTGAAATTAAACATTTAAATATTTGATAATATTTAACTTTCAGAATATTAGAAAGTAATGAAAGTATTGCAGAGATAATTTTATTGTTTGTTAATAGAATTCAATTAATCAATTTATTATTTGAATTTTATTAAACTTTTAGAAAGTAATTAAGGTATTGCAAAAAATTTTACTGTTTTTTCAAAAAGAATCTAATTGTTTCGAAGGATATATTAAAATTTTAGGAAATAAATTTAAATTTTTTCGAAAAATATTATTATTTATTGAAAAAATGTTTGTTTCATAAAATTTTATTAAAATTAATTGAATTTTACTTGTTATAAATATAATCAAATTTCTTTGAAGAATTTATTAAAATTTTAGAAAATCATTAAATTTTATGGAAATATTTTTTAAAAACGAATTAAGAAAAAAATTGAATTCTTTCATGAAAATGTTTTTGAAGTTTTGCCAAAAATTTTAAAATTTTAAAGGATTTATAAAAATTTTATAACGAATTTAAAAAAATTTAATTCTTTCGTGAAATCATTTTGAATGAAATTAAATTTTTTCAAAGAATTTTATTTTTTACAATTCTAAAAAAAGTTATGCTGAACCGACTAAGAGTTTCTTAAATAAGAAAATATAAATTCATTACGAACATATCTTTTAGGTCAAATTTATTTCTATCGAAAGGAAATAATATAAAACATTTGTTTCAATATAATATTCTCCAATAAATGAATAATAAATGTAAACTACAATTTTACAATAAAACAGAAAGTTTTCATTTTAAAAATAAATTTCCTTTTACAGAAAATTTAGAGCAATCCGTTTTTATGGTATTCAATAACAAATTATTTCTTTTTCGTCAAACGTTTTTCTGTAATATGAAAACTTTATTTTAAACAATATATATGTAAAAGTCCGTTATTCCGGATATGTAACATGCACAATATCTGTCAGTTATTCGAGTTTTTTGTAAATTATATCAACAAAGGATATAAAAAGGGCATACCTTTTTAGTTTTTACTCGCCATTATTCATTGAAAACAAAAAAAGAGTATTCTCAATAATTGAGTTATACAGAAAGCTTTACTGATTAAGTAATCCTCAAATATATGTATATATATATTATACATAGTTTACTTGAATTATCAAAGAGCCTGGTATGCATGTCGATTAAACTATCTTTTATAAATCGATATGAATAGCTATTCAAAATTAAATTAATTATAGTTGGTGCTTTGACCATTATAATGCTTTTGTAAAATAGTATGGAACAAAAGTATAGAAACAAAACTAGAGTGTAATAAAATTTTTTTCATTTTATATTCTTCTCTAATATTAAATTTAATTATTTTGAGAAATAATAAAACTTTTTTCAGAAATTCAATTGTTTCGAAAAACAATTAAATTTTTCGCCAAAAATTCAATTATTTCGAAAACTCATAATAAAATCCTATGAAACAAAGTAATTAAAAAAAATTTAATTATTCTCTTAATGTAATTTTAAAAAATTAAAAGAAATGTATGCGAAAAGAATTTAATTAATATTTATAATAAATGTTTAAAAAACTGTATGTCTATAGAAATTGAATTTTTTTTCAATTTAATTTAATATTTTAGTTATCCATTTATGGTCCAATAGGACTGAGGGAATTTACTTTGTAAATAAATAAATTCAATTTTAATTAAAATTCGACTGAAAAATTGTACCCGAAATCATTAATTTTCATAAATTTAATAATATTAATAATAATAATAATAATAATAATAATAATAATAATAATAATAGCAAATATTTAATTATAATATAAAATTTTTCGAAAGAATTCAATTTTTTATATATTTTAATAAATTCTTGGTAAGAATTCAATTATTTTCATCAATAATAATTACTTTTTGGATGAAATTCGATTATTTAAAATATAATCTTGAAAATATTCTTCCCAGAAATTCAATTATTCCGAAAACATCTAATACAATCCTTGGAAACAATTTCATTTTTAAAAATTTTAAGAAAATTTCTGCAAAAAAGAAGTTAAGTATTGAAAATAAATTTTAATAAAATTCTATATATAAAAATTGAACTATTTTCAATAATATTTTAAGTAAATTAGATGGAAAAATTCTGCATAAAATCATTAATTTTCATTAATAATGAATGTCTTTACAAATATTCAATTATAATATCAAATTCTTCGACAAAATTCAATTATTTTAATAAATATTAAAGACTTTTTAGATCATTTTAATTGTTCGAAATATAATTTAAAAAATATTCTTTACAGGAATTCAAATATTTTAATTTTTTCAACAAAAATGTTCATAGAATTCTTTAATAGAATTCAATTATTGTTAATTTAATTATAATTGAATTCCTCAAAAGAGTTTAATTACTTTGAACAACTTTAAAATTATTATTATTATTTAAACTTTTAAAATTATTAAAAACAATTACATTTTTTTAAAAATTTTAATAAAATTCCATGTAAAACTTAATTTATTCTATTCTAGATATAAAATTATAAAAAAGTTACAAAAACTAATGTTATAAAAATTGTAAAACATTTAAAATTCAAGTTCTGAAGAATTTGAATTTGAAAAAAGATTTAATTAAATATTCTGAAAAAGTTATATTTCTGAACAATTTTTATTAACACTTTTTTAAATTAGTTAAATTTTTTATTATATATTTAATTGATAATTTTTTGAAAAATTATTAATTTTTCCAAGAAATCGAATTAACAAATATTAAATAAATAGTTACGAATTTTCAAGGAATTTTTTCTAAAATAATTAAAAATAATTGAGAGGCTGGGTGCTATAATGTGTTACGCACCATTTACTTAACATGGCGCGTAACACATTATAGCATCCAGCCCCTCAATTGATTTAGAGAACAATTTTTGTTAAAAATTCCAAAAAAATGTAATTCAAAATGTTGGAAATAATTTTAAAAGAAGTAAAAGTAAGAAAAAATTTTGATTTTTTAAAATAATTTTACATCTTTTTAAGAGTACAATAAAATTCTCCTTAGGGATAGGAAAAAAATTCAAAATTTTATCTGGAAATCAGAGAAAAGTGAGGGGAAAATAAAATCAAATTTTTGTGTACACCCTGTTGAATTAAATAAATTTTCCTTCAAAGTGTAATTATTATTATTGTTAACAATTTTCGTTAATTTTCTTTACAATTTAATTAATTTATTTAATTGTCAAAATGTTATTTTGTAAAATTTTAGTTTAAAATTCAAAATTTACAAAAATTCACCACTTCACTGATTCACAAAGAAATTTTATTTTGAAAAAACTAGTAGGAAATTGATAAAAATAGAAATGTTATCAAAAATAAATTAAAGGCAAAATAACGTATAGGATATTTAATTTGTTACTATTTATTATTAATTCCTAGGGAATTATTCTTTTTTGTCAAGAATATATTTTTGTCGGTTTTTAAAATTTTTATCATCAATTTCAACTATAAAAGGAAAAGCCTTTTTGAATATTAGATTTAATTTCATCTCTACGTAAATATTTGATAGGAAATGATATCACTTTAAAACAATTACAAATTTATTTACGATATCAATATTAATTTAGGTCGATATTTTATATATATACAAATTTTATACATATAGATATATAAAATTTATATCAATTATCGTGTACAATATCGATCAAAGTGATATTTTCGAAAATAGCTTTTCAATTTTCCATTGTAATTTTCTGCTGTGTTAAAATTCCTTATCTCATTTGTTTTAGAGAACGCGCACGTTGAAAGCTTTTGATCACAACTTTTGCTTTAAAGTGTCTACTTTGGAAGGGATTTTCACATGTCTCGATTACGATACGAAAATAAGCTATATGTGTATGTATATAACTGTTCTATACCAAGAAGCTTTATACCAAAAAGCAACAAGATGAGTTTTAACATGCTTCAAGAAATTTTCAAACATGTAAGGAATGCTACAAAACTAGTTAAAAACTTTATATCTTGAAACTCGATATCAAGTTTATATATACTTACAATCTGTTTATAGTAACAAAGATTGTTCTTTCCGAAAGTATATTATTATTATTTTTTTTTCTTAAACTGTTATTTTTTCTTCGTTTCATGAAAATTTTTATTCGAAAGAAATTTTACTCCATATATATAAATTGAGTCTAATATATATATACCCACTTGAAAAAGTTTCTGAAGTATTTTGTTTATACCGCACTATTTTCATTCTTATGGTCAATTAAATTTTCCAGAACTAAAATTCTAGAGAATTAAATTTTTCCCTTATTTTTCGATTTTTGAGATAAAAATAAAAAATCAGAAATGATCAACTTAAAATTTTTTTTAATATTAACGATAATAATAAATTAATAATAGAAAGAATATTTCAAATAAAAATTATGAAATAAATTGAAAATGAAATGGAAATATTAATTTTAATAATCATAACTCATTTTAATTATTCCGCTTCTATTACTGTTCTTTAATGAACAACTGATTATTCACCTTAGTTAATTTTAATTTAAATTCGACTGATTGATTAAAAAGAACTTTTTGATTTTTATATTCGACGGGAAAAAAAAACAGTTCACCCTCATTAAAGAGGAGAGATAAAATACGTTTCAATAAAAAAAAAGAGAGAGTTACACACGATCAATGATATATTCTACCTCTGGAAATGATTTGCATGTTTATTTCTGAACAGAGAAAAGCTCTTTTTTATAAGGAAGGAATACTGTTAAAAAAAAAAGTTTAACTGCAATAAATCCAAATAGTAAAGTGCAACAGTGTATAAATAAATTAGAAAAAAGAGAAAAAAAGACTATTATCTATTATGACTTTCCTTTAATAGCAGGAGCATATAAAATTTAAATGATATAGGTCCATTTAAAGTATATTCCTAATTTTCTCAAATATATCTGAAAAATTCATGTATCGATAAAAGTTTTCCTTTTTTTTCTATCTGCGCAGAATTTTTTCTACCAGTATTCGTTTATGTAAATTTTCCTCAATTTCTTTGTGAGTCAATTTTTGTATATATACGCATTTGGAGAAAACGAATTTTAACAATTTTTGTATTAGAAAAAAAAGTTTAGATTAGACAGACAGAATTTTTTGGGTAAAAAATAAAATTGGTAGTCGTCAGTTTTAATCAAAGTAAATTTGTCCAATATTTAAGTATTAATCTCCAGCAATAGTCAAACTAAAATAAAAAAATGAGAAACTTATTAGAATAAAAAAAGAAATAAAATGTCAAAGTCTGTTCAAATTAGACAAACAATTTAGTAGTTAAAGTCAGTTTCAGTCAGAAAAAAAATTCTACTGTTGTTCAGTAGTAAACATCGGTGTAGGTCAGAGTGGAAATTTAATATTTCTATATCCGCAAGGCAACAACTATTTTTATCAATGGTAAAAACCTTTTTTATACTTAGTGATAAAATGCAGCATTAGTTTCAGTATTAGTATTCAGTATTAGTTTCAATAAAAATGCTTTGAAACGATTAAATTATTATTTAAAAAAATTTTTGGAACTTCAATTATTTTCAGTATTTAGCATCTTAATAAAAATTTCTGAAAATAATTAAATTCTCTACATAAGCAAAACTTTTTGATAAAATTCTTCAGAAGCATTCAATTATTTTCAATATTATTTTAAATACTCTCACTAAATCATTAAAATAATTTTAATTTTGACAAAATATTAATAAAGTTCTTTGAAAGAATTCAATTATTATTTACAATTTTCATTCAATTTATAAAATCCAATTGCTTTCAAGTTTTAACGAAAATTCTTTGCGAAAATTCATTTAGTTTTATAACTAATTAAATTCTTTGAATGAATTGAAAAAATTTTAAAGCTAACCTGAAGTTAGTGTTATTTTATTACAATATTTTGTTTTACAGTTTAAATTGATATACACTTGAATTCTCAATAATAATTTTAACAAATTGGAAACAATTGGAAATTCAGTAAAATATTATATTTTAAAGAAATTTATTTTCTCCTCTTTAAAAATTGTCTACAAATATAATTATATTTTTAAAATTACATCATTTTATGAATTTACAAAAATTATTCTATTCAAAAAAATTTAATTCTCGTAGTTGAATGCTGATAGGAATTGATTTAACAAAAACTTTAGTTAACATTTAAAAAAATCATTCAACAAATTTAAACCGTTATAACAGGAATTTTAGAGATTAATTATATTTAAGAGTTTTAAAAATATTTAAATTTTCTATTTAAAAAATTAATAATAACATTATTTTTCTTTAAAAATTATAAAAGTTTTTTAATAATTTTATTCAAAAATTCTAAAAAATAATTGAGTTTTGGATGAATTACAGTTGCAAATTTTTAAAATAATTCTATTTCATGAGGTTTTTCATTGAAATTATTTGAAATTTCATTTCCTTGGAAAAAATAAATATGAATAAGTTTTTAAATTTTTCTTTAACGAAAAGAATTAAAGTTTGTAATATTGTAAAAATTTACAATTTACAAATATTCTCTATATTTTTTAATTTAATTAATTAACCTTCATTTTTATTTTAAATTCGGAATAAACTCGAAATTATGATTTCACAACAATTTGAGGGAAGGAAACTAATTTTATTTTATTTATTTTTTTAAAACAATTAACTTTTGTAAAATTCTTCGACTAATTATAATTTACGTTCGAGTCAACAATTAAATAAAATTTGAAGATTTAATGAAGATTTCAAAATTCAATTAATTATTGGACTATTCTTCTTGATTGTACCTAATAAATTAATGGACAAAATCATCATGAATTATTTTCCTGTTATAGTATTATCTGGTTTTATAAGAAAATTTGAAGATTTATCCAATTCTTGGAAGGTTTCGTTACACATTTGGACCGTTGCTCAAATTTCTTATTCGCTGAATTAAGATAAAGCCCATATATATTTAATTTGTCACCCAATATTATAAAAACTTTTGTGAATTGGAGCCATGATTCGGAATTTGGATTTTTAATTATTGATTTCCTGGAGATTTGCTGAATCCGTCATTAATTTTCAACTTTTGGTGAGATTTTGTCAAGCTATTTTCATTCTTGAACATTTGATTCAAATATTAAATTAATTCAGTTGTCCAAGTCTCAAATTCTTCTCAAATATTGTTAAAATTCTTAAATTTAAAATTTAATAAATGTCTCTGTTATTATCCAGCAAAGGGACTGACTTAGCTAAAAATCAATTCAGAAGAAAATTTAAATTCAATTTAGTCATTTACTTTTTTTTTTTGTTTTATTTATTTGTCCAACGATCGGACTGACGCCCAACAATTTTGGAATCTTCTGAAGGTAAACCATTTTTATAAAAAGTTGTGGTTATAAGTTTTGAAAAATTTAATTCAGAAATTTCGAAAACTTGTTTCTTAAAAAGTGAAATTAACATTTTTTTCAAAATACTTCTATTTTCGAAAATAATTTTTGAAAATCTGACACAATTGAAAATTTTGCCAACTTTTATTAAAATAAATTAATTAATTTTAATTCAAGTTGTTAAAAATATTGTGGCGTTTACTACATACGAGTTGTTCAAATAATTAACTTTAATGAAAAAACCATAAGAAAAATTATATTCTTTAAGAAATTAAGAATTTTCATTATACAATTAAAAAAGCAAGAATGGAAAAAAATTTCACGCGCACTTGCGTGCGTTTAGTTTTGCTAGTGAGAATGTAAATAAGAAATAAATAATTAGTAAAAAATTACAATTACTATTTATTAATATGTAAAAAAAATACTTTCTACCAAATATTTGTAATATTTTCTATATTAATTTGAGACATCGCAATAAAACTTAAGCACCAAACAAATTAACCCACCTGAAAGCAACCTGAATAAATAGTGAAAAAAAATATGTCTATTCTCAAAGTACACTCTGAAAGGAAAATGTCAATTACCAAAGACAAGGAAGCTTTCTACTGAAAACACTTAATTTTATTTACCGAATATCAAAAATAATGTTTTCCACCATTATCATCGAAAAGTCTAAAAATTATCTTAAATGATAATGTCCCAGTGAGCATTAGAATAACTGAAAATCGATAATAACTTTAATAATAACGATGTTTTACTAAGACCCAGATAATTTCTAGATGGTAATGTTGAAAGTAGTCGAAAAAATATCGATCCAAAGAGAGAGAGAGAGTGAGTGCTCAATTACAAGAAGATGACAAACAACCCATATCCCTCTCTCCCACGTTTTGAAACTT
The DNA here is from genome assembly GCA_032872475.1 of Leptopilina myrica (nomen nudum). NCBI lineage: Eukaryota > Metazoa > Arthropoda > Insecta > Hymenoptera > Figitidae > Leptopilina > Leptopilina myrica (nomen nudum). The sequence goes on along the minus strand of CM065460.1, from coordinate 31,576,998 downwards.
TTTGATCGTGGCGTCAAGGATGTAGATGAGTGGAAATTACAAGGAATAATTTAAACTTTTAATAGATGCTCCGATCCTGCATCTGGGGTGGTAGACGTCTGTGATTACCGTGAAGAAAACAGAAAACGTTACTGGATATCCAATGTCACAAGCTATCTTGCAACACGTAATAGGCGTGTCTACCATCCAGTTTACTCTCTCTCTCTCTCTTCCTATATAGTGTGAGAGAGAGAGAGAGTAAAGTTAACTTAAAATTCTAATAACCACAAACCTACGTAATGTTACAAAGGCTTGTCGCGCAACTCTCTTCACTTCAAAACCTTTACCTGTATCTGCTATAATACTCAGTGCTTTTAGTGTGTTAATAATTACGTTAACCACGATCAGTTACATGCTCTAGACGCTTTGGACCAGTACGGAACTTGTTAGAGAAATTTGATCTCTAAGTGAACTGTCACTATCCACTCTCTCGACATAAATCGATTATTGTCAATTTCAATTTTATTCCCTACCCCCCTCCCCCCCTTCTCCCATAAGAAAACCTATTATCGATAACCTACATAACAAAATACTTTATTACTAAAAAACAAGGATAATTATTTTACAACGTACAGAGCTCGCTTCCTCTCTGCCTCGGTATTTATTTCTATCTTACTTCTCCTTCTTGTTAACTTTATCGTATATGAAATAGTAGTAAAAGTCAGTTTTCAGTCAGACGAATTCTAAGTAGTTTCTGAATAGTGAATACCAGTGTTGGTCAGACTCAGAACAAAATTTTTTAATTCTATATAAGAGGATCTCAGAACTGGTAAAATTTTTAAATTTTTAATAAATAAAGGGAAAAAATTCATTTTAAAAAAAAAGTTCTGTTACATATTTATTTACAAATTTTTCTTTCATTTTGAAATTATTCAAAAACATCAATAATTTCTTTTTTAAATAAATATATGAATTGTTATTATTTTTCTGCATGAAATAAAATTTTTTAAAAACAGTCAAATTCAAACCTCATCGAAATTAACAATTTTAAAAAGTATATTATCATTATTTTATATTAAGAATATTATGTAACTTGTAACTTTTTCAAGATTATTTTCATCATTTTAATCTCAATTTTTATTTTCTACAATTTCTGACCACAATTCTTCTTTAAATCAACAATTTTTAATAATTTTTAAAAAAGTTCTTTGACAATTTTTTTTTAATCAAATTTTTAAGAGTAATTAAATTTCAAATGTAATTATATTCCTACAACAAATTTATGATTTATAAAACTAATTGAATTATTGAGATAAAATGTCTAACAAAATTTTTAATAATTGAATTCGCATGTACAACTTTTGTTATTTATGAAAATAATTAAATGTTTGAGTACAATTTTATTAAAAATTTTTTAAATAATTTACTTCTTTTTGAAAATATATTAAAATAGTAGTTAACTGATTTTTGGAGAAAAAATTTGTTATACTTTAAGATAATTGTAATTTTGAAAAGAATTTTTCGTTAAATTTTCTACATAATTGAACTTTTGTAAATAAAATTATTTTATTACTTTTAAAAATAATTAATTTTCTGCAATCATTTGTAACTTCTTTAGAATTCAATTTTTTAAATTGCTTTTAACTAAATTTGTTCTATAAATTCATTATTATTTTTAATAATTAATTAAATTTATATTGACAAATCTAACCAATGTCAACAAGAATTTGAATTATTATCATTTTGCAAAATTTTAAGTTTTTAAAAATTTTTATAATTAAATTCATTTAAAATGAAAATTTTCTAAAATTTCAAATTGAAATCTTTAAAGTTTCTCTATATATCAATTTTGAAATATTTAAGTACAATTTCGCATAAAATAATTTATAAATACACTGAAAAAAATGTATGTAAATTTTGTAAAAGAATTATGTGGTTTTTACTATAATTATACTAAATTCCACATAATTTTCTTCTAAGTTTGGTATTTTTTATATCAAAATTTCGGTTTATTGCACTTTTCCCCAAATTGTAAAATACTTTTACAAAATTTAATATCCATTTTCTTTCAGTGCACTTATAAATTATTCGATGCGTAACTTTACTTAAGTATTAAAAATTTTAATATATAGATAAACTTTAAAGATTTCAATTTGAAATTTTAGAAAATTTTAATTTTAAAAGTATTTAAGTAGAAATTTTTAAAAACTTAGATTTTTGCAAAATGTTAATAATTTAAATTCTTGTTGAAATTCGTAAAATTTGTCAATATAAATTTCATATAACTTTAATTAAAGTTTTGTATTTTTTATATAAAAATTTCGATTAGTTACACTTTTTCCGAAATTGTAAAATAATTTTTACAAAATTTAATATTAATTTCTTTCAGTATAATAATTTTATGATAGTTCTGTGAGAAATAGAAAAATTAAGAGTTTTGTTAGTCTGGTTACAATTCGTGTCGATTTCACAATTTATCAGGAGAACAAAAAAGACACAAAAATTCAAAATTTTCTTATGGATTCTAAAACTTCAATTTTTTTAGTACTTTTTCTATATTCCAATTTATATTTTACTAGTATTTTACAATTATGAAAAAAAATTTTTTAATTTAATTTTCTTTAAATTGCTAATTTTATTTTTTAAAAAGTATATAAGGGTGATTCTCCTGAAAGGGACCACTACACGTGTCTCTAACGTGAGACTCAATATTTGCATGAACTTATTATTGATATTTTGTTGAGTATAAATTTAAAAAAAAGTATCCTTAATCTACGAAACATTATTTATCTTTACATAATCTTTTAATGTTAAAATTTAAAGTTTTTCTTAGTAAACAAATTTATTTAATTTTGTCTTTTGGTTTTGGTTAAATATGATACATATTTTTCATTATTTTTTAATATAATTAAAAATTTTGTAATATAGTCTTATTATATATTAAATCAAAGCTTAGAATCTACCGTTTATTTTTCACTTATATTTAGTATAAATAAAATAAAAGAAATTTTTTGAATAATTAATTAAAAATTACTGGCAATGGGAGTAAAAATTCAAATTCATCTTCGTAGCCTCGTTTTTCAGTTAATAACATCATATTTTTAAACTGTTTCTAATCATACGTAATCTATACGTAAATATTTAAACTTGTAGCCCAAAAAATTTGTTACATTATGTTTCAATATTTTTAAATTTAAAAAAAACGTAAATTTTTTATTTGACAAACTATTCATCTTCGAAGCCTTTTTCATATTTGGTAAGCGTTATTGTTTTGTTTTTAATTTTTTAATAATTATTTTCAAATACCTAACCCTTAAATTATAAAAAAATATTCCGTTGTATTTAAAATAAAATATTTTTAATTTTTTAAATTATAATATATTAAGTAGAAAGTTAGATAAATAACAAAATTATAATTAAAAATAAAATTTTTTGTATAGAAAATATCGATTTTGAACTTAAAATGATAAATTAAAAAATCCATTACAATTTTTTTCCGTTCAATATAAAAAAATATATATTAGTTACTTTTGAAAAGATAAAATAGTTATAAATAAATTATTAAATACAAAATTCATTAAATTATCAATGAATAATGTTAAAAGTTTAATAAATTAAAGAAATTAAATTTAAAAGAAATTTTTTTACAAAAACCCCAATATTGATTACAGTATATTTAACCTTCAAAACACTTAATATTAGAATGATGCTGGAAGGTTTATTTTTGAAGATTAATTTTGCGCAACTCAGATTTTTATCTTTAAATGTATTTAAAACCTACACATGACAAAAAAAATTCAGAAAATGTAAAAATTAATTTTTATTAGTTTTTGGAAAAAAACAGGTGCCTTTCAGGAGAATCACCCATAAGTAGTTAGTTAGTTTGCCAGTTTAATTATAAAATATATAAAATTAAAAAAAATTATATAAAATAGGAAGAGAGAGAGAGAGAGAGAGAGAGAGAGAGAGAGAGAGAGAAAGATCGTAAGATAGAAATAAATAGAGAGGCAAAGATAGAAAGAAATAGATAAGATGAGAGAGAGAGAGAGAGAGAGGAAAAGATGAGAAACTATCGTCTTTCATGTAGTTCTATAATTGAATTTTACTGAAAGTTGAAGTCGAAAAGTTTTGAAAAGAAGGAGAGCAAACTTATCTGTTTATTTGAATTGATTACATATATATAGAGTTAGAGAGTAGATATCTTCGGCGCCAACCTCATTAGCTTAGATCATTGCTGACAAAATTTGTGGTTATCTGGTGTGCCCCTTATCCTTTATCGTACGTGTGGCCTTTAACTAATTACCCATCTCAGTTCCTGGGACAATTTACGATGGAACTGTTACGCCTTTACGTCAACTTGAAAACGTAAAGCTTCATTTACAATTCTGAATAGGAACCTTGGCAATATTGGTACCAATTTCTAAGTTCTCTGATTTTCATTCGTATATAACAATATTCTCTCCTCTGATTTTGCATAAAAGAAATGTTTGTTTTTCAATAAATTACAATATTTGAATACAATATTATATGAATTTTTGCATATATTTATATTTTTCCATTTAGATTTATTTATGAAATTTAAACTTAACAAAATAATTCGAATTCCTTTTAAGTACAAAAAATTAAGTTTTAGAAATTAAACTTTTAAACACCACCAATGAGTTTGACTCGAAAGTAAAATTTGAAATAAAAATTTTAACCATTTTTAAACAAACTCAACAAAGTTTAAAAAATATAATTACTGTAAAAAAAGTAACAAGTAATTATTATCCCAATTACTTTATTTTGAGTAATTCGATTAAAGAACAAAGTGAAAAATTAAAAATGATAATTCTGCAATTTTCAAATCATAATAAGTGCGGTGAAAGTTAAACTATATTCATATACTCAAATTTGAGTTAAGTTATACGTTTTAACATATCAAGTTGATAGCTCAAGATTATGAGAATATAGCACCTAAATATTATTCTCGGTAATATTTTCACATATTAAAACTAGATTACATATCATGTGCTTTATTAACTTTTATACGAGGTGCTATATAACCCTTTGGCTTTTAATTTCTAGTCTGTCCAATCTCTGTTTTTATTTATATCCATAAAGGAAGCTAATCACTTGAATTTATTTCACTAATAAACAATTATTAAATAATAACGAATACGAATATAATATGTTATATTTCTGTAATAAAATTTTTAATTAATTAGTCACTTTAAATTTCCAGAAATGTAGTGAAAATACGTCCACAATAGAATTCAAATTTGTAAAATAAAAAATTTTTTTTAAATAAAAACTACTAAATACAAAAAATTAAAAAAATATTTTTAATGAAATTCTCTTATTATTAAAAATAAAATTCACAAAAAAAAATTTTCTGTTCACAATTTAATTATAGGTTTTGCATTCATCTACGAAAACTACTGTCTACTAAAACATTTACTACTTTTTTACGATTCGCTAATATTTGGATACTTTTTTTCAGATTTGTGACACTAAAATTATAAAATTCTTTCTCAGAATTATGATTTTTTAGAGATAATAAAATTTTAAAAGGTGTTTAAATTAAAATATCTGAAAATTTTAATTGTTGTAAAACTATAATAATATATACTTCTTATTTTAAAAATTTGTTCATTTATTATTTTCTCAAAAAACAATTAATTTGGAAGAATTTTATTTCAAAATGTCATTAAAAAAAAGACTGAATTTAAAATGGATCACAGTTGAAATTTTTCGAAACAGTTAAATTTGATTAAAAATAATTTAATTCCTATGAAAAAAGAAATAAGTTTTTAACTAGTTATTTAATAAAAATTATTATTTATGTTTTAAATCTAATTTAATTTGAAAATTATTAAAGAAATTGGTCTTTTGAACAAATTGTAATTAAAATTTTTTCAAAGCAGATTAAATGATTAAAAAATTTTAATTTATTTTCTAATTATTAGGAAATATTGTCGAATTTAATTGAAATAAATTTTATGATTGAAAGGAATATTATTTATTCACAAATTTAAAAATTATTTTGAAATATAATTCTCTTTTTGATTGAATTTAATATTAAAATTTCGACAATATTTGAATTTTGAAAAAATTTAGAATTGATTTTTTTAATATTTAAATTTTTCAATTGCTACTTCTTTACTTTTTTTCAGTCTTAGATTTACTTATTGACACTGTTTTTTTAATATTAATCATTAACTGCAAAGCCTGTTAAATATAAAAAAATCCCAAAATACTGTTTCTCTCGACAAAAAAAATAAATTTTTAAACTTTTCTATAAGAAGTAAAATTATCAATAAACACTAAGAATGTCTTTTGACATTGGAAAACTATTCTCGATAGGGGGTAAAATGGCCCATTGAAGGTAAAATGGTCTTAAAAAAAATTACACGACTTCTTGAAACAGTCTTTCCTTCGATATCTCTCACATGATAAAAACCTTACAATATCTTATTTTTTCACAAAAAAAAACAAACGATAAGCGACACAAAAAAAACCTTTATCTCACTGAAAAATTCTCCTTTAAAATAGAGGTGAAAAAAATTTAGTAAAATTTCATTCATACAGGACATATTTCATTTTCAAAAACAAAAAAAATATATAATATATATACACGAAAAGTTATTTATATGAAAATTTAAGCCTTCGTTAAAATTATCTGTAACATTTATACTTTCTTGACACTGCAGTAATAAAGAGAACTCGAGAAAAATTTAAATCATTTGTAAAGCTTGTGCCTCTGACGTTCGTTGAATGAGGATATCACATTTTTATTTTTAATATTACAGCGTGAAGGAAAAAAATGTGGCATTCATTTTTGATTTTTTTTCTTCTTTTTTCTCTTCGAAAAAACAGTTTTTAAAGTTAAATTTATTTCTAACAATTACTGATTTCTCGTAAATTAAATGGTATATTTATTTGTAGTCTCTAAATTATAATTTTTTCAAAATGTTTACAATTTTGAATTAGTGACTAACTTTTTGCTTTTGCATTACTAAAATTTACCAGTAAATAGTAATTTCTACAAGTTTACTAATTTGAAAGCAAAAACTCAGTCACTAATTTAAATTAGTGAGCATTTAAATTTTTTTTTTAAATTTGAATTAGTGACTGACTTTTTGCTATATTGAATTAGCAAATTTGACTAATAAATTTGTAGAAATTACAACCAAAATTTTGTTACAAAACTTTAATTTCTTTTTGTATAAAAAATGAAATAAGTTTGCGTGATCTTGATTTATCAATTGTTATTACAAGATTATAAATTTTTTTTTCAAAGAAGCAAATAAATTTTCATAATTAATTCTTTTTCTCAATGACAATTATTTTGAAAAAAATTTAAATTTTTATAAAAAATAGAGAAACAAAGTTTGCAGATTTTCTTTATTATAAATTTTCATAATTTTCACTTCATTTTAAAACTTGGCACAACAAAGAAAAAAATTATTAATTATAATAAACATTTTATGGGATGTTCAGCAAATAAAAATTAATATTAAAGAATGTATTTTAATTAATGTATATTTAAATTAATATAAAATAATATAAAAGATACGCGTGGGCACATTTCATTAAGAAAATACTAAATAATTAATTAGTCTTCGTCAACTATTAAAATAATACAATTGATAGTTAATTAAAGCTATCCAATTTTTGTTCTTATTTATTTTCAGTATTAAATTTCAAAAAGAAATTACAAAAAAATAGTTAATTGAACCAAAACATTTATTATCATCTATCTCTAAAAAAATCAAAATCTTGTTAAAGATTATGTTTAAAAAAATAAGAAATTATTTCACTTTTTAAATCTCTTTTTAATAACAATTAACATTTTGTTAAATAATTTTCAACTTTTGTTAGAAATAAATAAAAGAAACTATAGAAATTCAATTTGTCCGACAAAATGTTTTTGACAACACTTATTTTTTAATAGAAAAGAATGAAAGAAATTTTCATAATTTTGATTTGTTACCAGAAATTAAATTTAAAAATTAAATATTAGCTTCATCAAAATACTTAACTTTTAAAATTAAATTTCTAAAATTAAGTGGGTGCTAATAACTGGGTGGCAGTTTTATCCTCATACATTTTTGTAAATGTTTATAATTTAGACCTTATTTCAAAACTTGGTACAGCAAAGCAAAAAACTAAATAAAATCAATAGATTTTTAATTTAAAAATTATTTTTTAGAATTATTAAAAAATAAAAAAGAATTCTGGGTATACATATTATTAAAAAAATACTAAATAATTATTATTTATTAATCAATACTATCATTAAAAAAATAATATTTTGATTTTGTTAAAAAAAATTGTGATAAATAAATAAAAAATTATGCAAAACAATTTTTACAAATTTTGTAAAAACAATATGATTGTCAAAATTAATTACAAAATGGAAGTTTACAAAAAATGTTGATGGAGAAATATAAATAGTTTAAATTACTTTATTTTTTCTTCAATTTTAAATAAAGAAAAAGAAATTATGCAAATTTTTTCATTAATTTCCAGGTAAAACTTAAGATAAATTCATTTTTAGAAAGTTAAAAAATTAAATTTTATTAAAGAAATTCTTCAAATGATTTTAAATATTTTGTTTTTTAATAAAAAAATGTGAATTGTGAATAGACATGATTATTACATTATTATACATCTATTATTATTAGAATGAGAAAGTACACAAGCGTTTTTTAGCTAATAATTTAATAAAAATAAACAAAACATAATTATAAAATTTATAAATCAACATTATGAAAATGTCTTACCTTATTTTATAAAAGCAATATCTTTTAACCTTTTTTCGTCTTAATAAACAATAAAAATTGATATTGACAAATTGAAAAATTGTATAATTTCGTTCTGTCAGGCAAAGTGTTTTGAAAAAGAAAAAAACAAAAGCATATACAAAAACTAACTTCACACTGCGAACAGATTGAATGAAAAACCACAGAGATTAATATAGTTAATTAATAATTAATTAATTAAATTAATACTTCAAAAATTAATGGCACAGATTAATTTTTCGAAATTGAAAAATTAAAATATTCAATTTCAATCATTGGTCATTAAAAACCATTCACGTTGAAAATGTATAAAAATACAGGAAGCAAGAGGGGAAAAAATAATAATGTCTTTTAATAATAATAAAAAAAGTGAAAAGTGCCATTTCAATCTCGAGTAGATAGTTTTCTTGCGGCTTAAAAATGCCACGCAGAGTGTCGAAATACTTTTTAACGAAGCATATAAAAGTAGATTGCATATACAAGTTTTAGTGTACAAGTTATATAACTTTTACATTATCTTGATATATTAGATTTTCGCCGCCTGGGAAAACAATGTCTTAATAAAGTGCAATTTATTATCTTATTTTCACAACTAAAAGGTGGGCTTTATTCAGACTAATAAGGGTATTTATGATTACGCGGAAGAAGAAATTTGTAGTACTGTCAGCGTTTTCCTGCCGCGCGGCAAAATATATGTATATATAGCAAACATACAGCTATATATGTATATAACAGTTATAATTCAACCGACGCTCCACGTTTAATCATACTTACGTTTATCAATGACATCGCAAATCGAGGAGTAATGTAATACGTTAGAGAGTATATAATGGTATACCTTCGCTCCTTTAGACGACTCAGGAAGAACATATATATGTATATATATATATATGGATAGCGAAAGTCGGTTAGAATCGACCCGACCTTATGGAAGTTTTTGTACTATTTGATCAGGAAAGCAAGGAGGACAGGAGAAAGAGAGCGAAAAATAGAGAAAATGCATGAAAAGGGAATTTTTAGCAAAAAACAAAAAATTCACCGCGCGCACTATCGATTTTATCACGAAAACTTTTGTTTAGAATAAAAAAAGACTCACGTGCAGATTAATTAAATTAAAATGATTATTTAGATCAAAAGGACATTGATTATTATTTGAAACAGAATAATAAAAAAATATATTAATCAAGAACAATACGTGAAATTTATTTTTTCGATCATTTTCAATATTCTAGTTTGAAGTTATTCATATTTCAATCAATATACATTCTTTTCAAAAAATATTTGCCATCAAAGAAAATTAAAATTAAAATATAAAAATTAATTTCCATTGAGGGCCAGAATTCGTGAAATTTTCCCAAAAAATAAAAAGTATTTTTCTTTAATTCGAAATGTTTATCAAAAAAAGAGAAATAAAAATATTTTTTTATATAAAAATTATTGTAAAATGAAATTTTTTTGCAAATTATATTTCTCCTAAATGAATGAACCGATTGGTTTTTATCTTTAAAATAAAAATTAATATTTTTACGAAAGGACTTTATTAAAAATTAAGTAAATAATTAAGGGTTATTAAATAAAAATTTAGTTAAATGTTTATAATAATAATATGTCATATTAAAGTAATTTAAAATTAAATAACTTGAAAAATTTAAGTTAAAATATAATATTGAAGATATTAAAATGATAAAATTACCTTTAAGAGCATTTGAACCACTATGACGTCACAATATGTGAAAAGCATGAGTTTTAAAATTGTGACGTCATAATGGTTCAAATGCCCTTAAATATAAACTTATATAATATAATAAATATATTTTATTTTCAATAAAAAAATTCAATTAAAATGATTGATACCTATAATTAAATTTTTGAAATAATATAAAATTTAGATTTCTAATCTATTGAAAAATGTTTAATCATTTTTATTTCTTTGAAAATAAAAAATGTTAGTATTTTGATGGAGAGTAAAAGATAATAAGAATCATAAATTTTCTAAGATTAATTATTATGAATGTTAATTTATAATTGATGTAAGTTTATTCCTTATTAAAATATAAAATTATGTAAGGTAAAAACTAATTATTATGAATATTCCTTTTGTTTAGAATTAGAGACTTTTTAAAGAGTTAAAATATAATAATTATAATAATAATATAATTATTATCAGAATATTATTATTAAAAAATTATTATTATTAAAATTAAAACTATAAAAAATCAAAATCCTTTGAGAAAATAAAAAAATATTTTTATTTCCTTTTTTCGGTAAACACATTCCAAAGGTCAAATAAAAAAGGTTTTTTCAATATTTCGATTTTAAAAAAATACTTTTTATTTTTCAGGAAAGTTTCACGAATTCTGAGAATTCTTCCAAGAACTAAATTCTCCTAAGAGAAATTAAATGTTGAATAAATATTAATAAATAACTTTAATCCGCTTCTAACCTCAAAAATAGAGTATTTTCAAAAGAAGAAGAAAAAATTTAGACGTTTACGGCAAAAGAAACTTTTAACTCTATGTGAAGAAAAGAGAATAAATAAATAATATTGAGTAAATAATGTAATAAATAATTTAAAAACAATCGCATTATATTAAAAAAAAATTTCATCAAAAGAAAATTTGAAATTGAAATATTTGAAAATTATTTAACATAAATAAACAATAATCCTCATTTGAATTAGAAAAAAAAAGTTTATTACTTTAAATTAGTATCTGACTTTTTCCTATTGAATTTGCTTTTGTAAATTTGTAACCTTTCCTAAAAAATAGTAATTTTTACTAATTGATTTACTTATTTAAATAGTGCTTTCCTAATATAAGAAAGAAGTGTTAGACCTAATCTCTACTCGTGTTTAGGTTTTCTTACTAAAATAATTACAAATATTTGTCTAACTGTAATTGACATTAAACTATAATCGTATTTATTACTATAAAAAACAATTCAATTTCTATTTTTAAATAATAATTTTTATTTTATTATTTTTTTATTTTTATTTAAAAAAAATTGTAATTTAATTATCTTCAATATTTACTATCATCTTAATAAAATTTCTCCAAAAGAATTTAATTCTTTAAACAAAATATAAATAAAACGTATCAGAAACATTTAATTATTTTTTTTAGTATTTTAAATACTATCACTAAATAATTCCATTTTTTACGAAATATTAATACAATTTTTTGAAAGAATTAAATTATTTACAATTTATAAAATTCAATTTTTTCAAATTTTTAAAGAAAATTCCTTGCAAAAATTCAATTATTTTCATAACTAACAAAATTCTCTGGTAAAATTAAAATATTTTCAAAATTAATAAAATTTTTACGAAAATTCAATTATTTATTAAAATTTCATTAAAATACTTATCAGGAATTTAACTATTTAAAAAAATTCCAATTATAATTCGGTCGAAAATTTGTTTATTTTCCATAACAATTAATAAATATTATAGCAGGATTTCAATTATTTTTAATATAATTTTTAAAAGAATCCTTTCAAATAATTCAATTATACTTACAATTTTCATAAAAATTTTATAAAACTAGTTCTCAGAAATAAAATAAGTCATAATAATAATAATAATAATCAAATATTGGGACGAATTTTATTGAAATTTTTTAAAATAGTTGAATTCCTGATAAGCATTTTAATGAAAGTTTAATAAATAATTGAATTTTCGTAAAAATTTTATTAATTTATGAAAACAATTTAATTTTAGCGGAGAATTATGAATTTTTTTAGAGATAATTAAATTTTAAAAGATTTTTAAATTGAAACATTTGAAAATTTTAGTTATTGTAATACTGTAAAAATATTTATGTATTTTTATTTTTAAAATTTATCAATTTATTATTTTTACAAAAATTGATTAGTTTTGAAAAATTTCATTTAAAAATATCAACATGGAAGTGAGTGAATTTAGAATCGATTACAGTCGTAATTTTTTGGAATAGTTAAAATTGCAATGCTCTATTTCTGTTCGAAAGGTAATGAATTTTAACTGTTTGGACAGTCTAACATTTAGCCCTAGTCTCCCCTACCAAAAAAGTATAGATTTTTCATTGACTTTTACTATCTACAAATTTATAAATTGATTATTTTAAGAAGATTTTATCTAATTGCTGCAGGTTTTCGTTAATAGAAAAATTTATTTTTATGTCTGACATATATTGGTATGTGCTACTGAAAAATGACCCAATTTTCGTCTGACTAAAACTATCTTTAACTAAAAAAATATTATTTCAATTTTATAATTATTTTATAAATATTTATTTTACTTTTTAAATTTATTCTCAATTGAAGTAAAAAGTTTACTTGTTACTACGAAAATTTATTGAAAGAAAGATTAAAGTTACTGCCTGAAATATAAATATCAAATAAATTAATCCTAATTTAATTCTCGAGTTCATAAAATTTAATTTAAATACCTAATAGAAATTAAAAATGTTCGATTTTCGGTTCGCTAGTTGTAAATTATTTGAATTAAAAAAAAGCAGTATAACGAATTTATTCAGTATTTCAAATTGCTTTATTAGATTAGAATAACCGAGCCACTCGCAAAATTACCGTAGAATGGTAAATACTCGAAAACAGTAACAATTGAATGCAGCTAATAAAATAATTGACATTGAAACAAAGCAAGTTTGAAACAATAGTAATTTGCAAAATTGGTAAAAATGTCTGTAAAATTTTTCCAAAAATGGTAGTTATTAAATAATTAATAAAACATTGTAGAAAATGATCCAATTCTTTTTCACATTAAAAAAAAACAGGAAAGAAATACAAAGAATAAAAAAGAACGCTTTTTTAGTTCAGTTTTTTGAAAATTAATTAACAACGATAATAAATAATTAAATAACAAATTAATAATGTTGAAATAATAATTAAAATAATAGTAAAAAATAAAACAATTAAAATAATAATAAAAAATAAAATAATTATAATAATAGTAAAAAAAATAAAATAATGAAAACAATATGAACGAATTTTCTTTTATTACTGTAGTAAACGAAAAACAAATGTGAAAAAAAGTTTGCATCGCTAAAACATATATAAAAAATAGAACTTTAAAAAATATATAAAAATATGTTCAACATGTTTTTTTATAAAAACAAACTGTTTTTTTTAAACTAATGTTATTTGTTGGTGGAAAAAGTTACAAATTCCCCGTTTTGCCTCTATTCAAAAGACTACGTAAAAAAAATTGCAACTAAAATAAAAATCTAATTTCGAGTCATTCCACAATAATATTCTTTTTTGTTCCATTTTGCAACGAATGTTTGTAATTTCTATTTTCTATTTAACTTATTCATATTTTTACAAGTAAACATAAATATATGTCTTTGTTTATTTTATTATTAAAAATCGAAAAACAAAAATTTTTCCAACAATGCATTCTTTTTCTAACAATAATTTTAATAGAATCAACAAAAAAAACTAAAATAAAAAACAAAATTCACAAAAAAAATTTAAAAGTTTTTTTAGTTAAAAATTAAGTTCCTTTTTTTAAATCTATTTTTTCAAAAAACTGATGAGAGAAAAAATATTCTAAAATTCGAACGACAATTCTTTCTCTCGTTAAATATGAAAAAAAAATCAGTACAAAAACACGAAATGTAATTGTCATCAATCATTGATTTTATCATTAAAAATCAAAACTTTTTTTTCCTCTGTCCTAGTAAACAAACAAACCAACGAAAAAAAAAGAAGTAATAATTTTGTAAATTTTTTCGATAACAGTTGAAGCGAGAGTGTCTTGTTTATTATTCGAAACCGACGATATGTATTTTAGAATGTACGATCACGATTTTGTGGTAAACCGTGAAAATTGATTGTTAACCGCCAGATTTGTGTGGAACCAGCATACCAAATATTCGATATAATGAATTTATACAGTAGAAAATGAAAATTTCTCATTGGCCGCATTTTTATTTTCCTTCGCTTCATTTTTTTTTTGTTTTGTTTTATTATTGTGCTGCAAAATATTTTTATTTCATGAAAAGCAAAAGAGAAAAACTTTTCTATTATATGAAACAGAAAAATCAGTTAAAAGCCAATTGCATAAAAAAAGTCCCCCCTCAACTGTATCTCTATATATATTTCAGTTGACATCAATTTTTATTTCACAGTTAGTTTTGTGTGGCGAAAAAGTTTTTGATAAAACTTTGTTTTCTTTTAACTCTCTCCCCCCCCCCCCCCCGGACTTACATCAACAGAAAACTTTCACGTAATTATCGAGAAATTTTCAAGTGCTCCTCAACTAATCGAGGATCAGTCTACAGCCGAAAACGAGTCTCAGAAAACGAATTGAAAGTTGAAGTTGAAACTTGTTACCCGAGTTTAGACGTGCCGAGTGAAACAGGTTTTTCCATCTTCTGTTACTGATAAAAGGAAAAGATGTTTTTTCAGTCAACAATTTTATATTGAAGAAATAGAAGAAATAATGACTCAAAGGCCCTGTATTCTTCAATAAAAAACAAGAGTTATGTAAACAGTGTTCAGAAACAAATATTACTCTTTTCATATTGTTCCACTACTTTTTTTTCTCTCTCTCTCTCTCTCTTTCTCTTTTTCATTCTTTTTATAAAACTTTACTTTTTAACATTCGCGGAGAATAAAAGTTTTATTTAAAAAAAAAAAAAATTCTTCAATTAATTAACTTCTTTGTACATATTAAAAAAAATTTTTTCTTTTAAGAATTCTTTGTTTCTTTATGAAATTGATTTTTTCCTTTTTAATTCAAAAGATATGGAACTAAAATTTGTTAATAACTTCTAAATTTTATTGACAAAAATATTGGCTGTTTTGTCAATAAAAATTAAAAGTAAGTTAAATTTCCATTAATTCAAATTAAATTTCTTTCAAATACGAAACAAGTTGTGTTCTAAAGTTTTTAACAATATTAATTAATATTAAAGATTTATTCATTTTTCAATATTATGCAAATTAAGGCTTTTCCGAGATGAAATTTTCAGTGTTTGAATAATTTTAGATTCAAAGACTGTAAAAAAAATCAATTATTCACTAATTAATTAATTGGCTATTATTATCTTAAAAAAAATATAAATCAAATTCATTGAAAAATTCAAATATTTTCGTAAATATTAAAAATTCTCCTCGAAGATTTAATTTTTTTGTAAAAAATTTAAATTTTCCTAGGAATTCAATTATTTCTTAAAATTTGAATCAAGTTCTACAAAAGAATTTAATTATTTTCAATGATTTTAAGAAAACTATTTGAAATTATTCGAATTTTCAAAAATGTTAATAAAATTATGTGCAAAAATTAATTCATTTTGATAAATAATAATAAATTCCAATGCAAAAAATCAATTATTTTTTATTCTTAAAAATAGACAAGATATATTTTTAAGAATGTATTTAATTTTAATTATAATTGAATTTGTTTTTAAATGAATCAAATTCTTTTCAAAAATTCAAATATTTTCGAATATTTTAATAAAATCCTTCGAAAGAATTTAATTTTTATAATTTTTTTTTACATTTCGTAGAAGCGATTCAATTATTTTCATAAATAAGAAAATTCTTCACAAGAATTCAGTTTTTTTATAAATATTGAAATTTTCCAGAATTAAATAATTTTCGAAAACAATAGAAATGTTTTTAGAAATTAATTATTTGGAAAAATTTGTTTTAACTTTTCGAAAAAACTCAATTATTTTTTAATTCATTTTAAAAGAAATCTTCGAAACAATTTAATGTCAATAAAATTTTTCAAATTATTTGAATTATTTTTAAAAGTATAGAAATTCTTTACAGTAATTTAATTATTTTTAATTTTTTTTTCAATTCTCTGAAAAAATTCTATTATTTCCAATAATTTTAAAAGAACTCTTGGAAACAATTAAATTTTCAAAAATTTGAATAATATTTTGTAAAAGAATAAAATTATTTGGATAAGTAATAAAATTCTGTTCAAAATATTTGATTATTTTAAAAAATAGTAATCAAATCTTTTGTAACAGTTTTATTTTCAAAAATTTCAATTCAATTCTCGGCAAGGATTCAATTGTTTCTAAAGAATTTTAATAAATTTTTTTAAAGTAATTAAATTATCAAAAATTTTAATAAAATTTTTCAAATCAATTCAATTTTTGTTTATGAGTGAAAAATTCTTCTCAAGAATTTGATTATTTTGAAAAAATTACAATAAAATTTTTCGAAGAAATTCCATTTTTTGAAAATTTAATAATATTCTCAGAAAGAATTCAATTATTTTCAAAATTGTTAATAAATTTTTTCAAATAATCCAATTATTTTTTAAATTGTGATAAATTCCTGTGTCATAGATTAAAAATTTATTTATTTCCATCAAAAATAAAATTGACAAAATTAAATAAATTTCAATTTAATTGTAATAAAATTCTTTAAAACAATTAATTTTTCTTAAAAATTTTAATTAAAATTGCAAGAATTCAATTTTTTTAATAAATAATAAAATATTCTTCGCATGAATTCAATGATTTTAAACAATTCTAATTAAATTCATCCAAAACAATTCAATTATTAAAAAAAATATTAATACAATTTTATAAAAGAATAAAATTACTTTCTTAATTTTAATAAAAGTTCTGAATAGAATTCAATTATTATTTTCCAAAAATTTGTAAAACTTCAAAAAAAATGTACTCATTAATGTAAAATTATGAAAAATAGAATAATTTTTAAATTTCTAAAATATAAATTTACAAAAAATACATACATTGAAGTATAAAATAATTGAATTTAAAAGTTACACTTTTCTTGAAAATTTGATGATTTTAAACGTTAAAATTCTATGCAAATAAAAGTTAAAATTTATTAAAATTACAATTACAAAAATTAAACAAAGTTTTTTAATAGAAACTAAATTTTTTTTGTTAAAAATAAATTATTTTCCAAAAATATACGAAGATGGTGAAAATGAACAAAATAGATGAAATAGTTGACAAAGTTGAAAAGAGATGAAAAAAGGTCAAAAGGTGACACTAATTTAAAAAAAAATTTCAAATAAAAAATGAGTTTTCTGCTAAAAAATTATCTGTGAAAATATTTTCCAAAGTTAAAAGTTTACAATCTCCTTTACGTTTTAAACAATTTTTTATTTACCTACAAAAAAAACCCCTAATTTGTAAGGTGATATTTTTTTTACCTTTAATTTTAATTTTCAAGGAATTAAAAATTTACAATTCAAAAATTTAAAATTATTATTCTCTACTATATAAATTTCTCAAAGGATTAAAAAAACACAGAGAAAGAATGTTGAATATTTGCCAACTAATTCCCATTCCTTTTATTCCATTCCGCATTAAACAAAATGAATGAAAAAATATTTTTTCCCCGAACTTCAATAGTGGAAATAAAAAAAATATATATTGACACAGAAATACTAAAATACATATCAATTAATTTTCCAACAAATTGAAAATATTGTTTCCAAAGAAAATATCAGGAAAAATGAAGCGCATTTTTATACATAAAGTTTTTCCGCCAATTGCAATATATGTAATTTTAATTGAGTGAATACATTTAAAGAAGTATCTTTTTCCTGCCTTTCAACTAAATTGCTGCCCTTTTAACGACTTTATCCTCAGTGAAGACCACAAAAACCAGCTTCTCTCTTCCTCTATTATAGGGGAAATTTTTTTTCCTTCTCTTTTCTTTTTTCCCCCCATCATTTCCGTTGGAAATGTCAGAAAAAAAGTCATTCAAATATTCACTTTAGAGAAAAGGGGTAGTAGTAGTAGTAGTATTTCATCAGATTAAATATCCTTCTTCATTGAGATAATATTTGTGGTAAAAATTACAAAAAACAACCGCGGAAAAAAAAATTTTTTTCTCCCTTTTTCTTTTTAAAGAACATAGCGAGAAAAGTTCTTTAAATGCAAATTAAGAAAAAACACTGATTGTATTTTATCATGTTAATTTATTTCTTGAAACGAGCCTTGTAAAAGACTTAAATTAAAAAGTTAAAAAGAAAAATTCTTCTGTTAAAAAAAAAAAAAAGAATTTAAACTTTTCTTCTATTTTTTTGCGGGGCGAAGATTTACAACTTGAATTTGAAAACAGACATTATTGTCTCAAGTTTACAACTCTTGATGCACGGCTTAAGAGGTAAAAATAAAAAAAAAAGAAGTGCTTGGTAAAAAAGAAATGATAAACAAAAAATGTAGAGATTTTTCTCAATTTTTCTGCAATTTGAATGGATTGGTAAAAAGGGGACTTCAACTAACTGCAATTACTATTAGATTAGAAAAGTTACTGTTTCCACCTGAATGTGGTAACTTTGATTTATTGTTATCATTATTTGTCGGGGTGCTCTTTCATTTTTTTTTGTTCTTTCTAAATGACACGAGCCAGTGTCAAAAATTTTCCCCGAGAAAATTCATCTCTGTTTATATATTTTGCATCTGGCAAACATGCATGTTCCTCGTAAAAGTTATGGTCATGTCACAGAGGTGGAAAACTCTTTCCCAAACTTTACTACAGCTTTCTGCCTGATTGTTAGAAACTGAATATAACATGCACCATGTTTTCACATATGATTACTCTTTCATGAGAAAATATTTCTATATATCTTAAGACTTTTAATACTTCCGGTTTACTTTCACAAATTTATAATGTAATATTTCCCACGAAAAGAGGGGGATAAAAATTGACACAATGACAATGAATGAATGATAAAGTTTAAATTTGTAAATTTTCAACTTTTTAAGTTTTTAACTTTTAACAAAATAAAATATCTCATGTCTGTGGCTGTGTTTGTGTGTGTGAAGTTGACCACTTTAATATTCTTTATATATCACTTGAGAGAGATATTCTCATGTATTATATTTTTCCACATAATGGAAAATATTTTATAACGTCTTTCAAATATTCTTGCTTTTTATTTTCTTCATACTCCAAGTGAATATATTCACAATAAAATCAAAAAAGTTGTCAACCTCCTTGACATTTTAATAAACTGCAAATTCTTGAAAAAATCTCATACGTCAAGAATTCGTTTCTTCTATAGCTCTTTTTCGAATTTCTCTTCCGGAAATTAAATAAATATACTTTTACAGTTTGTGAACAAAATAATGAAAAATAAGAATCAAAACAAAAAAAACCAAATAATAAATTTTCATCTTGTAAAAAAATTACAATTTATTTAAAAGTTTCTATTAATTTTTTTGACTAAACAAATTTATATTTCAGGATTAAAATTCAACTTTTCAGTCTTAACAAATCGTGAATCTGATGATAAAAAGAATATCAATAAGTAAATAACAGAAGTTTTAATAAAGGATTTATAAATTATAATGAAAGCATATTTTCACATAGAATAAAATTATAAATAATAAAATAATATTTCGAAAATTCAAAAATATTTAATTTATTTGTTTTTTATTATAATTATCTTTTACAAACAGTAAAAATTTATTTATTTAATTTCCGGAACAAAAAATTTTTTAAATTTCAAAAAAGAAGACAGTGAAAAAAAAATTCTTGACATATACCTAATAATAAAAAAAATTATAATAATTATTTTTTATAATATCAAATATTTAGTAGATTTTAATTTATTTTTTTATAAACAATTTATGGGCAAAAATTTAATTTCCTTGACTCGAGAAATCGTGACGATAAAAAGAATTAAGATAAGTAATAAATGATATAGAAGTTTGATGATAAAAAAAAGAAGAAAAAAGGAAAAGGGTTTTTTTCATAGTAAATCGGGAGATGTGCTTTATATGAGATAAAAGTAATTTTGCGCAAGAAAGATCCGCCAAGTGTCAGGAGCAGAGCGAAATTTAGAGCCGTTTAAAATCGTTTTTAACCCATGAAAGACAGTGACCGTCCAGTTGTGATGAAGAAAATTACAACTTCAGCTGAGAAATACGTCAGTCCGTTCGAGACAAATGAAATTTGTCAAGAGACACGGACCAACAAATTATTGCCACGGCTTAAGAGAGAGAGAGACAGAGTTTTCAAGGAAAAAATTTGAAAAAAGTATTTTTAATGAGGGGAATTTTTTTTTGTTTTTAATTTTAGAACAAAAAAAGGGAAAAGAAAACTATTTGTACAATAAGTTTAAATTTATTTTCAATGTTAGAACAAAAAAGAAAAAACTATTTTAAATAAAAGTTTGTTATCAATTTAATTTTGAAATTTATTTTTTTGCAAGTTTAAAAACAAATGAAGGCAATGACAAACAATTAAATTATTTTTAATATAATTTTAAACAAAAATTTCGAATGAATTCAATTATTTTATAAAAATATGTCTAATAAAAATAGATCTTATCTGGAATTCAATAATTTTCTAAAAATTGTATTAGAAAAAAACTTATAAAGCAATTGAATAACAAAGAAACAGTTCAATAATTTTCATAAACAATAAAATTCTTTGCAAAGATTAAATTATTTTCTAAAGTTTATAAAAAATTCTTTTCAGAAATTCAATTGTTTTTCTCCAATTTTTATAAAAATCTTCTCAGAAATGCTGAGAAGAAATTCTCAAAAATAATTATTTTTAAAAAATAAAAATTTTTATAAAATCTTTCAAAACAGTTGAATAATTTTTGTAAATAATAAAAATCTTCCTAGGATTTCAATTATTTTTAAAGATTTTATTAATTCAATGTTCTAAACAAATTTTAATAAATTAAATTTTGCTTTTCGATTTTATAGAAAAAAAACACATTTTTCATAAAGTTCCATTTTCGCGTTTCAATTTTGCACAACAAAGAAATACAAAAAAAACAGCTTTTAAATAATTTCAATTTTTCCTTTCAATGTTAAAACAAAAAATAAAAAACCCATTCTACAACAGATCATTATTTCTTTTCAAAATTACAACAAAGAGAAAGATTTTTTTTTATTATTAAATTTTTCTTTTTAATTTTACAGAAAAAAACACATTTTTCATAAAGTTCCATTTTTCTTTTCAATTTTGCAACAGAAAAGAAAAAATCCATTTCTCCTTTCCAATATTACGAAAAAAAGGGAAAAAAATTATTAATTAAAGACTTCTTCTTAATTTTACAGAATAAAAGAAAAAATTACAATTTTTAATAAGATACATTTCTCTTTTAAATTTTTTTTAATAAAAAAACTATATTTTATATCGAGGAAAAATTATCTTATTAATTTAAAAAAAAAGATTTATAATCCAAATTAAATTGAATGGAAAAAGTATGAAATTATATCGTATCTTAATAAAAAAATTTATATATAGAAGCAGAGAGGAAAAAAAACTATTTTCTTTCTTTTTTAATTAATTATTTCCCTTTTAGTATATTGACTCAAAAAAACCAAAATTCTCAAATTAACTTTAAATAATTTATCCAGGAAACGGTATTTTAAGAAACATTACATGAATTTTATTTTTAGAGTTTAATTACAAAAATTGAAATAAAAATCAATTTCCCGAAAATTGAAGACCTGGAAAATATATTTATTTTTGAAATATAATTTCCAACGTAAAACAAAATGTTAGGTAGATATTTTTTGTAATACAACAGAAAGTGTATTAATAGTTTTCTCATTGTTTTTTTATTTTTTTAACTTAAATAATTTAATTATTCATTTAATTATTAAATCTCTGCCTTTTTTAACGAAGTAAATTTAATTAGTAGGTTATTTATAAAAATATTAGCAAAAAAGTACATGCTAAAATTTATTTAAAATCTTAAAAAATAAATTTTTAACTCGTGTTCAGAAACCCAAAAGAAGTGCAAGAAAAAAATTTCAAATTAACTAATATTCCAATATTTCCTCATGCTATTTTCGCACTTTTCAGTATCCAATCTGAAATTTTGAATTTTACAAAAAAAAAAAGAAAAAAATAAGATCAAAGTTGAACTCAGCGACCACAAAAAAAATCCCATTTATTTAAATGAAAGTAAAACTCTACAATTCACCAGGTTAATTACAGAGTATATTTTTCTCGCTATTGTTGCATCGAGAGAAACTGACTTTTTTTAAATGATATTTAATTAAAAGCCAATTTCACTAGATTAACAATAGTTAATAGTCCACTGTGGTGTTTTTTTAACGTATTTTTCGGAAGTTTCTCCCGCATCAATTAAATTTTTTTTATAGGATATAAACAACTCTTTCTCTACCTATCGTAAACCGTTGAATATAACCATATACAGCGATGAGCTTCATGCGTTACACACTAACAATCATCAAAATCTATTCAATTAACTTTTTTTCATTATCTCTATTTTTTCATATTTCTGCGAAGTTGAACAAAAATATTCCTTTTTTGTTAATTAAAAATAACTGACCTCTTTTTTTTCAGAGTAGTAGTGACTTTAGAATAAGTTAAATTTATTTCTGTAATAATATTTTCACACTATTTTTATTTTCTCAAAAAAAAATAAATAAAAAATTCTTAAAACAATAATTTTATAACTAAGGAGAATAATTTAAAAAAGCAATCATTAAAAAATATGAATTTTTCCCAAATTACTCAATTGTACCTATAGTTTAAATTTTTTTCCAATTCTTCAAAAAAATACAATTTTCAACAAACGTAAAATAAACATATTAATCATTCTTATTAAAAAACATATTTTTTTCATTCTCGCTAAAAAATAACTTTTCATTTCATGATATTTTTCAGTTTCGAATTTTTCTCCATTTCAAATTCTCACACGTATTTTTCTTTTTTTTCGCTATAAATATTTCAAATATTTTCACCAAATTTTTGTTCAACTTTATGAATAAAATATGAATGAAAGTAAACAAAAATTATTACTTTAACACTACGATAATTGAAAAATTTTTAATTTAATATTAAAAGAAGAATTTCAATAACTTTTTTTTATTATTTTTAAAATTAAAATTGAAATAATTACTGTTTTCTATTTGAATAAGTGTTTAAATAAATAGAATAATTATCTTCAAAACTAAAATAATTGTTTTAATTGTTTGCAAAATTGAGCTAATAATTTTATCCATTAATTTAAATAGGTAGGTATAATAATTATTGTTACGTTCAATGCCGAAAGGCATGAACTATTTATTACAATAGAATATAATATAATAATTATTGTAAATGCAATAAATATATAATAATTATTTACCAAATGAAAATGATTAGTTAAATTATTTTTAAATTTAAAGGAATAGTTTTAATTATTTTTAAAATTGAAAGTATTCTTCTACTTATTTTTAAAGTTCAACTATTAATTTTATTTCTTAATGTAAATAAGTAGAATTATTTTTATAAATTATGTTAATAACGCGTTTATATTCATTATTATTTATAATAGTTTTTTATAATAATATAAAATTTACAATGTTGAGAGAACTCTTTTAATTATTTTCAATATTAAAATAATTCGACTTCATTATTATAGTCGAAAATATAAAATATTATTATTTCAGTGTATTAATTATTTTCCACATTAAAAAAATTATATTTCATTATGAATAATAATGCAAAATTATTTCATCATGAATAATAAGTCAAAATTATTTCAATATTAATAAAAATGTTTCTTCCAATTTCATAAATAATATTATATTATTAAAATAAATATAATAAAAAATTAGTATAAACTCATTATTCTTTTTAAACCTGAAATAATTTTACCCATGAAAAGAAATAATTATTTAAATAATTTAAACAAGAAATTATTTTTTTGCAACACTGTTTTTTCTCGAAAAAAAAGTAAAAATTAATTTTCATGATAAATAATAATAGTATAATAATAGTAATAAATAAATTGTAAATCTAAAAGCAAAACTTATTTTCCTTCCGTTATCCAGTGATTATTATTATTATTATTATAAAACAAAAACAGACGAAGAAACTTTTCAATCGGAATTGCGAAAACTTTTCAGCTTTATTAAACTGAAAATATTTTCAGACGCTCCTCAACATCTATATATCCCTTCCTCTCTTCTTCTTTTAACATTTGATATTATTTTTATGGGGAGAGAAAAAAAAATTAATTTCCTGCATTTTATAACTCTATATACAGATATACAAGCAATTGCTTTATGTTAAAGAGAAAACATGAATAGTTTTGTAAGTCTTGCATATATATATATATGTATAGAAAGAGAGTTTTTCCATTACTAAAATAACATTATATACAAGTTGTGTGATCGATTCAATGACAATGAGGACAATACTCGTATTCAAAATAGTTAATCATGCTTACCGACAACTTCGAGAAATAGAAATATACTGGTGGGTGGATGGGTGGATACTTGGCACTCGTACATTCCAGCATCCCTTTGTTGAACGTACTTGATTTGAAGGGTCCAATCTTCACTGTGATGAAAGTGAATCGCTTGAAAACGTTCGTCGCTAGCGTAAGTTGTCAAACCAACAGTTAGCAATTCGTGTGTCTTTTTTCTCTTGATCCAATTGACCTACAAAAAAAAAAATATTCAAACAATATTCTCAATTCGTTGAAGAAAAAAAATTGGCAGTTGCGAATTTTTTTTTTTTAACAAAAGGAACAATTTCTTTACTTTAATTTTATCAAAATTTATATTTTTTTTAAATATCAAGTAGTTTTTTATAATAATTTCAGATATAAAATTAAAATACATGATTTATTAATTAACTAACAATATCAACTAAGAATTAATTAACTAACCAATTCTTATTATTTATTATTTATTATTTTCAAAAACTGCAATAAAATTCTTCCAAACAATTCAATTATGTTTATAAATTAAAACACTCTTGTCAAGAATTCAATTATTTTAAAGAAATTTACCTGTTAAAATGCTTATCGAAAATTGAATTATTTTCAAAACTTTAAGAAAAAAAATTAATTCAATTCAAATATAAAGAAAAAATTCAATTATTTCCTTTAACAATAAAATACATTGAAGAAATTCAATAGCTTCCAAAATTTTTATTAAAAAAAAACTTAAAGCAATTGTATAACAAACAATTAAATTATTCTTATAAACAACAACATTTTTTGCAGAAATTTAATTATTTTCTAAAGTTTTAATAAAATGTTTCGAATGAATTTGATTATTCTTTAATATTTCAATAAAATTCTCAGAAATTCATGTATTTTCTAAAATTTTTATAAAATCCTTAGAATCAGTTTAATAATTTTTATAAGTAATAAAATTATTTCCAGAATTTTAATTATTTTCCAGAATTTTAATAAAATTCTTCTAAACAATTCAGTTAATGTAAGCTTTCAAATAAAATTCTTAGAAGGAATTTAAAATTATTTTCAATTATTTTCAGACATTTTATAAATTTTTTTTTTACATTTCAATTATTTTTATAAGTATTAAAAAATTCCTTTCAAAATTTCAATTATTTTCTACAAAATTTTAATACAATTTTTAAAAAGAATTGAATTATTGAAAAATTTTTTTTTATAATTCTTCGAAACCATTTTTTTACAAATAATTAAATTTTTCTCAAGAAAATTTAAAATTAAATTTTTCCCAAAATGTTTGTCAAAAAATTTAATATGCTCGTTCAGAACGACTCAAATATTTTCAAGAATTTTAATTAAAAAATTAAGGCTATTCAATAGCAAACAAACAATTTATTATTTTTAATATAATTTTAAACAACAATTTTGAAAGAAAATAAGTATTTTAAAAAAATATGTCTAAAAACATTTTTATTATTAAAAATTCAATAAAAAAATGTTATTACAAAACTTAAGGGCATTTGAACCATTATGACGTCACAATTGATGCAAAACATATATTTTAATGCTATAACGTCATAAAGGTTCAAATGCCCTTAAGGGCATTTCAATAACAAAAAAAAAATACAATTATATTCATAAACAATAAAATTCTATGTAGAAATACAATTATTTTCTAAAATTTCAATTAAATTTCCAGAAATTCAATTATTTTTTAAAATTTTATTTAAATTTGCAGAAATTTAGTTATTTTTCTAAAATCTTAATAAAATTCTCTACAAAAATTCAATTATTTAAAAAAAATTTTTTTTAAATTCTTCGAGACAATTTAATAATTTTTCTAAATAATAAAAATCTTCCCTGGATTAAAATTATTTTCAAAGATTTTATTTGTTTTATTTTTACAATTCAATTATTTTCATGAGTTGTCAAAAAATTCTTTGAAGAATTTCAATTATTTTCCATAAAATTTTAATATAATTTTTGGAAAGAATTCATTTACTTAAACATTTTGTAAAAATTCTCTATATAAGATTTTTTATTTTACGAAATTTCAAGCAACAATGTAATTATTTTGAATTCGAAATTATACTAATTTTTTAATAAAGATTTTATTTTGAAAAATTAAAAAAAAATTCCGTTCCTATCCCAAGAATTAGGAAAAATAAACCAATTTCAATAATTTTCTTGCTTGAATAGTAACTTATTTTTTAATTCTTAATTAATAAAAATTTGAACTAATTAGAACGAACTTGATATAACATTTTTAAATATATATTTTAAAAAATGTATTAAAAACATGTACTTTTTGTATAATTATTTTTATTAATTTTTCTTTTTTTAATTTAAAACAATTTTGTTTAATCGATTTTGAATATTATTTAAGAAAACGTCAAAACATTAAAGTAAAATATTATTAATTTTCAAATTCAAAACATTAAACAATTTTTATTTCTAAATTTAAAACGAAAAAGCAGCAATTAATATTAATATAAATTTTATTTCTTATTCCTACATAAATTTTTCTATTTCTAAAAAAAACTACTCATCTAATAAAAAGTTTCAGCAAATTTTTATTTAATGAAATTTAAATTCAACTGAATTCTTACTTAACCAAACTTTTACTTAACCGAATTGGCCATTTAATTGAATTTCCATTAAAAGCAGATTACCACTTAACCGCAAAGCCATTTCACCGAATTTCTCCATAAGTAAATTTTGTTAAATTAAATAAAAAATTCGCTTAAAGTAAAACACTATTTAGTAGCAATTTGCTTTCAACTGACATTTATCACCAGTTCGCTTTAATGCCGATTAAATTTCTATTTCGATCATCAATAATAATCCATTAAGAATAATATATTTTGCAAAATTTTACCAAGTGCAAATAAAAACAAATGTAACAATAATTATAATATATCGTTACTTTTTATTATCGATTTTAATGTGCGAAAAAAAACACAAACATATGAATATAAATAAAATATCAAGAATATATTTTATCAATTTTATTTTACGAATAAAAAATAATAATATTTCAATAATGATAATTAAAAGTGATTTCAACTTTAAAAAATGGAGTTTATAATGTAAATATTAAAATTTAAATTCCAATTGTTTTCCTCTTTTGAAAATGACAATTTTTCAAATTGGTTTCTAGTGTCATTTTTCACTTATTTACTAAAATGATGATAAAATTTTTATTTGGATTATCAATGATAATAATAATTTATTCATACCAAGAGCAATAATTATACGAAAAATAATATACAAATAATAAAATATTAATAATAATAATAATAATAATATATTAATAATATTAATAAAATATCTTAATAATAATTTATGATTAAAAATTTAATTAAAAGCCACTTCTGTTGAATAGCAAATTGAGTAACACCAGTTCACTAAAAATTATTCAGTCAAATGAAAAAACCGTTTTAAAACTAAATTTTCAAATTTCAATTCCAATTTTCTTTTTCTTTCGCCCCTTGAAAATGAATTATTTTTTTTCTCTCATTTTCAAAATAGAAAATCCAATTAACCTAAAGTAAAATGGCAAAAAAAAAGGAAGAGGGTAAAATTTTTTTCTGATTCTAGTGTATAAGATTCCTTTCAAGTGTTAACTAGAACAAACTCATTTGCAAATGAACCGAATAGATATATAGCCTTCTTTTTATCAGAAAAGAAAGTTGATGATAATTCTCCTACATCAAGTTAAATAACTCAAAAATTCCCTTTTTCACTTTTGCGATATTATATATATATATATATATAAAAAGAAGCTCTTATTTCGCTTTTGTGAATTAAAAATTTCTCTCTCTCTATATATGTATATGTATATTTATATTAAGAGAATAAAAATTCGAATGATTCACAAATTACGTTTTGCAATTTCAAGAGAGCTTAACTAGAGTGAGTCGTACGAATATGTATAGATATAGATTGACAAAGGCATGTATTCACTCATTCGCATATATGGAATAATCACATGTATATAATCTCACAAATATGATCCTTTAATCCAGACATACGTACACCTCGAGTTTGAAATAGAGAATGTCTTTCGAGCCAAAATTAAACCTTTCGGTCCGTTTACTATCTACTTTCAAATCTGACTTGAGCTCATGTACCATTGAATTTAGAATGTTTGAATAAAGCAAAAGTAGGACACGAGATTACTGCCGGACTTCCCTTATTATAATATATTTTTATTTTATATCCCGAATTTCCGAAAATTCTATTTCACACTTAAAAATTTAAATTATCTATAATAATATTAGAGGGGAAGTTTTTTTTCTCATTCTTTACATCTCGTATTTTCCTACACTTCTTTTTTTTAACACGCTCTAAATTTTAATGAGTTAAAATTTTTATTCACTTCAATTAACTTTAATAGCAATCAAATTCAATTCAATTTCTAATTTCCTATATAGATGAAATGAATCCTATATAATTATATATAAATCAAATCAATTTAAAATTATATGATATATAGGAAGAATTTTTTTCCAACACAGAAAAAAATTGGACTAATTTTTGTTGCAACTTATAATGCGTCTATGTTAAATGACATAGAACTTCTGTGAAGTTAAAAGTTAGTTAATTTACAAATTAGTAAATTGTCTATAATAATTACAATCGCTCGGATTTTTTTCCTTCCCTTCCATGCGTTACATTTTTCTATTCTGTTGTTTTTTTGACACTCAAGATAAAATTTTAATTAACTCCAATAAATTAGTAAGTTTTGTTTTCAATTAATTAAAAATATTATCATTTTTCGATAGTAACTTTTTTTCTACTTCCGAATTCGTAAATTTATTGATTTACTAATAAACTTATTAACTCACTAATCAGTAAATTATTAATATAATAATAATGATAATAATAATTATTATTATAATATTAATAATAATGAATCTTCGTATTTCTTTTTTGTCCACACGCCATTTTTCCTTGTTCTTAATTGTTCGATACTCATTAAATTTAAATCAGATAAAAGTTTCATTAGTTCAAATTAATTAATAGTTTTTTGTTTCAAAAAAAATTAAAAATGTTATAATTTATTGATAGTAATTTTTTAATTTCAAAATTTTTAATTTCAAATATATTAATTTATTAACCGCTTTACTTTGAGAAAAAATAATATTTGATTTAAATAAACAATTACTTGTCTATTATTATGAAATAAATTATTTACTTATATCAAATAATTTTTCTTTGAGACTAATAAATTTTATTTGCTTCAAATATTAAAATTCTTTGTTCAATTAGGATTAATTTAATGTGAATAAAAATTATTTGATTCAAGAAAATATTTATTTTTCAATAACTATTTTCCAAATAAATAAAATTAAAAAAAAAAAATTTTCTCACTAATCAGTAAATTATCTGTAATAATAATGATAAATCGTCGTATTTTATATTCTTTCATTCTGTTTACAACTCAGATTTTCCTATTTTTCTGTTTTTTGATAATCTTTTAAATTTGAATAATTTAAATTTTCCTTCCTTTCAATTAATTACTAACTGCTAGTTCCAAATGAATTAAAAATTATTTAAATTAAATAAAAATTTTATGGTTCACCAAACAATTTTTTTTTATTTCTATAAAATTTCTTAATTTACGAATAAATAAATTAATTTATTAATTAGTAAATTAAGTACAAAAATAATCGTCTTATTTTCGTTTGATATCGGTTGAGAATTAAATTTATCACTAGAAACTTTTTTTACCCACGAATTAGTTAATTTATTTACTAATTAATTTATAAACTCACTAATTACGTAAATTATCTACAATTACAAATAGAAAATTTTTTAATACCTCCCAATTTAGAAAATTGAGAGTGATATAAATAAGTCAAAAATTTTAACTGAATCAAGTTTTTAGTGTTAAAAACTAAAATCATGTGCAAATTAAATTTTCTATTTATTTATTGTTTTCTATTTTTCGATGTAAACAAAACCCGCGTGGAAATGAAAGTATGGGCAAAAGATGGCAAAAGATGGCAAAGTGTGGGTAAAGGATAGCGAAATGTGGCACTAAGTTTGCCAAAGATGGCAAAGTATTGCTAAGGAGCGAATCCCATGGTTTAACTATGGCAGCAACATAAATCAATTTTTCATCAAACAAAATAATAAAAAACACAAAAACTTTTAATATTTTTCATTTTTAAACCATAAACAAAGTGAGGCATATAAAAAAATTATTTTTTAAATGGTTTTTTTAATTTAACTGTTAAAATGAACTATGGGCAAAGTATGGCGAACCATGGGACGAAAGAAAACTTATTTTTTATACATTTTCGAAGTATGGGCAAAAGATGGCAAACTATGGGATGAAAAAAAATTATTTTCTATAGATTTTCGAACTATGGGCAAAAGATTGCGAACTATGGGATAAGAAAAAAAATATTTTTTATACATTTTCGAAGTATGGGCAAAAGATGGCGAACTATGGGATAAGAAAAAAAAATATTTTTTATACATTTTCGAAGTATGGGCAAAAGATGGCGAACTATGGGATAAGAAAAAAAATATTTTTTATACATTTTCGAAGTATGGGCAAAAGATGGCAAACTATGGGATGAAAAAAAAATATTTTTTATACATTTTCGAAGTATGGGCAAAAGATGACGAACTATGGGATGAAAAAAATTATTTTCTATAGATTTTCAAAGTATGGGCAAAAGATGGCAAAATATGGGATAAAAAAAAATTATTTTCTTTAGATTTTTGAACTATGGGCAAAAGATGGCGAACTATGGGATAAGAAAAAAAATTATTTTCTATAGAATTTTGAACTATGGGCAAAAGATGGCGAACTATGGGATAAGAAAAAAAAATATTTTTTATACATTTTCGAAGTATGGGCAAAAGATGGCAAACTATGGGATGAAAAAAAATTATTTTCTATACATTTTCGAAGTATGGGCAAAAGATGGCAAACAATGGGATAAAAAAAAATTATTTTCTATAGATTTTCGAACTATGGGCAAAAGATGGACAACAACAACCTGACTAAATTCGGTGCAAATTCGACACGTCTTCTACAGGGAATTTTATCTTCACTTGGAAATTCCGATCAGATCGGAATTCCGTCAGAAATCGGAATTTTGATTGAAATTCCTAAAATAATATTGTCGGAATTTTGATTGTAATGCCAAGAAGAATTCTGTCGGAATTCGTATCGAAATTTTGATTAGAATTCCTATAAGAATTCTGTCAGAATTCCAATCAGGATTCTGATAATTCCGATAGGATCGGAATTTTGATTAGAATTCCAATAAAAATTCTGTCAGAATTCCGATATGGATTCTGAAAATTCCGATGTGATCGGAATTCATCAGTAATCGAAATTATTATTGGAATTCCTAAAAGAATTCTGTCGGAATTGCGATTTGAATTTTGATTAGAATTCCTATAAGAATGTTGTCAGAATTCTAATGGGATCTGAATTCCTATAAGAATTCTGTCAGAATTCCGATCTGGATTCTGAAAATTGTAATGGGATCAGAATTTCCTTAGAAATCGGAATTCCGATTGGAATTCCTATAAGAATTCTGACAAAATTCCGATCTGTATTCTGAAAATTCCGATGGAATCGGAATTCCGTCCGTAATCGGAATTTTGATTGGAATTCCTAAAGTAATTCCGATCTGAATTTTAATTAGAATTCCTATAAGAATTCTGTCAGAATTCCATTTTGGATTCTGAATATCCCAATGGGATCGGAATTTCAATTCGACTTAAACACTAAAACGAAAGTAATTTTTTATTTAGTTTCGTTTTGGAATCGGTCCCTGATATATATATACTTTCTATAATTCGCCATCCTTTGTACATACTTTAAATATATAAAGAAAAATTTCGTCCCATAGTTCGCCATCTTTTGCCCATACTTCGAAAATGTATAAAAAATATTTTTTTTCTTATCCCATAGTTCGCCATCTTTTGCCCATAGTTCGAAAATCTAGAAAATAATTTCTTTTTCATCCCATAGTTCGCCATCTTTTGCCCATACTTCGAAAATGTATAGAAAATAATTTTTTTTCTTATCCCATAGTTCGCCATCTTTTGCCCATACTTTGAAAATGTATAAAAAATATTTTTTTTCTTATCCCATAGTTCGCAATCTTTTGCCCATACTTCGAAAATGTATAAAAAATATTTTTTTTCTTATCCCATAGTTCGCAATCTTTTGCCCATAGTTCGAAAATCTATAGAAAATATTTTTTTTTCGTCCCATAGTTCGCCATCTTTTGCCCATACTTCGAAAATGTATAAAAAATATTTTTTTTCTTATCCCATAGTTCGCCATCTTTTGCCCATAGTTCGAAAATCTAGAAAATAATTTCTTTTTCATCCCATAGTTCGCCATCTTTAGCCCATACTTCGAAAATGTATAGAAAATAATTTTTTTTCTTATCCCATAGTTCGCCATCTTTTGCCCATAGTTCGAAAATCTATAGAAAATATTTTTTTTTCGTCCCATAGTTCGCCATCTTTTGCCCATACTTCGAAAATGTATAAAAAATATTTTTTTTCTTATCCCATAGTTCGCCATCTTTTGCCCATAGTTCGAAAATCTAGAAAATAATTTCTTTTTCATCCCATAGTTCGCCATCTTTTGCCCATACTTCGAAAATGTATAGAAAATAATTTTTTTTCTTATCCCATAGTTCGCCATCTTTTGCCCATACTTTGAAAATGTATAAAAAATATTTTTTTTCTTATCCCATAGTTCGCAATCTTTTGCCCATACTTCGAAAATGTATAAAAAATATTTTTTTTCTTATCCCATAGTTCGCAATCTTTTGCCCATAGTTCGAAAATCTATAGAAAATATTTTTTTTTCGTCCCATAGTTCGCCATCTTTTGCCCATACTTCGAAAATGTATAAAAAATATTTTTTTTCTTATCCCATAGTTCGCCATCTTTTGCCCATAGTTCGAAAATCTAGAAAATAATTTCTTTTTCATCCCATAGTTCGCCATCTTTAGCCCATACTTCGAAAATGTATAGAAAATAATTTTTTTTCTTATCCCATAGTTCGCCATCTTTTGCCCATACTTTGAAAATGTATAAAAAATATTTTTTTTCTTATCCCATAGTTCGCCATCTTTTGCCCATACTTTGAAAATGTATAAAAAATATTTTTTTTCTTATCCCATAGTTCGCAATCTTTTGCCCATACTTCGAAAATGTATAAAAAATATTTTTTTTCTTATCCCATAGTTCGCAATCTTTTGCCCATAGTTCGAAAATCTATAGAAAATATTTTTTTTTCATCCCATAGTTTGCCATCTTTTGCCCATACTTCGAAAATGTATAAAAAATATTTTTTTTCTTATCCCATAGTTCGCCATCTTTTGCCCATAGTTCGAAAATCTAGAAAATAATTTCTTTTTCATCCCATAGTTCGCCATCTTTAGCCCATACTTCGAAAATGTATAGAAAATAATTTTTTTTCTTATCCCATAGTTCGCCATCTTTTGCCCATACTTTGAAAATGTATAAAAAATATTTTTTTTCTTATCCCATAGTTCGCCATCTTTTGCCCATACTTTGAAAATGTATAAAAAATATTTTTTTTCTTATCCCATAGTTCGCCATCTTTTGCCCATAGTTCGAAAATCTATAGAAAATATTTTTTTTTCATCCCATAGTTTGCCATCTTTTGCCCATACTTCGAAAATGTATAAAAAATATTTTTTTTCTTATCCCATAGTTCGCCATCTTTTGCCCATAGTTCGAAAATCTAGAAAATAATTTCTTTTTCATCCCATAGTTCGCCATCTTTAGCCCATACTTCGAAAATGTATAGAAAATAATTTTTTTTCTTATCCCATAGTTCGCCATCTTTTGCCCATACTTTGAAAATGTATAAAAAATATTTTTTTTCTTATCCCATAGTTCGCCATCTTTTGCCCATACTTTGAAAATGTATAAAAAATATTTTTTTTCTTATCCCATAGTTCGCAATCTTTTGCCCATACTTCGAAAATGTATAAAAAATATTTTTTTTCTTATCCCATAGTTCGCAATCTTTTGCCCATACTTCGAAAATGTATAAAAAATATTTTTTTTTCTTATCCCATAGTTCGCAATCTTTTGCCCATAGTTCGAAAATCTATAGAAAATTTTTTTTTTTCATCCCATAGTTTGCCATCTTTTGCCCATACTTCGAAAATGTATAAAAAATATTTTTTTTCTTATCCCATAGTTCGCCATCTTTTGCCCATAGTTCGAAAATCTAGAAAATAATTTCTTTTTCATCCCATAGTTCGCCATCTTTAGCCCATACTTCGAAAATGTATAGAAAATAATTTTTTTTCTTATCCCATAGTTCGCCATCTTTTGCCCATACTTTGAAAATGTATAAAAAATATTTTTTTTCTTATCCCATAGTTCGCCATCTTTTGCCCATACTTTGAAAATGTATAAAAAATATTTTTTTTCTTATCCCATAGTTCGCAATCTTTTGCCCATACTTCGAAAATGTATAAAAAATATTTTTTGTCCAACGCCTTCAGGGAAATGGAGTCATTGTGCACTAGCCACCAGTGGAGGAATGTACCTCATTCCTCCACTGGCCGTTTGTCCAGTGGAGAAATGAGTTTGCCCAGTGGAGGAATGAGTTTGTCCAGTGGAGGAATGGAGTTATTTGTTTATCATTATTTGTGTTTTGGCTTACAATTCATTTATTTCTCTAATTCATTTTTGCAAATATTGTTTTAAGGAAGTATCTAAATAAACAAGTTGCTTACTTCAAGTAAGTAAGCAAGAGAGTAAAAGTAAGCTTAACATTGCTTACACATGTAAAAACTCAATAAATTAAATTTAATATAAATAAAATAAGTTTAAACAGTTGTTGGACAAAGTATTATGTGCAATTCGTGGAGAACAGCGATTTTCGCTTGCTTGATTGCTGCTCTCGCTGCGCTCGAGCAGCAAACTTCAAGCTCGCGAGAAATCGCCCTTGTTCTCCACTAGTTGCACAATATACTATTTTCTTATCCCATAGTTCGCAATCTTTTGCCCATACTTCGAAAATGTATAAAAAATATTTTTTTTTCTTATCCCATAGTTCGCAATCTTTTGCCCATAGTTCGAAAATCTATAGAAAATATTTTTTTTTCATCCCATAGTTTGCCATCTTTTGCCCATACTTCGAAAATGTATAAAAAATATTTTTTTTCTTATCCCATAGTTCGCCATCTTTTGCCCATAGTTCGAAAATCTAGAAAATAATTTCTTTTTCATCCCATAGTTCGCCATCTTTTGCCCATACTTCGAAAATGTATAGAAAATAATTTTTTTTCTTATCCCATAGTTCGCCATCTTTTGCCCATACTTCGAAAATGTATAAAAAATATTTTTTTTCTTATCCCATAGTTCGCCATCTTTTGCCCATAGTTCGAAAATCTAGAAAATAATTTCTTTTTCATCCCATAGTTCGCCATCTTTTGCCCATACTTCGAAAATGTATAGAAAATAATTTTTTTTCTTATCCCATAGTTCGCCATCTTTTGCCCATACTTTGAAAATGTATAAAAAATATTTTTTTTCTTATCCCATAGTTCGCAATCTTTTGCCCATACTTCGAAAATGTATAAAAAATATTTTTTTTCTTATCCCATAGTTCGCAATCTTTTGCCCATAGTTCGAAAATCTATAGAAAATATTTTTTTTTCGTCCCATAGTTCGCCATCTTTTGCCCATACTTCGAAAATGTATAAAAAATATTTTTTTTCTTATCCCATAGTTCGCCATCTTTTGCCCATAGTTCGAAAATCTAGAAAATAATTTCTTTTTCATCCCATAGTTCGCCATCTTTAGCCCATACTTCGAAAATGTATAGAAAATAATTTTTTTTCTTATCCCATAGTTCGCCATCTTTTGCCCATACTTTGAAAATGTATAAAAAATATTTTTTTTCTTATCCCATAGTTCGCCATCTTTTGCCCATACTTTGAAAATGTATAAAAAATATTTTTTTTCTTATCCCATAGTTCGCAATCTTTTGCCCATACTTCGAAAATGTATAAAAAATATTTTTTTTCTTATCCCATAGTTCGCAATCTTTTGCCCATAGTTCGAAAATCTATAGAAAATATTTTTTTTTCATCCCATAGTTTGCCATCTTTTGCCCATACTTCGAAAATGTATAAAAAATATTTTTTTTCTTATCCCATAGTTCGCCATCTTTTGCCCATAGTTCGAAAATCTAGAAAATAATTTCTTTTTCATCCCATAGTTCGCCATCTTTAGCCCATACTTCGAAAATGTATAGAAAATAATTTTTTTTCTTATCCCATAGTTCGCCATCTTTTGCCCATACTTTGAAAATGTATAAAAAATATTTTTTTTCTTATCCCATAGTTCGCCATCTTTTGCCCATACTTTGAAAATGTATAAAAAATATTTTTTTTCTTATCCCATAGTTCGCCATCTTTTGCCCATAGTTCGAAAATCTATAGAAAATATTTTTTTTTCATCCCATAGTTTGCCATCTTTTGCCCATACTTCGAAAATGTATAAAAAATATTTTTTTTCTTATCCCATAGTTCGCCATCTTTTGCCCATAGTTCGAAAATCTAGAAAATAATTTCTTTTTCATCCCATAGTTCGCCATCTTTAGCCCATACTTCGAAAATGTATAGAAAATAATTTTTTTTCTTATCCCATAGTTCGCCATCTTTTGCCCATACTTTGAAAATGTATAAAAAATATTTTTTTTCTTATCCCATAGTTCGCCATCTTTTGCCCATACTTTGAAAATGTATAAAAAATATTTTTTTTCTTATCCCATAGTTCGCAATCTTTTGCCCATACTTCGAAAATGTATAAAAAATATTTTTTTTCTTATCCCATAGTTCGCAATCTTTTGCCCATACTTCGAAAATGTATAAAAAATATTTTTTTTTCTTATCCCATAGTTCGCAATCTTTTGCCCATAGTTCGAAAATCTATAGAAAATTTTTTTTTTTCATCCCATAGTTTGCCATCTTTTGCCCATACTTCGAAAATGTATAAAAAATATTTTTTTTCTTATCCCATAGTTCGCCATCTTTTGCCCATAGTTCGAAAATCTAGAAAATAATTTCTTTTTCATCCCATAGTTCGCCATCTTTAGCCCATACTTCGAAAATGTATAGAAAATAATTTTTTTTCTTATCCCATAGTTCGCCATCTTTTGCCCATACTTTGAAAATGTATAAAAAATATTTTTTTTCTTATCCCATAGTTCGCCATCTTTTGCCCATACTTTGAAAATGTATAAAAAATATTTTTTTTCTTATCCCATAGTTCGCAATCTTTTGCCCATACTTCGAAAATGTATAAAAAATATTTTTTGTCCAACGCCTTCAGGGAAATGGAGTCATTGTGCACTAGGCACCAGTGGAGGAATGTACCTCATTCCTCCACTGGCCGTTTGTCCAGTGGAGAAATGAGTTTGCCCAGTGGAGGAATGAGTTTGTCCAGTGGAGGAATGGAGTTATTTGTTTATCATTATTTGTGTTTTGGCTTACAATTCATTTATTTCTCTAATTCATTTTTGCAAATATTGTTTTAAGGAAGTATCTAAATAAACAAGTTGCTTACTTCAAGTAAGTAAGCAAGAGAGTAAAAGTAAGCTTAACATTGCTTACACATGTAAAAACTCAATAAATTAAATTTAATATAAATAAAATAAGTTTAAACAGTTGTTGGACAAAGTATTATGTGCAATTCGTGGAGAACAGCGATTTTCGCTTGCTTGATTGCTGCTCTCGCTGCGCTCGAGCAGCAAACTTCAAGCTCGCGAGAAATCGCCCTTGTTCTCCACTAGTTGCACAATATACTATTTTCTTATCCCATAGTTCGC
This sequence comes from Leptopilina myrica (nomen nudum), assembly GCA_032872475.1. Taxonomy (NCBI): domain Eukaryota; kingdom Metazoa; phylum Arthropoda; class Insecta; order Hymenoptera; family Figitidae; genus Leptopilina; species Leptopilina myrica (nomen nudum). Next base: position 31,538,222 of record CM065460.1, on the reverse strand, counting down.
AATCTTTTGCCCATACTTCGAAAATGTATAAAAAATATTTTTTTTTCTTATCCCATAGTTCGCCATCTTTTGCCCATAGTTCGAAAATCTAGAAAATAATTTCTTTTTCATCCCATAGTTCGCCATCTTTAGCCCATACTTCGAAAATGTATAGAAAATAATTTTTTTTCTTATCCCATAGTTCGCCATCTTTTGCCCATAGTTCGAAAATCTATAGAAAATATTTTTTTTTCGTCCCATAGTTCGCCATCTTTTGCCCATACTTCGAAAATGTATAAAAAATATTTTTTTTCTTATCCCATAGTTCGCCATCTTTTGCCCATAGTTCGAAAATCTAGAAAATAATTTCTTTTTCATCCCATAGTTCGCCATCTTTTGCCCATACTTCGAAAATGTATAGAAAATAATTTTTTTTCTTATCCCATAGTTCGCCATCTTTTGCCCATACTTTGAAAATGTATAAAAAATATTTTTTTTCTTATCCCATAGTTCGCAATCTTTTGCCCATACTTCGAAAATGTATAAAAAATATTTTTTTTCTTATCCCATAGTTCGCAATCTTTTGCCCATAGTTCGAAAATCTATAGAAAATATTTTTTTTTCGTCCCATAGTTCGCCATCTTTTGCCCATACTTCGAAAATGTATAAAAAATATTTTTTTTCTTATCCCATAGTTCGCCATCTTTTGCCCATAGTTCGAAAATCTAGAAAATAATTTCTTTTTCATCCCATAGTTCGCCATCTTTAGCCCATACTTCGAAAATGTATAGAAAATAATTTTTTTTCTTATCCCATAGTTCGCAATCTTTTGCCCATACTTTGAAAATGTATAAAAAATATTTTTTTTCTTATCCCATAGTTCGCAATCTTTTGCCCATACTTCGAAAATGTATAAAAAATATTTTTTTTCTTATCCCATAGTTCGCAATCTTTTGCCCATAGTTCGAAAATCTATAGAAAATATTTTTTTTTCATCCCATAGTTTGCCATCTTTTGCCCATACTTCGAAAATGTATAAAAAATATTTTTTTTTCTTATCCCATAGTTCGCAATCTTTTGCCCATAGTTCGAAAATCTATAGAAAATAATTTTTTTTCATCCCATAGTTTGCCATATTTTGCCCATACTTCGAAAATGTATAAAAAATATTTTTTTTTCTTATCCCATAGTTCGCCATCTTTTGCCCATAGTTCGAAAATGTATAAAAAATAAGTTTTCTTTCGTCCCATGGTTCGCCATACTTTGCCCATAGTTCATTTTAACAGTTAAATTAAAAAAACCATTTAAAAAATAATTTTTTTATATGCCTCACTTTGTTTATGGTTTAAAAATGAAAAATATTAAAAGTTTTTGTGTTTTTTATTATTTTGTTTGATGAAAAATTGATTTATGTTGCTGCCATAGTTAAACCATGGGATTCGCTCCTTAGCAATACTTTGCCATCTTTGGCAAACTTAGTGCCACATTTCGCTATCCTTTACCCACACTTTGCCATCTTTTGCCATCTTTTGCCCATACTTTCATTTCCACGCGGGAACTGACTTTATAAATTGAAAAACTACGCAAATTGTAGACAAATACATTTTAATCAACTGAATTTATTGAATCCTTTAAAAGGAATGAAAAATATTGATTAAAAACAAATAAATAAATAAATGAATATAGAAAGTTTTGATTTTTCGATTTCAGTAAGAGGACAAAATTTATTTATTTTTTTACAACCTACCTTACGAATAGCGATCAATTCATTTAACCAACTTTCATATAAGAAACTCAGGAGAAAATTAAAATCATTTTCATGAATAGAATTTTAATGGAAATTTTTGTAGATGAAAATTAGATAATGTTTTTCGAAAAAAATTTTAAACAACACTTTCTTTCATCATTTAAAGTTTTCTGCAGTGTAGTTGAAAAACATTGATTATTAACAATGATTTTAAAAAATACTAAATACCTATAAGTGTAAAATTTAATTCATTTTTATATTTTGGTGTAAGTTTTTTATATTTTACAGTATTATTTATTTCAACAAATATTTCAATTTAGATTTATACTTTCACTAGAATAATTCTAAAGAATATTTCTACCCGAATTTTACTAAAGACTTTGATGAAAATAATAATTATTTAAATTAATAAATATCTCATTGAAATATTTAAAAAAAAAAATTCTTAAAACTCAACATATCATTGCAATACAAAATTATTAATTTATTTTTGCAAATTAATTATTAACAAATAATTTATTTTTATTTTCTTGTAATTTTTTTTTAGAAAATAACGATCAATAAATAAAAAAATTTGTTTCTTATTTATCTGTCATTTTCTTGTAAATTAATAGTCTATACATAAATTCAGTTTTTTTGTAAATTTGATTTGTAACTAAATAAATGAATTTGGTTTGTATTTTTTGTAATTTCTTTTTTGCAAATTAATGATAAAATAATATGTTGAAAATACGTAAATTTTAATTGCATTTTTTGTAAATTGATAGTGAGTGAAATTTATAATTGTTTTTTTACGTTATTACTGACATATTACTGATAAAAATACGCACGAAATTTAATATTTATTCAAACAGAAATGTATTTTTTACATGTTTTCACAAAAAAAATTTTTTTTTTACATGTTTTCACAAAAAAATTTTTTTTTTATTTTTAACAAAAAAAAATAAAAACAAAACAAGCTCAAATGAAAATAAAATAATAAATAATGTATTCTCATTCTTTTGAATAAACTTTGAATGCAAAGTTTCACGCGTGCTTTCATGCGCCTTTTTTTGGCAAAAATGTTTATAAAAAGTAAATTAAATTCTCAACTTAAGTTAATTTTTTTCAACTTAAGTTTTTTCAAACTTAAATTTTTTAAACCTCGGTTAATTTTTTTCAACTTTAGTTTTGTCAAACTTAAATTTTTCAAACTTAAATTTTTTAAACTTTAGTTTTTCCAAACTTAAAATTTTTAAACCTCAGTTAATTTTTTCAAAATTAAATTTTTTAAACCTCAGTTAATTTTTTCAAACTTAAATATTTTTAAGCTTATGTTATTTTTTTCCAGCTTAAGTGTTTTTAAACTTAAAATTTTTTTTAAACATAACTTAAGATTACTCCGATACAACTTAGACATTTGATTCATTCCCACATCCTTATTGAATCAACATTATCAGGGCAAAAAAAAATTCCCAATAAAAATTGTGTAAAATTGATTGAAAAATAGATAACCAGCAAAAAAAAGGGAGAGAGAGAGAGAGAGAACCCGGATGGATAATAAATTGAATGTTTTTCTGCGACGAAAGTTATAATACGAAATCGTGGCAGGAGATAATTTTGCAATCGAAGCAGCAGGAGATAATTTGTGATCGTCGCCATCGGAAGATAATTTTACATTAAACGAAGGGGGAGAGATAATTTTTTTCTCCCCTCTTTTTTTCTCGTATGATTATTATTAGCCATTGATTAATTACTTCTTAGCTTTATAACCCTTTTGTCTCTTTTCACGTGAAATATCTACTCTCCGCACCCTTTACGGGAGTTACCATTTGTCAAACTTTAAACCCCTCTCTTTAACCTCCTCTTTTTCTACACAGTCAAACAACTCCCCTTGATCGATTTCTTGTCTGCTCTTCGCTTTGTCTCACGCCTTTCTAGTTTCTCGATGATTTTCTCTCTTTTTCCTCTTCCCCTCCCCACCCCACCCCTTCCCTTCCGACCCTCCTTTCTCCTTTACCCTTCTACTTTTCCTTTAACCTCCTCTTTTGACGTATTTGATGAAAATATCTTCACCAACCAAAAAAAGTTGAACATTTTTTCGTAAATCTTCAATTTCATGATATAAAAAATTGAAGAGATTTCTTTCTTTTCTTTCTATTTTTTTTCTTTCTTTAAATTGCTTTTTTCTCCACATCACCAGGAATCTGGTATGTAGCACTATTGATTGTGCAAGCTCCATCTCTTCCTCTCTCCATCTTTTTCCGTCTATCTCTCTCTCTCTCTCTCTTTCTCTTTCAAGAAAACAAAAAGCCATATAGATATATATGCTAATTCTTAGTCTATTTTTATTCCTCAAATATTTTAAATACAAATTGAATAAACCCGAAAAAGAGAGTAAGACAAACATACCCCATATTTCTCGTTTCCAAATACAGTTTACTTTCCGTTTGAATTAGTTAAACTGACTAATGAATTAGGGCGTAAATTCGTTAGCGAAATTCTCCCTAATTATAACAGAAGAAGAATTTTCATATTTATAGTAAAATTAATAACTAATTTTCTTTTCCCTTTGCGGTTGAAATTTTCGTCGCAAACATTGTAAGAAATTGTAAATTTTGGAAAATTGTACTATAATTTAGACGTAACTTTGGCACAATTTAAATTTTTTTATATTTACAATAACAATTAGAAATGAAACAAATTATTCATAAAAAAAATATTCACTGAAAAATAATGCATTTCAAATTTTTAAATCACAATCAATCGATTTTTGCGTTTTTACATATTTTTCATTCGAATTTTTCAAAAAAATTGAATTGCAAATATTTGAATTGTGAACAATTTTTTATCAATTGAAATTAAAGATCAATTTTAATTAAAGAATAAAAATTCTTTTAAAATTTGACGAATTTCAAGCAAAAAAAAATACAATAAAAGAATTTCATAACAAATAAGTAATTAACTTATTCTTTTAACTTTTATTTTGTTAAATTTTAATGCAAATAAAAGATTCAAATCAAAAGTAAAAAATCAAAAATTTTCAATTTTGTTCGAAATTTTCAATTTTTTCAATTTTATAAAAATAAATTTTTCAAACAAATTTTAAACAAGAGAATTAATTACAGCAGAAGAATTTCATATTAAAAATTATAAACTATTTCCTTCCTTTTGTTCTGTTAAATTTTAATCCAAAGAAAACATTCGATTCAAAAGTAGAAAAGTGAAAATTAAATCAATGTTTAGAAAATTACAAGCAAAAAAAATTAATCATAACAAAAGAATTTTAAAGAAAAAAGAATTAACAATTTTTTTTGCTCTTTTTGGTAAAATTTTAAAGCAAATAAAATATTTGAATAAAAAGTTAAAAACTGCAAATTAAATCTTGAATCATGAATTAAATCAGTGTTTACTAAATTTTAATCAAAGGAATTAATTATAAATTTATATCAAAAGAATTTCATAACAAAAAATTAATTTTTATTCCATTTTCTAAAATGAAATTCTAATACACTATTCGAAACACAAGTAAAAGTTGCAAAATTATTTATTATGGTAGAATTTTAGTGAAATTAAATTATTACTAAACTTGACAGTGGAGATATTACAAAACAAATAAATAATAAAAATTACAATAATTCGAAAAAATCTGAATGTTTAAATCTCTCTGGATTTGCTTTCTATTTTTTTCCTAAAATTCAAATTTACATTTTATACAAAAAATAAATTGAAAATATTTGAATTCAGAACTATTTTTGATCAATTTATCAATTAAAGTTTGACAAATTCGAAGCAACTGAAAATCAATAAGAAAAAAAAAGGTTTCCAAAACAAAATAATTAACGTATTTTTTTTGCTTCAATTTTAGCTGCAAATTCAAAAAAAATTGAAGTGAAATCTTTAACAGAATGTTAGTAAAATGAATTTTTAATTATTATTTTAATAATTAGAGTAATTATTGAAACAAATTATTCAAAAAATATTTCTGAAGGGAAAAACATTTTTGAAATAACTGTCGTTTTGCTTTCCAAGTTTTTTAAAATCAAATTTACATTTTATAAATAAATTAATCAGAAAGAGTTGAATTTAAAATTTAACTTTAAATTTAACTTAAAAAAATTAATGAATTAAACTTCAAGTTTAAAATTAAACAAGTTTTGACGAATTTAAAAATTAAAACAAAAAATCTCAATATCAAAAGAAGGATTTTATTGGAAAATAACTGATTTTTTTGGTAAATTTTAGTTGCAAGACACATAAAAAATTTCAAATTAAAATGTTAAATTTTAGTAAAATTATTTACATTAATTGAAACAAATTTTAAAAATTTGAAATTTAATACGTTTAGTAAAAAATATTTAAACAAAAATGTAATTTTTTGAAAAAATGTATTTTTTAGTTTACGAAATTGGAATTTTTTTTAAATTTCATCTAAAAAATGCGAAATTAATCGAAAATTCAAAATAAATTGAATTTTTCTATGAAAATTTGACAAATTTTAGACCAAAAAATTATAATTATGTCAAAAGAAGAATTTTATAAAAAAAATCGAATATTTTTCTTCTTTTTTTATTTTATTGTTTAATTTCAACCGCAAATCACGAGTGGAAATATGTAAATTTAATCCTATATAGAATTTGAGTAATTTTTAATTATCTGTATTTATAATACTGATAATAATTGCAATAATTGTGACAAATTATTCAAATAATATTTAAATACAATTGACGCCTTTTAAATCACTTTCGTTTTCCTTTCAAATTGTTCAAATTTCCAGCGTACAATAAATTAATCGAAAATAGTTGAAATTTTGAATTTACCATCAATTTATCATTCAAAGTTTGACAAATTTTAAACAAAAAAAAATTATCATAACAGAATTTTTTTTATAGTTCACTTACAATTTATATAAAAAATGTCAAAACTTAATTATTTAAATAAAAAAAACTAATTTTCAATTACAGTAATAATCACAATAAATTGAAACAAAAAAGGATTCGCTATTTAATAAATAAACAATATTTAACGAGAGAAGCAGCTTTTTACATCACTCATTTTTCTTTTTTGTGGAAAATTTGCAAATTTTCACAACCTATAGAAATAAATTCACCGAAAGTAGTTGAAATTTCTAGAATTTACGATCAATTTATCAATCAAACTTTGACAAATTTTAAACCAATAAAAAAACATCATTAGTCAACTTAAATTAAGCAAAAAAAAAAAAAATACGAAAAAAATTCATGTCTAAACGAAATTTACAGGAAAAGAGACGCATTAATATATTTTTTTTAAACCCATCACAATCTGAATTTCTAGTGTATAATTTTATTCTAGAATAAAATTTATAATATCGAACAAATTTCCTTTCACAGCACATTTACGCTCAATTGATTTCTACTGAAATTTTTCTCCTTTTTTTCTGCATTTCTTTTTGTTCTATTTAATTCAATAAAATTTCTCCATACATGTACCTTAAACAAAATTCGACAAAATATTTTCTAAATTTCAATTCACTGGATCAAAAAAGAAAATTCTGACTAATTCATGTATAAATCGAGAATGAAAAAAGAAAAACGGAAAAAAGAAAAAAAAAGATAAAAGAGAGACAGAAAAAGAGTGAAAATTTATTTCAAGGGGGAAAATAATTTTTAGTCAAAAAATGAAAGTAAAGAAAAATAAAAAATCAACTCAACGTGTACACGTATATATATATAAACAACTAATAGAGTAATTGTAAATGTACGATCGATAACGAACTAAAAGACCATCAAGTATGTTGTGTACAATTGCAATCGCACTTCTATTATCGTTATCGTAAATGTTGAGCATTTTCTGCTATGAGTAAGTAATCAAATTATTGCGCAAACGAGTAGAACGAATCGCCATTTATCTGTATCGTGGTTTCATATGTTTGAATAGTTCTTCGCTGCCAAAAAAAAAAAAAAAAAAAAAAAAAGAAAATAAAAGAAAAAAAAATACCGACTTCTCTTCTGTCATGAATGGGAATTTTTTGTTTTATTCTTTTCTATTCAATGATTTTATTTCACATGCAGAAAAGGCTTTCAATTCGTTTTTCTCCAGTTTCCAGTATTCATTCTCCTGCAACGTATGTTCTGTAAATTCAGTATTTGGTTTGATTTTCTAAATTCCTTTTGATTAAAGTGAAACTTGTCTTTCACAAATGAAATAAATGGAAAAAAAATTTTTTTTTGTATTTCAGTTCAACAAATTTTTTCCAATATTGAAAAAAATCAATCATCATATTTTTAATAATAAATAAAAGAAGAAATATGTTTTATAACGGGGAAAATGTTTTTTATCGGTTCGGTTTTGTAACACTGTCCGACAAAAATGAATTTTTTTTCTGCCCCTTTAATAATTCTGGTCACTTTCGATAGATTTTTTCACGCTGATTAAGAATCTGAAAAGAAAAATGCTCCAGCACGTCGAGTTTTTGAGAAAATTAGTGTTAAAAAGTGAAAAAAGCATGTTTTTGGCTATATTTGATTATGATTAACAGAAAAATAGGAGGTGCTAGAATTTTGTTTCTGGTATCAAATGAAAGCTTGAATTACAACCAACAATTTCCTTGAGGAAGAATTCGAAGGCATTTCCGATAAGGCAATTAAAAATGATTTTTTCTTTTGCATTAAATTTTGTTATTAATCAAATTTTATTAGCACCATGTATAACCTCAGCATTGTGAAACAAGTGATAAACAAATGAATTTTTTTTGCATTTAAATTCATAACATTTCAAATTATTTTCAGGTTACTTATATTTTATTCCAAAAAAAATGTTTAGCAATCTAATTTTTAGAAATCCCTACAAAAGTTTTTAATTAAAATTTTATTCAAGCTTTCATTGTATTTTACTGTTTTTATATCTAAATTCTAAACAAATGAAATTAATCAATTCTTCTAATAGAAATTAAATGCCTAACTAGAAGAAGAAAAAAAAGTATATTAAATTAGATATTCAGTGATCATACAAATAAAATTTTTTGTTATATTTAAACACTTAATTTATTCATAAAATTAATTATAATTTAATTGTTTATTATAAATATTATTTTCTCGTTGTTAGATGTTGAAATTAATTTTAATTTTTAATATTGTCTGCTTTTATTCTAATGAATAAAAACAATTTCTGAAAACAATGTTTTAATTTTGGAAAAACAAAACGTTAAATTCACAGGAATATTTTATATTTCAAAGACATCAATTATATGTTCAAATTATTTATTTATTTTGTTGAGTATATACGTCAAGATTGCTAAACATTTTTTTTTGGAATAAAATATAAGTAACCTGAAAATAATGTAAAATGTTATGAATTTAAATGCTAAAAAATTCATTTGTTTATCACTTGTTTCATAATGCTGAGGTTATACATGGTGCTAATAAAATTTGATTAATAACAAAATTTAATGCAAAAGAAAAAATCATTTTTAATTGCCTTATCGGAAATACCTTCGAATTCTTCCTCAAGGAAATTGTTGGTTGTAATTCCAGCTTTCATTTGATACCAGAAACAAAATTCTAGCACCTCCTATTTTTCTGTTAATCATAATCAAATATAGCCAAAAACATGCTTTTTTCACTTTTTAACACTAATTTTCTCAAAAACTCGACGTGCTGGAGCATTTTTCTTTTCAAATTCTTAATCAGCGTAAAAAAATCTATTGAAAGTGACCAGAATTATTGAAGGGGCAAAATTAGTGTCGGACAGTGTAATAGGTCAATAAAACTGTTTTGGGAATTGGCTGAAAAATGCCGCAATAATGACGAGAGTTCGGAAATGATATTAGAGAGGAAAAAAAGAGAGAAAGAGATAGATGGAGATAAAATGTCCTTTTTGTATTTTTAAGCATACAATTTCAAATAATTTTATTTAAAATTTTATATTTGAAAAAATATTGGAGAATGTTTTCTATTTCAACAAAGTGGTAAATTAATCGATATTCGTTTGTTTCTCTTCTATTTCATCAAATATTCCCCTCGATGATATATATGTAGAATATTAGTTACAGTTAATTAAACAGTTGAATATGAATAATTTAGTACGTGAGTAGAGTTGTTAAATCATAGTCGTAAAATTACTTTTTTCCCCTTCGCAGAATTAAAATTTATATTTGAAAAATGTTGTCTCACTGAAACAGAACTTTACTAATAATCAGTAGAAGAAATTTTCAAAAAATTTTCTTTAAGTTTGCATTCTTTAGATTTTCTACAAAATTTTCATCAAATCGGAAAAAAAAGGGTCAGTCCATTATATTTCACCTGAAGCCGTTGCGGCCTATTTTTAAAAAAATCTTATAATTTGTAAAAATGATGTTTAATATCCGTAGATTTCATTTTTGAGAATTATTTTATAAAATTTTTTGATTTAAACATAGAATTTGAATTTTTAAGTTGAGTTGCACAGAAAAAAGGTTAGATTGACAGTTATGAAAATTTAATAAAGAAGCATGGAAATAATTTAGATCATACAAATTTCTTGATTGATATTTGTTAAAAATGAGCTAATTTACTTGTATAAATAGATTATTATGTAAACAAACCCAAATTAGTAGATAAAAATTGATTTCAAAACTTAACTATAAAATGTCAAAAGTCACTACATTTTATTTACACTTTTCTAAAAAGTATATAAATATTTAAAAATTTATTACTATTTAATGTAAAGTATTTTTAATGTACTTTTATAATATGTGCTAACTTTTTAATTTTATAATATAGAAATATAAAAAATTTTACCTTTAATATTGAGTGTTTCATGATTTTCAGTGATTTTAATCACTTATTTCTTCTCAGGCGGTTAATCAAAAAATTCAATTTTTGTCTTAATATTTAAGTTTGGCCTTCTTTTTCATTCTATTAAATTTTGGTGATGGAGAACGAACTATTTTTCAGTTTAAATTTAGTTTAAAAAATCTGCTGAAAAACGCATTTTTTTGGTTAAAATGCAAGTATTTTTATAACACTGAAGTTGGCTATCTTAATAGTCTTGCAAAAATCTACTTGTATTTAACCAAAAAAATGCGTTTTTTCAGCAGATTTTTTAAACTAAATTTAAACTTAAAAGTAGTTCGTTCTCCATCACCAAAATTTAATAGAATGAAAAAGAAGGCCAAACTTAAATATTAAGACAAAAATTGGATTTTTTGATTAACCGCCTGAGAAGAAATAAGTGATTAAAATCACTGAAAATCATGAAACACTCAATATTAAAGGTAAAATTTTTTATATTTCTATATTATAAAATTAAAAAGTTAGCACATATTATAAAAGTACATTAAAAATACTTTACATTAAATAGTAATAAATTTTTAAATATTTATATACTTTTTAGAAAAGTGTAAATAAAATGTAGTGACTTTTGACATTTTATAGTTAAGTTTTGAAATCAATTTTTATCTACTAATTTGGGTTTGTTTACATAATAATCTATTTATACAAGTAAATTAGCTCATTTTTAACAAATATCAATCAAGAAATTTGTATGATCTAAATTATTTCCATGCTTCTTTATTAAATTTTCATAACTGTCAATCTAACCTTTTTTCTGTGCAACTCAACTTAAAAATTCAAATTCTATGTTTAAATCAAAAAAATTTATAAAATAATTCTCAAAAATGAAATCTACGGATATTAAACATCATTTTTACAAATTATAAGATTTTTTTAAAAATAGGCCGCAACGGCTTCAGGTGAAATATAATGGACTGACCCAAAAATAATTTTTAATCTCTATTAAGAAATTTTTTATTAATTAAAATTATAATAATTCTAAAATTCTTCTTCAAAAGCGTCACCTTGTTCCAAAGTAAAATTTCAGGGTTTCAAAACAAAAAAATAATTTCCATTACTGTTGAACGAATTAAGTATATATTGAAAAAAACTTGTCTAAACGAAACAAAAACTTTGCTACTAATTAAAATTACAAGAAATCGGAAATTTTTTCTCAAACTACAACCATCTGTTCTCTTGCAAAACTTTAGAACTTTGAAAACAAACAGAAATTTTTCCTGCTCTTATAAGCAGAGTTCAAATTTATATTTAGAAAATTTGTCTAACCAAAAATAAACTATATTACTAATTTTGAGGAAAAATTTTGATAAAACTCCCTAAAGTTGCGATTTTTTACTTTTTATAAAACTATTCAGAACTTAAAAAACAAAAAATAATTTCCAATACAGTCCATGAAAATAAATTTTAGTCTTAAAAACGTTCGCTGACTGAAACTAAAATAAACTTCTAAATAAAAAAATACAAGAACTTAAAAAAAACGTCAAGAAACTAAAATTTAAAATTGTAGTGAAAATGTGAAAAATTTTAAGCCAAAAACTAATTTTCAATACAGTTCATGAAAAAAAAATTTTAGTTTCAAACACTTTGGCCGACTAAAACTAAAATTAACTACTAAATAAAAAAAAAAATTAAAAAATTCGCAAAGAAACTAAAACTAAAAATTGGAGTAAAAATGTAAAGAATTTGAAAACAGAAAACTAATTTTCGTTACTGTTAATAGAAATAGAATAAATTAAAAAAATATGTCTGACTAAAACTAAAATTTACTTCTATTGAGAATTTCGAGTATTTGGAAAATTCGTTTTGAAAATGTGATTTCTTGTTTAGATTGAATGGCCAAAGAATTATTTTTACTACACTTAGAAAAATTAAATTTACATTTAACAAAATTTGTCTGACCAAAAATAAAATTCACTATCTAAAAAAATAAATGTTGTATATAAAAAGTCTGTCCGACCAAAATTATTGTTTACTACTTATGAAATTTTTGAAAATTCTTCCTAAATTTTCTTCTTTAAACTCTGATGAAAATAGTTTTTGGTATCTAAATTTTAAATATTTTGCTATCATAAGAAAAGGACAAATTTTCAGGAATCATTTTTCGAAAAAAAAATTTGTATTTTATTTAAATAAATTAAGTCTACATTAAAACATTTAAAACATTTGTCTGACAAAACTGAACTTTTCTGCTAATTAAAAATTTTTAAATTCTGCAAATTCTTCTCATAACTACGAATTTTAAGTTTTATACAAAAATTACAAATTTAACAATAAGAAATTTTTAATTACCATATTAACAGAATAAAATATTTATTAAAGACATAATATCTTTTGAGCAAAATAAAAATTTACTACTGTAAATTTAATTTATAAAATCCAGTTTAATGTAAATTTTTATTTTAGTCAAAGATAAATGTCTTTAATAAATATTTTATTCTTTAATAGTAATGAAAAATTTCTTATTATTAAATTTGTATTTTTTGTAGAAAAATTAAAAGTCGTAGTTATGAAAAGAATTTTCAGAATTAAAACATTTTTGATTAACAGATAAGTTGTTTCTGTTTTTTTTAAATTTTTAATAAAAATGAAAAAGAAACAATTGCGTGGGGTTTAACAAAATAGTGTATTTTAAAGAAAACGAATACGAAAAATTGTGTCTAACCAAAAAAAAATTATTCTAATAAATTGGAAAAGAGTTTTGAATATTTCTCTGAAAACCACGCTTTTTACTTCTGAAGAGACAGTTCAGAATTTTTAAAAGCCGAATCTGATTTTCACTACTGCTGAAAAAAAAATTTATAATCAATATTTTTCTGACTAAAATTAAACTTTACGACTCATTAAAATCACGAAAATTTAGAGAAAGTTTTTTTAATTTAAATTTTCTTTTTACAGTAAGTAGAAAAGGGAATAAAAACTAATTTTCAGAACTACTAACAGGCTGAAAATTTAAATTAAATAATTTGTCTGACAAAAACAAATAATTTACTACTAAATAAAATCAGAAGAATTTTGAAAATACTTTTTTAAACTGCGACCTTTTGTTTCGAGGCCGAATTTTCGAAATTTAAAATCTAAAAACTATTCTTTGCTACTGATAATAGAATTAAATTTTATTTAAAAAAATTTTAGAATTTTAGAATTTAAAACCTAAAAACTAATTTTTGCTACTGATAGAGTAGAATTCAATTTTATATTTAAACAAATTTGTCTGGCTAAAACTAAAATCATTTGCAAATTTTTTAAAATGTTTTTTTCAGGAAAAAAGAGAAAAAGTAAAGAGAATTTGATTTTACGACTATTGGAAATTGTAAAAGAAGTAAATTTTAGTTTCAGTCAGACAAATTTATTGGAAATAAATTTATCTTTTTGTTATTAGCAGTAAAAATTATTGTTTTCTTTTGCTTTTAAATATCAAATTTAATTCTATTCACTTTTTTGAAAAATAGCATTTAGTTTTCCATCTCTAAATATTTTCATCAGAGTTAAAGGAAGAAACTCTAGCAGGAATTTTCAAAAATTTCCATAAGTAGTAAACAATAATTTTGGTCGTACAGACTTTTTATATACAAAGTTTATTTTTCTCGTTTAAGAAGCATAACAGTTTTTCTTTAAAAAATTCCGATTTTTTGCATCGAAATATTAGGTAATAGTTTCGGAATTGTTCGAACTCCTCTTCTAATGATATTTTTTCAGATAGTGAATTTTATTTTTGGTCAGACAAATTTTGTTAAATGTAAATTCAATTTTTCTAAGTGTAGTAAAAATAATTCTTTGGCCATTCAATCTAAACAAGAAATCACATTTTCAAAACGAATTTTTCCGAATACTCGAAATTCTTATTAGAAGTAAATTTTAGTTTTAGTCAGACATCTTTTTTTCATTTTATTCTATTTCTATTAACAGTAACAAAAATTAGTTTTCTGTTTTTAAATTCTTTACATTTTTACTCCAATTTTTAGTTTTAGTTTCTTTGTGAATTTTTTAAGTTCTTTTTTTATTTAGTAGTTAATTTTAGTTTTAGTCGGCCAAAGTGTTTGAAACTAAAATTTTTTTGTCATGGACTGTATTGAAAATTAGTTTTTGGCTTAAAATTCTTCACATTTTCACTACAATTTTAAATTTTAGTTTCTTGACGTTTTTTTTAAGTTCTTGTATTTTTTTATTTAGACGTTAATTTTAGTTTCAGTCAGCAAACGTTTTTACGACTAAAATTCATTTTTATGGACTGTATTGGAAATTATTTTTTGTTTTTTAAGTTCTGAATAGTTTTATAAAAAGAAAAAAATCGCAAAAAAATTTATTTTTCTCGTTTAAGAAGCATAACAGTTTTTCTTTAAAAAAAACAGATTTTTTGCATCGAAATATTAAGAAGTAAATAAATAATTTACTTTGTTCTTTTTAAAGAAGAAGTTCTTACAGAACTATTGCTAATTTTAGAAACAAAAAGTAATTTTTATCAGAGAAAAGCGAAGAAAAAAAATAATGCATCTTTTCTGTATTTATGAATTTTTTTTATCCCCGTAATTTATCACGCTTTTCTCAAATACACCTTTTATATATATATATATATATAAAATAATAATTGCGCAGAGTTGGAAA
This sequence comes from Leptopilina myrica (nomen nudum), assembly GCA_032872475.1. NCBI lineage: Eukaryota > Metazoa > Arthropoda > Insecta > Hymenoptera > Figitidae > Leptopilina > Leptopilina myrica (nomen nudum). The sequence continues at coordinate 31,523,102 of CM065460.1, read as the reverse complement.
AAATGTAGCGTAACTAAAGTTTCATCACAATAAAAATAAGTGTAAAAAATATAAAATAATGACAAGCACGTATTTTATCAGTTTCACCTATGGCAGAATGAGAAAGATAACAACACTTCAGAGCCGATATAGCTTATACACACTGTGTACCTGAGCATGCTACATGAATACCAACATATAGAACAGCACGCAATTACCTGAAGCTATGAAGGAAAATTAATTCGGTCTCTCCTTTCGAAAGCGTAATTTGAGAAGATAGAGAGAATAAAATTTATGATTTGAATTTACCAACAACAAAGAGATATTGTACAGATGGAAAGGAGAGGGGAAAAGAGGAAAAGAGGGGAGGGGAGGAAGGGCAACGTATATATTCATAATTCCCTGTAATAACGACTCAATTTCGCATGAGAACAGTGAAATTTAAATGCCGCACGCTCCATCAGAATGTAATTTTCAAAATATTCCCTTGAAAAGTGAAAAAGAATCTCTTTTCTCCTCCCCCATTTTTTTTTTTTTTTTTTTGTAATCACCGCAATCTAAAATTGAGGGGGAAAATTAATTTTGAAAACAATACTGACACAATTTTGAATTAATTGTTCGCCTTAAATTTGATCCTCATTTTAGATTGTGGAATATTTTGACGTTGACGTGAATACACATGTATGTACTGGGATTTTACAACTCAACTCACGTACTTAATTATTCATACTCAACTGTTTAATTAAGTGTAACAATATTCTAAATATATAGAGAGAACTATAAAGCACATAGATATATATAATATATATATCGTCAAAGGGGAATATTTTGATGAAATGGGGAAAGAAGAAAAAATAAATATTTCGTTAATTTATTATTTGTTGGAACAATAGGGCAATATTTGGAAAAAAAGTTTTTTGACAATAAATAAATAATACTTTAAATATAGCGTTTCAAATTGAATGTGCGTGAGTTAAAAGAAAAACAAAAGGATAATTTTCCTCTAATATAATTTCTGATGAATGTTCGTCATTATTGGTAAAAATAATTACGATTGAGAATATATTGTTTATTTGGTATCGATGTCTAAATACTGTGTTTTTCTTGTCTGGTAAAATTAATCCTCGTTATCGATTTTATTTTATTAGAGAAACTTGCGAGGTGATTGAAATTATGCATTTAAAAAATTATTTTTTCGAAAAATAAAGAAAAAGCAAAGTAGTATTTGGATTTTTTGACTATTGGTAATTTTCTTAGTAGTAACATTCGATTTTAGTCAGAGGAAAATAGTAAATTTTATTCCGTTGAGAATAATAATTCAGTTTGCTAATTATTTGTTCACTAGCTAAACTATCCGCGCGCAAGCGCGCGGGAATGTTGTGTCAAACTGCTTATTTTAAACAATTTAAACTCCATTTTATTTTAAAAAATGTTTAAAGAAATAATTATTATTACCTAACAAAAAGTTTGAAATAATTAAAAGTGGAAAAAGTTAACAATTATAGAGAATTAAATTTTCATTTTATATTATTTTGAAACTTTAAAGTTTACAAAAAAGATTTAAGAACTTCGAACTTCGAACTTCTAATTTTTTTTTAAATTCAAATACTTTCACTTAATGGTCTCAATTTAAATAGAATTTACATTACTGGACCTGAACTATGGCTAGTCTATGGTGGCCACTGGTCAGGGAAAAGTCAGGGAAAAATAAATAGGTCAGGGAAAAGTCAGGGAATTTTTTAATTAGTCAGGGAAATTGTAAAGATTATAAAAAGAAAAAAAATTTATATAAGGGAGACTAGGGCTAAATATTAAACAGCCAAAACAGTCAAATTGCATTATCTTTCTAACGGAAATAGTTAGATATAAATATAAAATCATTTTTATTTATATCAAATATCCAATTAATTAAGTGAAATAAATATATTGTTTCAAATAACTAATTATTTGCATTAAATAAATTCGTTTATTATAATCAATTAATTATTTAATTGATCCAATTAAGATTTATTTGAGTTAAACAAATGTGATTCAAATAATTCAAGTTATTTGAAGCAAATAAATATTAATTAGATCCAAATAAAATTTTTGCAAATAATTCGAATTAATTGAATCAAATAATTTTTTTCAGTGTATTTATGTCATTAGGCAAGTACACGGCCGAAAAACGAAACCGCCCACGACAATTAAACCCATAATTTTGTTTTTTATTTATAAATAAATTTTAGTTTATTAAATTTATAATTGTTAAATGTTACAAAATCAAAGTTTTGAAAAAAGAGCAAAACATTTATTTTACGCTAAAATATTAGAAGCTTTTTTATTAAATGTTGGTGAGGACAATTGGCCTATACAAGATTGATCTATTTATATATTTTTGCATCTAAACGGATTTATTGACTAAAAAACATCTTTTCAAAATTTAAGTTTTTTCCGCAGTCTCAGCTACTTTAAGATTAAAGATTTAATTTTAAAAATAAAGAATTGTATCTACTTCTACAAATTGATTCAAAAATCCTTAAAACATCCTTCTCAACTGTTTGAAATGAATAGTAGTTATTAGTAATAATTTGAGAGATATATTTCTTATTTAAATTATTGTTCATTAGAAACCAAGTTAAAAACACCCAGAATATTGGTCAGGGAAAGTCGGGAAAAAGTCAGGAAAATTTTTTGACTGTTTTTAGTGGCCACCATGCTAGAACAATTCCAATTAGTATCTGGGTCATAAAAATTAATTTAATTCACAATTAATAAAACAAGTTGTTCATTTCATGACCATTTAGCTTCCTCAATATATATTATTATATATAATTTTAAAAGTTAAATAATTATAATAGTTTATTAAATATAATTAATAAACCGGGTAAACTACCCTGAATAAATATTAATTATTTAATTTTTTATTATAGAATAATTATTTTAAAGTGTTATGATAAAATGTCAAAAAATACAAAATTTTAATTTTTTGTGAAAAATTATAATATTTATTAATTCCATAAATTTTCATGAAATATATACTTTATATACATGAATCGATTCGTTTTCATGCCAGGAATATAATGCTGAGAAAAATTAATAAAAATTTTAATAAATAAAGAAGTTATTTCAAAAAATAAAAAAATTCATTTTTTTCGAAAATTAAAAAATTGCTAAAAAATTTTTATTTTTAGATATTTTTGAAAATCCTTCTGTCTGATTCAAGATATTCGTGACCGTAATACACCTACAAAATTTTATCAAAATCCATCAAGATGTGTATGAGAAAATTTGTCCACAAGAATCGGTGACATACACACACACACACACATACACACACACACACACACACACACACACACACACATACATACACACATACATCCGGACATTTGTTCCTCTCGACGAATTATATATACTACACTTGAAAATTTGTAAAAATAATTGATTTTAAAAAATTCGGAAATCGACATCACTATAAGGCTTCCTTTATGAGGAAGCAAAATAGCCACAGCCGGTAACCAGCAGGAGGTGAAAAATTATTTTTTGAGCAAATTTTATCTTTTACATTGCTTATTTTAAACAATATAAAACCATTTTAATTTAAATATACTTTTTAAAGTATTAATTGAAGCACTGAAAAATTTCGCTAATAAAGTGAAATCTGTAGTTTATCCAGTCCGATAAATTAGAAGAAAGTCAGACAAATGGAAGTTCTATTTTGAATTTCTAAATTTTAATGTCATATTTAACGTATTAGAAACGAATTTTAAGTGAATCCTATAAATTTTGTTAAAATACTATTACTGCTGTTAAACTTTCATGTTGTACGAAGAAAATTGAATCTCGCAAAAATTGTTACATATTTTATACTTTTATTTTCAAAATAATTTTGATTACGAAAATTTTAATTATTCCAAAAATTAAAAAAATAATTATTCATTTAGCTTTTTAAACAAAAAATTCCGTATCTTTTGAAACTACCATAACTGCAAAAAATTAAATTAATTGAAAAATAATAAAGTTAACAACTTTTAATTATAATTTCTTTGGAAAACAAAATATCTATAGTATTAATACAAACTATAACTTGAATTAATTATTTAATTACAAGATGTAATATAATATTATAATGAAGCATAAAAAAAATATTCTAAATTCGTTTTTAGAAACAAAGAAAAAAAAATTTCAGATAAATTTTAGGCGTATGATAGCCCCTACATTTTAATTCTATATATTGGTTGTTTAATTGAATTTTTAACTTTATAATTATTATTTACTCGACAGGTATGTGTCCATAATTTAATGTTAACATTATTTAAATATTGGGAATAGATATTTGATGTAATATATTTTTAATTGAAAAAATTGACGATATATTTTCATTGATTTGTTGAATATTCTATAAATCACGTATTAATTAAAAACATATGAAAATTAAGACATGTTTAAAGTTCATAAAATAAACATGACATTAGACAATATTTTTATGTGGGTGATTCTACCGAAATACTCCTTTTTGTGAGATACAAACAGAAAAGAAAAAAAATTATTATTTATGGATTAATGCAGTCAATTATATTGAGTTTACAATAATCTACCACCTCTATAGCATAATCATGCTAGCTTTTAGCTTTTAAAGTATATATTTTAAATTAAAATTTACAAAAAAATTGAGAGGTTAAAATTTGGCGCCGGTGTTTTTTATTATATATATTTTTCTATTTACAAAAAATTATTTAATAATTATAATTTATTAATATTATCTATAAATTTGATAGATTTTGAAATACTTACAGTTATCAAAAATCTCTTTTAACAATTGTCAAAAATTATTTTTCATACATTTTAGGATCACTTTTCACTGGCAGTTTGTAAACAATCGACAATCATATCAATTTTTAATTTTTATTAAAAAAAGTGAGAGGAATGACGGGTGAGAGGAATGACAATTTCAACATTTTTTAATTATATTTAATTGACAAATAATTTTCCTCCAGCTGAGAATGCCCTATCATGTTTATAAAGGACAACTTTATGTGAAAAAAATTTGCGATCAATTTATATATATTAATATTGTTTTTATTAGGGGTGAGAGGAATGACGCTTTAGGTTGTGAATCTCTACTTATGTCTCAATTTTAATTTTTTTAACGCAAAATAATTACATTTTTTAAAAAGTAACTTAACAAAATTAATATTAGAGATGTTAATTAAGATATTGATCACAATAATTAATCAATATCTCTACCCACAGCAAAAATATTGGATAATATTCAACGAGTGAGAGGAATGACGCGGTACTACATACAAATCTCATTTCTTATATTTAAAAAATCTAAGCGACATATTTTATTCATATCTTAGAAAATTATTCTTAAATATCATAACTTTTAGAAAAAATTGATAAAGTACCTAATTTCATGTTTTAAATAATTGTTTTACGTATTGAAAAAATGAAAAGCACTTAGATGACAGGTTAGAAAATCCATTTTGAGGTGGTAAAATATTTTAAAAATGTATTAAACAATAAAATTTTACAACTTTTTCTTGCAGAACATTTAGAAGAAGTGATAAAATAGGGAAATATGACTTGGTATTTTTCCAAATGATTATAATTATTTAGAAAATCTTGACTACATGCAAAATGAGGTTTTTTGGAGAATCACCCATGTAATAAAAAATATAAATATAAAACTTGTATTAAATTACTATTTTATAAAATATACTTTGATAATTTAAATTTATGTTGTAGTCTTTAATAATATAGTAATTTTTTTAAATTATTATGACAATAATTAATAATTTTAAATTATGAAAAATAAATATTATATTTTTAACAATTACATTATTTAGAGTTTTGCAAGTTAAAAATTTATTAAAAAGTTAAAAAACTAAATATTCTGCATTAAGAAATTTATAAAAATAAAATTCAATTGAATGTAAATTATATCAAATAACTTTTTTCAATATATTGAAATAATGTTAACATTAAATTATAGAAAAGTATTTACCTTTAGAGTAAATGATAGTTGTAAAGCTAAAAATTGAATCAAACACTATAACAGTACTGCCAGATGATTGAAACGACAAATCTTCAGAATTTTCTTATTTATCTTCAGAAATCTTTAAATTAATCAAAAAACTTTCTTCAGATTTTGGTTATAATTTTTTCTAGAATATGATAAATGAAATTAAATTTCACAAAGAATTATAAAGAAATAAATTAATATTGCTGTGTTTGAATCTGTTCGCAATTTGAAAGTAAAAGTTTTCAATGTTTTTAATTTTAAAAATTAATGCACTGAAAATGACTAAAATCTTGCAAAGTTTTTATTGAAAAATTTGGAAATAATTAGTCATTTGATTTTTATAAAAAATTTTTTTTAAATAATTAAATTCTTTCGAAAACTGTTATTAACATTTTTGAAAATAATAAACAAGAATAGTTAATTATGTAGTTAATCTGAAATTAAAAATTTAATGTTTATTTTTAAAAATATAACATATTTTTTGATTTGCAAAATAATAAATGGAACAGTAACAATTACTTTAGTAATTAATAATTATTACATTTATTATTATAATCATAAAAACGTAAAGAACAAAAATTATAATTTATCTTTAAAAAATGGTTTATTTATATTATTTAATTTAAATGTTTATAAATATATTCATAATTACTTGATATATACACAGCCTTCACAACATTTTAAAACAAACTTCAAGTTTTTACTATATTGACTATATTTCTTTCAATCTGGCAGCACTGTACAATAATAACATAAACATTGAAAAATTTGACATTTAAAAATATAAAAAATGCTAATACTTAACCCACAAAAATTAATTTTCAAAACAAACGTATAAAAAACAAAAGAATAACTATAACTAACTTCAAGTGTGGACAGAGATCCGGAAATCTGGAATCACGACGATTATTATATATAATAATAATGTTTGTAATTTTATTTAATGAAATATTCAATTTCAATTTTCAAGTGTACTTCAGTTTTGGTCAGACAACAATTTTAACTGAAAATTCTATTTTTTTAACAGTATTAAGAGGAGGGAACACCTATATTTTCAAATATATGAAGAAAATATTTTTAAAATTCAATAAAATTATTATTATATTATAATAATCGACGTAATCTGTCCTCACGTGAAGTTAGCGTTGTTTTATTACAATTTTTTGTTTTGAAGTTTAAATTGGTATGTGAAAAGAAGGAAAGTTAACTTGTAAAAATGTGTAGTGTTTTAATTTGTTAGCTTCCTCAAAAATTAAATTTTGAATAATATTATTCAGAAATTCTAGAAAATTAATTGAATTTTGGAAAACTTTCAGTTCAAATTTCTAAGTATTGTGTAATTTTAAGCAAATAAAGAACAATAATTAGTTAAATATTTATTTTACAAAAGTTATTAAAATTTGAAAAATTAAATTTGGAAATTTTTAAAAAATTAGGTTTTTGATAAATAGTAATTAAAATTTTTTAAAGAAAAAGGTATTTGAATTCACAATAATAATTTTAACAAATTTAAACAATTGAAAATTCTGAAAAATTTTGTATTTTAAAGCATTTTATATTTTTCTCTTAAAAAATTGTCTTTAAATATAATTATATTTTTGAAATTATGTCATTTTATGAATTTACAAAAATTATTCTATTTAAATAATTCAATTCTCGTAGTTGAATTCTGATAGAAATTGATTTAACAAAAATTTCAATTAACATTTTAAAAACTAATTAAATATTTAAAATGTTATAACAAGAATTTTAGTTATTAATTAAATTTTAGAAGGTTTATAAATTAAATTCCTTGAAAATTTAATGGAATCAAACGTTTAAAAATCTTTAAATTTTTATTTTAAAAAATTATTAATAACATTATTTTTCTTTAAACATTATTAAAGTTTTTCAATAATTTTTTTCAAAAATTCTAAAAAAATAATTGAATTTTGGATGAATTACAGTTGCAAATTTTAGAATAATTATATTTCATGAGGTTTTTCATTGATATTATTTGAAATTTTAATTCCTTAGGAAAAATAAATATAAATAAGTTTTTAAATTTTTGTTTAACAAAAAGTATTAAAGTTTTGAAAAATTTAATTCACAAATTTCGTAAAATTGTTTCTTGAAAAAATGAAACTAAAATTTTTTAAAAATACTTCTATTTTTTAACATAAAATTCAATTCTGCTGGAAGAATTAAAAATTAATTTTGTCTTTAAAAAACAAAATTTTTAAAAGGGATACAACTTTAAAAATGTGCAAAAATTACCAAATTTCTAATTCGTTAGAAGCAGTAAAAATTAGTTTTACGTTTTTTAATTCCATACTTTAGCAACAAAACCAAAGTTCATAATTTCAAGAAGAATTTTTCAAATTCTTTTAATTTTAATTCGTGGAAAATTTCAGTTTTTGTCGTAAAAAAAACTTTTCAGTATAAATATTTAATTCTGTTCACATTGTTGGAAATTCGTTTTTTGTTTCTGAAATTTTAATTCTTCTTTATCAGAAACAGAAGATTCATTTTAATATTGAATTTTTCAAAGACTTTTAGTTTTAATAAGTAGTCAGTCTTTATGTTGATCAGACAAATGTCTTAAATATATAATTAATGTGAAAAAAAAATTAATAAGAGCAAAACAATTTTCGTCTCGTAAATATTCCAATTTTTTACCATTATTATTATTACTATTATTATTAATTCTTAGTTTTAAAAATAACTTTCCGTATTTTTTTCTAATTTTAATTAGTATCAAATTTACTTTCAGTCAGACACATTTTTTTAGTATAATAATTTATTTCTGCTTCAGAATTTAAATCCATTTTTAGTGCAAAAAATTTTTTTGGTTTCTAAATTTTTAATATTTTGCTATCATAAGAAAAGGAATTTTAGTAGAACTTAATTTACATTTAAAAAATTTATCTGACCCAAAATTCAATTCACTACTAATTAAAAGAAAAGTTCTGTAAATTCTCCTGAAAGTTACGTTTGTTATTTCTTTTTAAACTATTAAAATTTTATGAAACAAAGAGTAATTTTTAATTTTAACAGAATTTAAATAACATTTTTAAAAAATTCTCTAATCGGAACTAAAATTTACAACAACAAAAATTTAATAAAAAAACTAATAAATTTATTACTGGTTAAAATTAGAAAAGTTACAAAGTTTATGTTTGTCTGACTACAGATAAAATTTACTCCTGCTTAAAATTTAATTATTAACTTTATTAATTAAGTAAATTACTTGGAAAACTCTGACCCTGTGACCTATTATCTTGATACAAAAATGCAAAAACGAGATTATCAAAAATTCCAGAGATAAAAATTTTCCTAAATACAAAAATCCCCATATCTTTATTTCCTTTTTCCCCAGAAAAAAATTAAAACCCATTACACACACGACTTATCAACAAATTGTACAACTCCCCCGCCCCTCCCCCCAAAAAAGAGCAAAAAATATTTTTGCATTTTCTTTTTCTCTATTTGAAAATGTCTTTCTTTTTTGTTTCTACGACTTTATATATTAAAAGGATCGAAAAAGTTTTCAAATTCCCTCGATACTACTTGAAATTTTATTTTCAACAATGCAGCTCACAGTGACTCACTTCTCTTTTTTTTCAAAGTCAAAAAATTTTTCCCCCGAAAAATGTAAGCATGACTGGAGCTTTGTACTGTTACGTCTCTAATGTTTTCTATGACACAAAAAAAAAATATTTCGAGAGCTTTTTCACCCAACTTGCGACAAAAAGTGCTTACGTGACGAAAAAACTTTTTCTAGATAACTTTTATTTTACCCTTATTGTTGTTGTCGTGTTATTGTGTGTAAAAACTGAATCTCTATTTCATGGGAACGAATATAAACCCGGAAGTTTCCTCAAAATATAGAAAACCATTAAAAAAATAAAATGCTTGTCAAAAATAGTGATTAATTATTTTTGCCTTTATTTATTCTTTTCGATTTATCTGCTTGTCATTCTCTTTTACTTTGTCTTCTTTTTCCTTTCTCTATTAACTTTATTATTTATTTTTCACAATTATTTATATTTTACATATTTTTCTCATTTTGCGTAGGTATTTAATTTTTTAATCCTTTTATTTTGCTCTGTTTATTTTCCTTTTTATAAATTTTCGGTTTTATTTCTTTAACGGTTGATTAATTTTTCTTTTTTTTAATATTTGTATAATCTTTTTTATCGGATCAATTTTAATAATTGAGTGTGAAAAAAATGTATGACGATTAACGTTATATATTTTATTCACAATATTGGTGAAAATTTAAATTCTCGAATTGTTTCAGTAATATTGAGTTTGGTGAAAAAGGAAATGAAAAATTTATCTTTTGTAAAAATATTTTCATTTTACGAAATATACATATGAGAAATTTTTTGTTAATTTAAATTTTGCGAATTAATTCTACTTTTTTTTGCTAAGAATAACAATTGATTTTGTGTCTCCGCTTCGAGTGTCTATCTCTACAATATAAATATATCAGATTTTAAAAATTCGAATTTTAAATAAAATTCTAAATAAAGCGTATCGTTTATTAGTAACAATGTTCCTCTTTCTTTTTTTCCTCCCTTTTTTTTTTGCTATTTTCACCTTTGAATTTGTAAAATGGTATATAGTTATATGATTCGCGGATTTCGACGTGTTGCATATAAACGATATGATTTGGTAAATATGCAGGCAGTTTCCACCCTTTGCCCAGATATCGTTCACCTGGTACGCAGTCGCTGAACTGATCTCCCTCGTACAATAATGCATTCAGATTCTGGGGCATCGAGGGTTTCACCTATACCGATACCACCGACGCCACAATTCTGCAGCTTCATATTTTTCTGATTTAATTAATTAAAACGCAGATATAATTCAAGAAATGTAAATCACTATATATCAAAATTTTTTTTCTCATTCCCAACACACAGACACACACACACTTGTTATCCATCTGTTGCGAAATTAATAATTAAAACATCAAACGTTGTATGTTGTATAATATATTTGATGAAATAATAAAAATAGAATAGTTTAACTTTAAATAAATAATTATTTCTCCACTTGACATATTTTCAGTTCAAGTAGTGTTTGAAAGGTTATTATCTCTGCTACTGTGTGTCTGCGACCATTAATTATTTCCACTACTTTAGTATTTTTACTCTTTCAACAAATTTTTATTTACTTACTTTCATACAATATACCTTTAATTTTTTATTTTTTTATTGTACTTTATTTTTAATTTATTTATTATACTTTCAATTTATAATTTTTTTATTATACTTTCATTTTATATTTTTGTTATTATACATTAATTTTTTTAATTCTTTAATTTTTAAACCTACGATTTACTATATTATTTTTTTATCTATTATTCACTTGAATTAACTTGTCTGACTGAAACTAAACTTGACTAATAATTAAATGTTGAACCATTAGGAAATTTCCCTGGAACTAAATTCATATTTTGAAAGCATGTCAGACCGAAACTAAACATTACTACTTATGAAATTACAAGAGATCGAAAAAATTATTTTAAAACAGCAAACATTTGATTTAACACAAAACTTTAAAACATTAAAACAAAATGGTAATTACAAACTTTTTATATCATAATTAAATTTCTTCTTCACAATATATCTAAACAAAGCTAAATTTTACTACTGATTAGAAAAAAAGGAAAAGTTCTCCTTAAAGTTGCATTTATTGATGAAATTAAAATTAAAATTTATTGATTAAATTGCAATCATTTTTTAAACGTGTAAAAGAAATTATTCAGAGATTATTATAAAAAACCAAAAAATTTCAATAGTATTAATAAAATTAAATTTTTATTTCAAAAATTTGTCTGACTAAAACTGAACTTTATAACTTAATAAAATTTTAAGATTAAGGTAACTTTTTCGTAAAAACAAATTTTTCAACTTTTCTCAAAAAATTAAATTTGTATTTAAAATTCTGTCTGATCAAAGTTGCACTTTACTACTAATTAAAATTGAAATTTTATAAAATTAGAAAATTGTTTTTTATAATTACAACTATTTTTCTAAAACAAATATTTAGAACTTTTAAATCAAACACTAATTTTTACCAAAAAAAAAAATAATTTTTTTTTAAATTTAATTTATAATTAAGCAAATTGTCTGACGAAAACTATTCTTTACTACTTATTAATATGACAAAAATAATTTTGAAAAATTCTTCTAAAAACTGCATTTTTTTACTTTAAAACGATAAATTCTGGGTTTATATACAAAGAAATACTTAATTTCGTTCCTGTTTCAACAAAATTAAAATAAAATTAACAAAATTGGTCTGACCAAAATTACAGTTTTTTACTTATTTAAAAAATAATTAATAATATGGAAAATACGTTTAAAGTTGAGTTCTTTATTTCTTTCATAAATATTCATTTAGACTGTAATAAAAAAAGCTTTTATTCAATATTTTTAATAGAATAGAATTTCTCTTTAAATAACCTTTCTCACTAAAACTAAATTTTACTACTAATTAAATTTTCAAGAATTCGAAAAATTTTTTTTCAAACTGCGATCTATTGTTCTGCTTTTGTTCGTTTATCAGAAAATTTTTTCCAAAAAACAAGACTTTTTCTTTCATTTTTTATTTTCGTACAAAAATTTAAAAATTTACGAACTGAAGATTAACTTTTACTACTGCCAGAAGAATGAAATATATATTAAAGACATTTATCTGACAAAAATTAAAATTTACTACTTATTAAATTAAAAATAGTTGGAAAAGTTCTTCTTAATCCTGCATTTCTTACTTCCTATACAAAAATTTAGAATTTAAAAACCAAAATTGATTTTTAATTCTTTTAGCTTAATCGAATTTAATGTCAAAAAAAATTGTCTGACCAAAACTAAAACTTACCACTGGGGAAAACAATAAGAATTTCCTAAAATTTTTTGCATAGAAATAACATTGAGTTCTTTCCAAAAAAACAAAAATTACAACTACTTTAATGATTCTCCAAAGAAAATTTTGATTCATAACTGAATAAATAATACAATTTTCCCCGTCTGACTAAAATTAACTCTTACTACCAAAATGTCAAAAAAAATCAAATTCTTCTTCCCTGTGTTTTTTTTGCCGAAAAATACGTATAAAATCACGAAATTTCATCAGTTAACAAAAATTTCTGATCAAATGAAATTTGTTTGACAAAAACAAAAATTTACTACTAAAAAAGTAAAAGAACTTTGAAAATACTTCTTTATGCAATTTTTTCTTTCCAAAAGTTGACTTTTACTACTATTAACTAATAAAATTTTCAATTATCGAAAAATAAAATTAAACATCTGTTTTTTTTCCTCGAAAAAAAAACGAAAGGAAGATTTACAAAATTTCATCAATTATGTTAAATGTTTGCCTCCTAAAAACAAATCCTCTCAACGAAGAAACATTAATTTTCAGGAAAAAAGAGAAAAAAAAATTATAATTACTTCGACATCGAGACCCAAAAAAAAAGTAAGAAAAAATTCAATATTCTCAAGTGTAATTATTTTTACCCCCCTTATTTGCAAACGTCTACTATATACAGATATAAAATTTTTACATCTGAATATCGTTTCGAATTTAATTTTGTCCCCACAGAGAATCTCCTGAGACTTTCAAATCTTTTGGGAACGAACCAAACTTTTCGTTCGTTGGGAACAAATTAATTTAAATATATATACTTCAGTAATAAACCAGTAAATCCCAAAATGAATTGACGCAATTATCTTAATGATCAACAATTAATTAGAAAATTTCCGTAAAAAAAATTTGTTTTTCCCTTTTTTCCCGTCACAGAAAATATTATTCCTAATAAATTAAAAAAAAATTGACATTGCAAAATAAATTTTCAATAAGGGGTCGTCTATGAATTACAAGGGGGAGGGGATCTAGATAATTCTTACGAACAATAGAAAAAATGGCGCTAATGTATGTAAAATATTTTACGAGGGATAAGAGGGTGGGTGTAAAATTAAAAAAAAATTCTTGCGTAATTTATGGACAGCCGTTAAAAAATATTTTTCAAAAAAAAAATATTCTATGAAAAAATATTCCATTAAAAAAATTTGATGTAAAAAAATGTTTTATTAAAAAAATATTCTGTAAAAAAATAATCTATTACAGAAATATTCTGTAAAAAAATGTTCTATTAAAAAAAATAATCTATTACAGAAATATTAAGTAACAAAATATTCTATTCAAAATATTTTCTGTAAAAAAATAATCTGTAAAAATATATTCTATTAAAAGCATATTCTGTAAAAAATATATTCTATTAAAAAAATAATCTGTAAAAATATATTCTATTAAAAACATATTTTGTAAAAAATATATTTTATTAAAAAAATATTCTGTAAAAAATATTCTATCAAAAAAATATTCTGTAAAAAAATGTTCTATTAAAAAAATATTCTGTAAAAAAATAATCTATTACAGAAATATTCTGTAAAAAAATGTTCTATTAAAAAAATAATCTATTACAGAAATATTAAGTAACAAAATATTCTATTAAAAATATTTTCTGTAAAAAAATATTTTGCAAAAAATTAATCCATAGAAAAATATTCAGTAACAAAATATTCTATTAAAAAAATAATCTGTAAAAATATATTCTATCAAAAAAATATTCTGTAAAAAAATAATCTATTACAGAAATATTAAGTAACAAAATATTCTATTAAAAATATTTTGCAAAAAATTAATCCATAGAAAAATATTCAGTAACAAAATATTCTATTAAAAAAATAATCTGTAAAAATATATTCTATCAAAAAAATATTCTGTATAGAATAATCTATTACAGAAATATTCTGTAAAAAAATGTTCTATTAAAAAAATATTCTGTAATAAAATGTTCTATTTAATAAATATTTTGTAAAAAAATAATGTATTACAAAAATATTCTTTTAAAAAAATATTCTATACAAAAGTAATCTATACTAAAATATTCTATAAAACCAAAAAAAAAATTTCTATAAACAAAATAAATATATAAATATAAAACACTCACCACTCCTTCGCCAATGTTGTGAACAACGCAGGGCAACAAAGCAGTGGATCCGGACTGAGAAGAAATGACTGTAGAATTTTCAGTGCCGAAAGTCATCGGAAGAGTCGGCGCTAAATCAACGTCTAAGGGTTTAAGTGTACGATCTAACGAATTGGCGTTCATCCCGACTACTTCGGCCGTAACTGCAGAGGGATAGTCTGAAAAAGAAGATGTTACATAAAAAAGTCGTTACTCCACGAACCTGGCTTTCGTGATGGGAGCATAAAACCAAAAGTATGTCAATTGTCGTTTAAAAAAAAAAAAAAAAAAAAAAAAAACCACCACCACCACCACCACTATCACCATCGTTGTCTTTACTTGAGCATTTTATCTTAACAAATATTTGCACATTATTCGTTGCGTGGATAAAAAATAAAAAAAAATTTTTTTTTTCAATCACAGGAACTCTGAATATTCATGGTAAACTGCTCCTGAATCCTCCTATTGTTTGAAAAGTGACTAAAAAAAAAGTGAATGGAAGATGAGTAAAAATATCAGCAAACAATGAGTGAAAATTTATGAGTAACGAGAATAGTAAAAAACGAAGATAAAAAAAACAGCGCAAATAAGAGTAAAAATAATAGAAAAAGAGGAATAAAAAAACTGAGAAAAGTTATAAAAAAAATTTTTTTTTTAACTTAAAAGAAAGAATTGAAAAAAATACATATTTTAATTACGCCAATATGAAAGAAATTTTGAATTTTTAATTTCGAATATTTAATCTATAATGAGCGATCTTTTTTGCATCTCATTTTACTTTCACTTTCTAGCTTTTTAGTTATTGCGAAAGGATTCATTAGCATATTTTTTCATAATTTTCCTTTTTTCAATATTCGACTTCTTCACATTTTGAAAATGAATTATTTTCAATGGATTTTGAGAAATTTTCCCAAGTTCACAGCGAATTATAATTACCACAGTAACCATTCAATTTGGAATTTGATTAATCGCAACAATTTCCCTTCAACTCTAGCCAATGATGCAAAAAATTTCAAAAATTTTACACCTAATAAAAATAACAATATTTCAATCAATTTTTTTTCTCACTAAATTAGCACAATAGCGTTTTATCTAGAAATAATAAATTCATTTCCTTCTAATTGCCATTGTTCAAAAAAAAAATAAATAAATAAAAACATCTGCAAAAAAAATAAACTAACACGAAAGAGTGGAAAAAATAATATTGTAATAAAAAAAAACAATTTTAAAAATCGTTGAACAATAAAAAAAAAATATTATTCCGTAATTGAAAAATAAAAGTACTTTAAAAATCGTTAAAAGGCTCTCTTAAGTGAAACTAAAAATTAAATAAAACAAAAATAAAGTTGTTGGAAATACAAAATTTATTCGGATAGAAAATAATAATAATAATAATAAAGCAGAGGGAAAAAATAACAGATAGAGACAATTGAAAATCATTAATAAATGAATTGAAGCGAAAAAAAATAATTCGAATTTTATTTAAACACTGCAATTTTCCATTTCAATAGAAGTATTAAAGAATTTTATTTGCTAAGCACATGTACATGATTGAGAAAGCAAGAAATTGGAAAATTCCTTCCATTCGCGATCTGACAGGCTTTTGAAAATGAAATCAGTGTGGAAGTTTTCAGCTCTACGAAGAGTAAAATTGATTTCAGTTGAATAAAGTCTAATATTCGATATAGAACACGCTCTTTCATCTCTGGTTAGTTTATCTTTTCAACAAACCACAAATTGTTTGCGGTCTCTCATTATTATTGTTATTATTGTTGCTATTGTTATTATTATAATTATTAATATTATTATTCTCATTATTATTCTTACTGTTTGTGTATTATATAATTTAATATTTCACTATTATTATTATTAGTATTGTTATTATTAATAAATAAATAAATTATTATTATTATTGTTATTATTATTATTATTATCATTATTAATATTATTAATATTATTATTTCTACTATTTACGAATTATTTATTTTCTACTATTTTCAGTACTCATTATTATTATTTTGTATACAATTTATTTGATACTTTTTTTCAGTAAAAAAATTTTTTTTTACTGTTTATTAACATTTTATGTTCATTTAAGGTGAATAAAAATACATTTTCCACAGAACCTGCAAAATTATCTATTTCCTTGAAGTAAAAATATTGTGCAAAAAAAAAAATTGAATTCAAACCGAAAAACCAGAATTAAAAAGAAAATTAAAATATTTGTCTGTCCGAACCTAAACTTAAATTTGCGTTGCATGATTTAGATAAAAATATTTAGCATTTAAGAAACAAAAACGAATTTTCAATATAATTGAAAGAATTAAATTTACAGAAAAAAATAAGTCTGACTAAAATTGAACTATTTTCCACTAATTGAAATTTACAGGAATTTAAATAATTCGTCCTTAAAATTATAGCTTTGTTTTAGGATTTAAAATAACAAAAAAATCATTTTCATTACTGTTGGATAAATTAAGTTTACATCGAGAAAAACTTGTCTGAAGGAAATTGAACTTTGCTACTAATTAAAATAACAAGAAATTGGACATTTTTTTCTTAAACTGCCACCATCTGTTCTCTTGCAAAAACTTTAGAACTTTTTAAAAAACAAACAGAAATTTTCCCTATTCTTATAACCAGAGGTAAAAAGTTATAAATGTAAAAAATATGTCTGATCAAAAATTAACTATACTACAAATTTTGGGGAAAAAAGTACGATTTTTGCTTCTTTAAAACTATGCAGAATTTAAAAAATTAAAAAAAATAAATAAAAAATAATTTTCAATACAGTCAATAGGAATAAATATATATTAAAAAAAACATTTTCTGACTAAAACTAAACTTTACTACTAATTAAAATTAGAAACGTTCGGAAACTTTTTCTTATAACTGCATCTTGGAAAATTCTTTTTCGAAATTCAAACTTGTAATATAAATATTAAGTATAGAAATCAAAATTAACTAACTAATTTTTATTACTATTCAAATAAATTTAATTTACATTGAAAAAGAATTGTTTAACTAAATCTAAACTTAACTACTAATTAAAAGTTAAAGAATTCAATAAATTATTCTTCAAACAACGAAGTTTAATTCTCATACAAAATTTCGTATTTAAGGAAACAAAAACTTATTTTTATTACGTGTTAACAGAATTAAAAATATATAATTTAAAAACATTTGTCTGGCCAAAACAAAAATTTACAACTTATTGTAATTAAAAAGGTTTTTTTTTGAATTTTTTCTCGATACTACGTTCTTTAGTTTTAATACAAAAAATCATAAATGAAAAAGTAAAAAACTAAATGTTACTACTATTAATAGAATGAAATTTCACATTTTAAAATCTGTCTGACTAAAACTAAGCTTTTCTACTAACTTAAAAATAGGAGAATTCAAAAAATTATTTCTAAAACTGCGAGTATTAATTATAATGCAAACATTCCAAATTTAGGAAACAAAAACTAATTTTCTTCATAATTAATACATTTAAATTTTTAATGAAAAGTTTGTCTGACCGAAACTAAACTTTACTATTAATTAAAATTGAAAGAGTTTAGGATATTCTATGTATAGAAATTGTACTTGAAACTACGTTCTTGCATTCAGAATCTATAATTTAGAATTTCAGAAGCAAAAACCAATTTTCACCACTATTAAAATTATTAAATTTATATTTAAAGAAATTGTCTGACTAAAATTAAATTATAAAACTAGTCCCTTTTATTTTTACCCAAAAATGCACAATTTAAAAACTAAAAATTAATTTTTAATACTTTTATAGATTCTATATTATAGAATATCCAAAAATTTTGTATTATTAAAATAAAACAAAAAAAATTTATTACCTAAAATTTGTCCTTAATTAATAAACAATTGTATTTTTTGATATTTTTTTTTAAGATAATGGATCTAAGTCAAATGTATCTTTTTCTGGGTTATTAATAATTTTTTTTATTTAATTCAATAATTTTATTACTATTTTTGTTTTTTGATCTTAATTACCATTTTTCATTTCTTCTATTTTATAATATATTTTTACTTTATATA
The DNA here is from genome assembly GCA_032872475.1 of Leptopilina myrica (nomen nudum). Taxonomy (NCBI): domain Eukaryota; kingdom Metazoa; phylum Arthropoda; class Insecta; order Hymenoptera; family Figitidae; genus Leptopilina; species Leptopilina myrica (nomen nudum). The sequence goes on along the minus strand of CM065460.1, from coordinate 31,504,035 downwards.
TTTTTTTATTTTATATTTTTTCATATTCAAAAAATTAAATTAAAAATTTTTTTAAAATTATTATTATAGTTCTTTGCACACTGAAATTCTTCTCTCTTTATTTTTCCATTATTTTTAAAAATACAAAAATTTAATCACAATGCTATATTATTTATTTGTTATTTTACCTTTTGATTATTATTATTCCACTTAATTATTAATGAGAGAATAATAACTTGCTAAAACATAATTTGAACTCAACGTATAGACATATAAATATATATATATATATATATATATATAAATATATATATATATATATATATATATATATATATATATTTATATCTATAAACGTATATATATATACACATGTCATAAATTGAAATTAATTGCAGCTCATTTCACGTTCTATTAACATTCATAGAGTGGACAAACGGTTATTGATTTGTTTTACCTTTCTGTACCACTTGTTTACGGTTATATAATTCTTTACTCAACCAAGCATTTTTTTTATTCAATTAAAAAACATGAAAACAATTTTGTTAGACTCACACTTCGTATATATTTAAATATATGTATTTACATGAGAGTATTATACACCCTATATAGACACAACTATTGTATGTACTCATGCAAAATTGTCGACGTGTACACAAGTAAAAAAGTGTAGAAAAATCTCACTCTATTTTCAGCCCTCTTTTTTCTTCTCTCCATTCTAATTTATGAGGAAGGAATTTCTTTTTTCTGTTTAAATCGGAAAAAGAATAAAAAAAATTCATGGGTAAATTAATTTTTTGCAGCACGTTTGTTGTGAGTCAGTAAAACAAAGTCAGTACTTTTCAATGTCTAAATTAACTTTTGAAAAAAAAGAAATACTAAAAAGAAATAGTAAAAATTCATAAAAATGTAAATTTTATAATTTTTCGTAATTAGTTTCTCTTCATTTATTTAATTCTAATAATTTCATTTCATTTCATAATTAAATTTAATTTTAATAATTATATTAAATTTCACAATTAAATTTATAATTATATATAAGTAATATTACAATTGTAAATTAAATTTCATAATTAAATTTAAAAATATTAAAATTAAATAAAAAAAATATTCCATAAGAGAAAAAAATTATATTTCAAAGTGAATAATTTTTTATCAGATAAACTAATTTTCAGAAAGGGGAATAAAATTTTGATTAACTCTACCGCATTAATTTATTTTATAATTGCAGTAAATTATTATTTGAAAAATTTGCTATTATACTGTATTCAATGTATAACGTATTGAGTACACATTCCACGAATAAATATTGAATATTCTACTCTGTAATTTATACATATTGGTATTCAATAATGGCTAGTTTTGCCTTTACAGAAAATTAATATAATTTATTATCCAAACTTTTTTCAGTGAAAATATTTATTTGAAAATTTATCAGAATATAGCTTTTGAAAAACTAATAAATTCTTAAAATTAAATATTAATTATTTCAACAAATAACTAACTTTCTATTCTGCTTTTTCACATTTCAACAAACAATGTTCTAAATAATAAAATACCTTTCACATTATTTGATAATTTATTATGAAAAGGTTTAAACAATATTTTTCTTTTTTTAAATAATAAAATTGATATTTATTGAAAACTTTTTTAATATTTGATTTTTAGAGAGAAATGAATTAGTTTTTAGAGGGAAAAATTTTTATTTGAAATGTTTTCTTTAAAAATAACAGATTTAAAAAATACAAAAAAAATTTTAAAATTGTGCAATAAATTTTTTTTTTATTTTAAAATAATATCGAGAATTGGCAGAAATTAGAAAAAAATTGTACGTTATTAAATTTTATTTTCGTTTAGTCACAGTGTATATTCGAAATATTTCCTATATATTATATTTTTTATTGGAAAATTCTTTCACCGCATGATATAGCAACACCATTCGTAACATATGTTTCAGAAAAGTGATAAAATTGAGCAGAAATAAATAGCTCTCTTCAAAAATAGATGCTTATCGAACAAAGAAACAAATATATATAAAAAGGGGAACTAGATGAAGAAATCTAAAACAAACTCTTTTATTATTATTATTATTATCATCAAGAATAAGGAGGAAAAAAACTTGAAACTATAGACAATTGGAAAATATTTTCTCTCCGTTTGCTTTTGTTTAAAAATTAACGAATAATTTTTTTTCTATTCAAAAATAAACATTTTTTTAGTATTTAATAAAATTAGTGGTAAAAAATACTAATTTTATTGAATACTACAAAAAATGTTTAATTTAACAATGAAACAGATTTTTCACTACTCTATTAATATTTTAAAAATTTGTCTGATTAAAATTAAAATTTAAAACTACAAAAAAGTGTTCTCGAAACTGCGTCATTTTCTTTTAATACAAGAATAAAATTGTTTAGTTAAATTCCAATATACATAATATATAATATAAGTACATAATTTAAATTTTAATTTCAAAATACATAATAATAATAAATTTTCTATTTTATCAAAATTTTCCTTTTAAATTCAATTTTCAACTCTAAATGTTCGAATCATATCAGTAGAATATTTCATTAACTGAATCGATAGATTTTGACAGTTTCTCATGTACGAAGTAAATTAATTAATCATATACTATTCGGTAGTAATCAATCAATTGTCAACAAAAATTGATAATAATTTCAAAATTCATTTAGAATTTTACAAAATTATTATCTCCCAGCGTTCCATTTTTTAAATTCAATACAAAAAATACCCATTTCAGTAAAGTACTAAAAAGCATTATTTATTTCCATGTCTAAAAAGCCAGAAATAACAACAAAAAAAACAAAGCTCTTCTCTCATATAAAACCCAAACATATTTAAAACCCTCTTTAATCAAAATAGAAAATCCCAACTAAAACTAAATTCCCTCTGTTAAAAATTCAAACAAAACAAACAAAAAACCATCTCTCCTCAATTTTTCATCAAAATTGTTTCATTACCAAAAGAAATAAATCACTGACTTTTCAATTTGATTTTCCCCCCAAATACTCACTCCTTTCTTTCAAATGACGACGTCTATAATAAAAACTATGCAATTCTCCACAAACACACAAACACAAACACACTCACAAAAATACACATACACGAAAAAAAAGTATCAAAATGCCCCAAGAAAAGTGATCAACTTAAAATCCTTTTTACTATTATAGTATAAAACTAGAATACATCTAATTTCCATATCCTCAAATAAAGAAGGATAAACAGTATTTCCACCATCATTGAGATAAAACAGAATAGACATTTTTATCTCTTATCCTAGAATAAAGTACACTATGATACTCGATAGATAGACGCGGCGCGGAAAATAGATTGATACAAGAGAGGAGAAGAAAAAAAAATAATGCTGCAAAACAAAAAGAAAAAAAAATTAAAATAAACAAATTTCACACACACACACACACAAACATTAGATAAAAATTTAACCATTTTTCTTGATTCTTTTTCTGGAAAAAGCAAAAACTTAAAAAGATTCTGCTACATTAGCTCGCACCATTAATAATCATAAAAGACAATAAATGAAGACAAAGAGAGGAGACAAGGCCCTCCCTACTCAAATCTCCCTTCCCCCACGTTGGAGAGTATAAGAAGGAGGAGAGAATAAGAAGGGAGAAAGAGACAAAACTTTTTCCGTGTATACGTAAAGCGACTTAAGCCAACTTTTTTCTATTTCGAAAAGTAGAGTCTCTCTTTAAATTCTTACTGACAGTTTGTTCCGTTTAAATGGAATTATATCGCTCATGGTCCTCTCACTCCTTTCTGTTTCTGTCATTCTGTTTCTTATTCTCTCTCGCACACTCTCTATCCTTCTTTTTGTCACTCTTTCTCTCACTTTCTCTCTCTCTCTCTCTCTCTCTCTCTTTCTCATTCACTGAGAAAATAATTTATTTAAATCAACCAAAAATTATGTTTGAATTAAACATAATAATTTTGATTCAATACATAATACATTTCATTCAATAAAAATTTTGTTTAATTCAATTATAAAAAATGGTTCATTTCTTTTTAATAATTCAATTCTCACGACAAAATTTATGCAAATTCTAATTTAAATAAAAGAATCACTTAAAAAATTTCAATACATAATAAATTTCATCCAGTGAAAATTTTGTTTAATTCAATTATAAAAAATGGTTAATTTTTTTTTTAATAATTCAATTCTCTCGAATAATTTTATGCAAATTCCAATTTAAATAATAGAATCCCTAAAAAAAATTTTATAATATTTATGAAAACAATTGAATTGAATTATTGAGAAAAATAACTTTTCAAAAATAATTGATTTCTTGTGATGAATATTGTTATTTATATGAAATTAATTGAATTTTACAAATTTCACGAAAATGTCTCGAAATAATTGAATTTTTGGGAATAATTAATTGAATTCTTTCTTCTAATTCTTCTAACATTTTTCGAGCAATTATTCCCAAATTTCTTTTTACTACATTTTCACTTCACTTTCACTTAAAAATTTATTTTTACTCTACTCTTCCTTCACTTTCTTACTACTTTCATCTTCACAAAAATTTTTTATCATTATCTTTTTTTCCAAAAAGAAGTTAAAATCCACATCGTTAGCCAACGAAGAAGTGAAGTGAAAATAAATTTTGAGTAAATGTGAAAGTGAAGTGAAAATGAAGTAAAAATAAAGTATAAGTAAAATTTTAAGTAAAAGCGAAGTGAAAGTGTAGTAAAAATAAATTTTTAATATAAGTGACATGAAATAAATGTCAAAATAAATTTCGAGTCAAAGTGAAAATAATTTTTGAGTGAACGTGAAAGTGAAGTTCATGTATTAAATGTAGTTCATGGAGTAAAAAAAAGTTTCAAATAAAAATGAAGTGAAAATAGAGAAAAAATAAATTTTTAGTGAAAGTGGAGTTAAAATGAAGTGAAAATAGAGTAAAAATAGAATTTTAAGTGAAAGTGTATTAAAAATAAATTTTGAATAGAAGTGACATGAGATTGAAGTCAAAATAAATTTCGAGTCAAAGTGAAAATAATTTTTGAGTGAACGTCAAAGTGAAGTTCAAATGGAGAAAAAAAATGTTTCGAGTATAAAAGAAGTGAAAATAGAGAAAAAATAAATTTTAAGTGAAAGTGGAGTTAAAATAAAATAAAAATGTAGAGAAAATAAATTTTGAGTGAAAGTGGAGTAAAAATAAATTTTGAGAATATGATTCAAAAAATTGTCTGACAAAGACTAAAATTTACTACTAATTACAATAAGAATTCTGCAAAAATAAATTTTTAAAATTGCGAACAGTAACTGAGATACAATAATTTTGACTGTAAGAAACAAAAACTAATATTTATGACTGTTAGCAGACTCTAATTTTATATTTTAATAATTTGACTAATCAAAACTAAAATTAACTACTGTAATTAAAATTTTAAGAGTATGGAAGGTCCTATTTAAAACAGAAACCTGGTAATATAATACTAAACCTTATTAATATTATTTGTCTGACTAAAACTAAAATTGATCACTTATTCAAATTAAAACTTTTCGAAAAAATTATTCTTGAAACTACGGGAATTGATTCTAATGGAAATATTCCAAATTTTAGAAACAAACACTAATTTTCTTCACTATATTAACAAAATTACATTTGTGTTTTCGAAAGTCTGTTTGATCAAAACTAACCTTTACTACTAATTAAAATTTCAAGAGTCTAGGATATTCCATATTTAGGATATATACTTGAAACTACGTACTTTTCCTCAAAAGCTACAATTTACAATTTCAAAAGCGGAAACTAATTTTCACCACTATTAACAGAATTAAATTTACATTTACACAATTCGTCTGACCATAACTGAACTTTACCATTTATTAAAATGACATAAATTGAAAAAATGAATTAAATCTTTTATAAAAGAATTTTTCTGAAATTTATTAAGTGAAAATCAATGGTGAAAAAATATTCTGACGTTTTTTGAATTTTTATTTTACTTAAAAGTAATAAAAATTGATAAATTTTAAAATTCTTCCAAATTTTGTAAAAAAATATGTTTTTCTATCCACAACAAAAAATGACGACTAAAAATTTGATATTTACTATTTTTGAAGAATTTTCATTGAAAAAAAAAATTTCAAAATATTGTTTTTAGATTGGAACTATAGTCTTTCTTGTATTTTAAACTTTCGTAACCAAATTTTAACTCAATTTATTAAATATTTAAAGAGAAAAATGGTAAAAAAATATTTTAAAAATTAAGCTAGTTTTTTGTAAAAAAAATTTAATTCTTGTGAAGAATTTTATACATTTTTTTTTTAATAATTCAATTCTCTCGACTAATTTTATGCAAATTCTAATTTAAACAATAGAATTCCAAAAATAAATTTATAATATTCATGAAAAGAATTGAATTGTTTGAAAATTTTATAAAAATAGTAGATATTGAAAATCGTTTTATTCCGAAAAGTTTTAATCTATATAAAAATAATTAAATTTTGAAAAGAGTTTTATTAAAATTCCTTAAAATAATTGAATTTTTGGTAAATAATTTTCATATTTATCGAGATAATTTAATTATTGAGAAAAATATCTTTTCAAAAATAATTGATTTCTTGTGATGAATATTGTTATTTATATGAAAATAATTAAATTTTACAAATTTCACGAAATTGTCATGAAATAATTGAATTTTTAGGGATAATTAATTGAATTCTTTCAAAGAATTAAAAAAAAATTTTTTTAATAATTGATTTCTTCAAGGAATTGAAAATTGATTTAGAATAATTACATTTTTCGAGCAATTACTGTAAAATTGTAGTATTAAACATAATTCAAATTCTGCGATAAATTTTATATTTTTAATATTTTTAAAAAATTGAATTCCTGTAAAAAATTTAGTTATTTTTAAAAATAATTGAATTATTACGAAGCTATATACGAAATTTTTTTTAATATAATACTCTTAAAATTTTAATTACAGTAGTTAATTTTAGTTTTGATTAGTCAAATTATTAAAATATAAAATTAGAGTCTGCTAACAGTCATAAATTTTAGTTTTTGTTTCTTACAGTCGAAATTATTGTATCTCAGTTAATGTTCGCAATTTTAAAAATTTATTTTTGCAGAATTCTTATTGTAATTAGTAGTAAATTTTAGTCTTTGTCAGACAATTTTTTAAATCAGAATTTTGAACTTTGCATTCAAAGATAATTTTTGGTTGACTTTATAACAAGGATATTTTTTTCAAAATAATCGAATTTACAAAAAGAAATTTATTACTTTTCAAAAATAATTGAATTCTTGTTATAAATATTGTTACACTGAGAAAACATTATACTTAATTTAAATAAAAAAATTAATTTAAGGGATTTTGTTTAATTGAAATTAGTTTGTAAGTTTAATCTCAATATATAGAAAATATCTACTGCATTGATTCAAAAGTATTATTTGTTTGAATAATTATATTGAATTCAAACATATTTTCTGTTACGTTTTAAACAAAATTTATGTTTAAAAATTTTATGTTTGAATCAAACTTAAAAGTTAACTACAGATAATTTAAAATGAATCACAATTTATGTTTTATTTTAATATATAATCTTTTAAACTGAACCAGAAAATATGTTTGAATTAAACTTAAATATGTTTGACTGTATAGTAAAGATATTTTAAGTTTGATTTAAACAAAATTTGTTTGAATCAAATAATTTTTTTTCTCAGTGTATTTACATGAAAATAATTGAATTTTGCAGAATTAAAAATTTTGTTTCAATACAAAATAAATTTGATTCAATTAAAAATTATATATTTCATTCAAACATATTTTTTTAGTTGACTACTTATTTTTGTAGTTAAAAAAAAATTTTTTCTCAGTGTAAACTGTAAACTTTTTGTACTTAATAAAATTTCGAGGCAGTTTGAAACGAACAAAATGTTTGGTTTAGAAAAATTTGTCTCAATTTAGACTGAAGTATTTAAGAAATTGTTTCAAATGAATGTATTTGAGGTATTTGAAATTTTTTTCATGTATTTTTGCGACTTTTCCCGTGTACACACCTAAGCGACTTACGCCAACTTTTTTCTATTTTAAAAAGTAGCGTCTCTCTTTAAATTCTTACTGACAGTTTGTTCCATTTAAATGGAATTATATCGCTCATGGTCTTCTCACTCTTTTCTCTTTCTAGCATTGTTTCTTTTTCTCTCTTGCTCTCACTTTATTTTCATCATTCTCTCTCTCTTACTCTCTTTCTATCATTCTCTCTCTTACTCTCTTTCTATCATTCTCTCTCTCTCACTCACTTTCTACCATTCTCTCTCTCTCTCTCACTCTCTTTCTATAATTCTCTCTCATTCGCTCACATTTTCAGGGAGTGGCAAGACCTTTTCACTCTCTAACACCCAAAGTATCTTGACTCGCCCGGGGCATCAGAAAAGCTTAGAGATGTCTCTCAGAGAAAAGGAAGGCAACTCTCCTCTTTATTCCACAAGGCATAAGGAAGTGAATGCTTTTTTTTTCTCTTCTTCTTTTTTTTCTCTTTTTTTGCCAAGCGTTGTAGGAAAGGAAGGAAGGAGGGACGAAATAGAAATGTACATGTGAATATTTATGTATATAGTATGTGTGTAGTATGAAACTCACCAGTTCGCACGAGAACGTGAAGTAGAAGAGACAGTATAACAGCAGTGGCACGATATCCGTGTATAATGATCATCAGCCATTGAGATATGTTGAAGCCAGCCTGCCACAAACTCGGCGCCTCAAGCACCATTTTTCCCCTCTAGCGCCTATTTTACAGTCGCCCCCTCCTCCTTGTCCTCTTCCTCTGATTCAGCCTCATTCGCGACCTGAATTTTGCAAATATCACTTCTCAACTTTATCAAGTTCACTGCTTCTCAACTTTCTTCGAGGAGGGACAACAATACTCCCCCATCCATCCCCCTCCTATTCACTGGTCCGATTTTCTTCAACTCTTGTTGGTCTGCATCAACTTTATATCTATATATACACACAGAACACTATATATATATATAGGATTTTCAAATAGGGGGTAAGGTGGGGGGGGGTTCAAATATTGTTCACAAGTTCACAACTAGACGACGATATTGCATGAAACCTCTTTGTCGAATGTATAGCTATAGCATAAGTATCCTACTTCAATATAACGGGGCTTTTCACCTCTCACTTTGTGAATCAGTTCGCGCAATCATTGCTTTGAAGGGAAGAATCTTCTGACGCGAAGAAGTCATCTGTCATATCATCCATTTCCTAAGGGCCTAAAAGGAGATTACCGAATGATTTGTTTGCCAAGTGACCCTTTTTCATATATTTGTGCGCAAAATGGAAAGAGGGGGGGGGGATAAAAGAAAAAGTTATACCGCCGACTATATACAATCCCTCATCTTTTATTTCGATTTACAACTTTCTTTTTATTTTTTTCTTCTTCTTTTTCTGCTTCTACTTCTTCACCCCTATTCTCTTTATTATATGGGTGATTTTCTGGAAAAACAGGTCACTTTATTTTCCCCTTGGTTAATAACTTGAATTTTTTTTATAGGTGCCCTCTCTCTCTATCTCTCTTTAAATTTGAATTATAGTATAGTGAAAAGTCGACAACTAATTCAAATTTAGTGGAATTTTGTGTTGAATTTTTCAGTAAAATTTTACTGTTCTACTTCAATTTTTTACTAAATATTAAAGATTCAGTAAAAATTGGAAAAAATTAGAAATAGTAAATAGTACACTGAGAAAACATGATACTCGTTTCAAGTAAAAAAATAATTTTAAGTGATTTTGTTTAATTGAAATTAGTTTGTAAGCCTAATTCCAATATATAGAAAATATTTACTGCTTTGATTCAAAAATAATTTTTGTTTGAATAATTATGTTTAATTCAAACATATTTTCTGTTTTGGTTTAAACAAAAAATATGTTTAAAAATTTTATGCTTGATTCAAACTTAAAAGTTGATAATAAATAATTTAAAATCAACTAAAAATTATGTTTGAATTAAATATACTATTTCTGTAAATGAACCAAAAAATATGTTTGAATTAAACTTAAATTTGTTTGACTGTATAGCAAATAGATATTTTAAGTTTGATTTAAACAAAATATGTTTGAATCAAATAAATCGTTTTCTCAGTGTAATGCTTAATAGTAAAAAATAGTACGAGTAAAAATTACTGATTTAAATCAATTTTTAGTAATTTAGAGTTACTCTCTAAATTTAACTACATGGAAAAAATTTACACCTTGAACAGCGATAAGTTTCTTTGAAGTAACGAAAATATTTTTTGAAACAACTGAAAATTTCGCTAATGCAGTAAAACTTGAATCTATTTCAGGTGAATTTTTTTTTTTGCCGTAGTCAAAAGTGTTCAAAAAAACTTAAAACTATTAAAAATTAGCAAATTTTTTTAAATTTAATAGTTAAATTTTTTTACAAAATAATCAGTAAAAATTAGAGAAAATACAAATAGCAACTGTACAAATTAATAATAGTAAAAGAAACATTACTGATTTAAATTGATTTTCATTAATACAGATTTATTCTCCAAATGTAAATTAATAAAAAGTCCACTATTTCAAATTAGTAATATTTTGTACAAACTTTTAGTCAAATTTTACGATTTTATTTAATAATTAAAATTTAATACTAAAGATTTAGTAAAAATTAGAAATATTATTAAAAGTACTAATAGTAATTGTAATACTAAAAATTAATAATGGTAATGGTAAAAGTAAAAGTTAGTAATAATAATAGTAAATTACCGATTTAAATTCATTTTTACTAATTCATATTCACTTTCTAAATATTAAAATGAATATAAAGTCCACTATTTCAAATTAACAAAATTTTGTTCTAACTTTTAGTCAAATTTTACTACTTTATCTACTATTTTCTAATTTTCTTACTCAAAAGTTAGAAAAAAATTACTAAGGAATAGATAGTAAAAGTTACATATCAAACTTTTCACGAAATTAAATTTATTTTCAATTAGAATTAGTCAAGAGTCAACCAATAATATAAATTTGCCAAACTTTTATTTGTTTCTATTTGTAGTTAATTTTTACAATTTCATTTACTATTTCTTAAATTTTGTTTGATTTAGTATAAACATCACAAAGAAATAGTAATAGTAAAAATTACTAATTATTTTATTTTAACAAATTCCTGTGACTGTCTTTAGTAAAATTTTACTATTTAATTTATTTTATTTTTACTTCTTCTATTTTACTGAAAAATAACTAAAAAAAATTAGATTATAAAAAATAACTAATTTACATTAGTAGACGATTTTTCACTAAATAAAATTTACTCAAAAATTTTGAATTAGTTAAAAGTCTACTTATTTTAATTTTAGCAAATTATTTTTGCCAATTTTTAGTAAAATTTTACTATTTAATCCAGCATTTTTTAAATTAAACTTGAGTAAAAAATTAAATAAATTTTATACAATTTTTAGTAGAAAAATTGCGACAAATTTAATAATTTAATTAATTAAATTTACGCTTAGTATATTAAATTCTTTATTGAAATTTGAGTGACAAAAAAAATTACTCAGAAATTGTATTTTTGTCATTTTAAATTTTTAAAACGTTTTTGTAAAAAATTATTAAACATTAGCCAAATTAAAAATTTAATTTGATTTAGATTTATAAAATAGAAACTAAAATGACTGTAATTCATTTATTTGTGAACATCTGAAATTGTAAAATTATTCGATAATCGAAACAGAAATATTTTTTTAATAAACATTTAATTAATATTATCTTTCCCAGGAAATTCCAATTTAAAAAAAAATTCCATTTAATAATCTTTTAAAATTAAATTTTTTATCAAAATTCTATTTAAAAATCTTCTGATATTAAATTAATTATAAAAATATTCCAGTTGTAACGCTTTTAAAATATCAAAAATTTAAAAACTCTTCTGAAATTAAAAAAAAATTCAGTTTAAGTATTCAATTAATAAACACTCTAAATGTAAATCAATAAAAATTTTAACTAATTTGAATCAGAATATGATTTTTTGCTTCATAATCATTTAAAATTTATTGATTTATCAGTCGAGAAGAAATATATTTTTAGAAATTAATTATGAAATTAATTAAAATTAAAAGAATGTAAGTTTCACTGGATTCAAAAGCAGAAAGTGTTAGTCACTGATTAAAAGAACTGGAAATTTTAACTTCGTACAAATTTATTTTCCATTCTTACTTTTATTAATGCAGTAATAGATATATATTTTTTAAATTTCTTACACCTCTCAAAAATTTCATAAGTATTCAATATTAAAAATTTTTGAATTCCAAACCTTAAAAATGAATATTTTGAAATGTTCCCAAAGTTTTAAACGTGCAAATAAACTAAATTTTTTTTAAGTTACTGATTGAAATTGAGAGTAAAGTAAATTAAAAATTGTTACCAAGCTGAGAATTAATTTCCTTACTATACAAAATAATTTTTTTAAATAAAATACTAATTAAATGAAGTAAAAAAAATCCATTATTCATTTGAACGTTCAAAACTTGTGGATTGTATTTTTAAGGTTTCTCATGGAAATTGATTTTTTGTGAGTGGAATTTATTTTAATTTTTCTGTATATAGATTAATTAATTTTAATAGTTCTTAAAGAGCTTTTACTCTCTAAATTTGAATCAGTTAAAAATAACTGATTTAATAGTAAAAAGTCGGCTAATGACTTTTTAATCAATAATTTTTCCCTTATTCAGACGTAGAGACTGGAAAGAAAAAAAAAATTCGTTACAAAAAAGTTTTTTAATAAAGAAAAGTACCATTATCAAAGGCAAAAGTGATGATCTCGTGAAGAATCATCACCCATATAATGTTTCTCTTTACTTAAGTATCATTATTATCATTGTGAAAGGAGGCTGTTTATTGCTACAAAGCGGAAGAGAAATATCAAAATCTAAACGATCCAGGAAGTGAACAAAGGCCTGATGTACGTTCCATTGTCATTCTAAAGTGTGTATATATATATATACATTATATTCTCCTCCTCGTGCATTAAGACCAAAAACGAGCTGAACACATCCCCAAGGATTAAATGTATCCTATGCGCAGGAAACAAAAAAAATTGGTGTGAATTTCTCAAAATGAATTCTATTTCACGTTCGCCAATGTTTATTAGCTCTGTACCAGAGTTTTATTGTGTCTGGCCCGAAGAAAAATGTCCAAATGTGTGAGAATGGTTGCTTTAATGGGGAAATTAATTTTTAAACAACTTGAAAGATGCTTCCGATTTAAAAACATTGGCTTTTAAAGTAAATTTATTTGAAAGTGCTCACATTATATAAAAGAGAGAGAGAGGAGAGAGAAAGAAATAGGATAAAAAAAACCCCGGGAAGTGCTTCCCAAACTATTTTTTTTTTTTAATTTTTCACTTTAGAAACACACATACACAACATAAACCCATCCTCTTATTTATTTATGCACTTTGCGTTACTTTTATCTCGTTGGAGGATATAATTTCTATCAACAAAATTTAAAAGACACTAATTATCATCAAGTACATACTTTTTGCCACACGTATATTTAAGTTCACCATTCACGTTATATATTCTTCAGCTACGGCAATTAAAATTAAATGAAATTCATTAGAAGCTCGTGGAGATTAAGGGGATACATTTCAAAAAAAAAAAAAAAAAAAGAGTAAAAGAAAAACGGTTTACGCGCTTAAAAATACACAAAGAAATTTACTGGACTGTTAACAAAAATAAACTCCACATCTCGAGAACCTTCAATAATAACTTCTCTAATATATTTATATAAAAAAAAGGGTGGAAAATAGATTTTAATTTATTAAATTTTTTATTTTAAAAATAGAAAAATCTTTAATTGACACTTACTCTAGATTTCAAAATAATAGACTATTCATTTTTTCATTATACATTAATATATAAAATATGGAATTTTATACAAATTTTACAGATTAAAGTGAAAAAATAGTATCTATTGAAAATTGAATTGTTATTGCCAGGATTGACAAATTTTTTATTAATAAAAACTACGAATAGAGAAAATTTCCATTGATTTAATTCTCCTTTAGATTCAAACTTTATTCTAATAACACAGTTACCACGAAAATTTCATTTTGTTTTTCTCTGATTTCCAGACAAAATTTTAAATTTCTCCATAAAGAATATTCTGATTCACTCTAAAAATAATTAGATATTCAAAAAAAATTTCATTTATTAAAGAATTATTTTTTTCACAATTTTTAACTAAAATTCTTTTATAAATCTAATATTTTTAATAATTTTTTGAAAAAGTTCTTTGAAAATTTTCAAATTCATAAAAATTCTTAAAATTGAATTCTTAAAAGGAATTTATTAACAAAATTTTAGAATTGAATTCCCTTGGCGAATTTTAATAAAATTGTATAGAAAATAATTACATTTTTCGAGGAAATCAATTAAAATTTCATTATAAAAATAATTGAAATTTTGCGATGAGTTTTATTATTTGTGAAAATAAATAAATCCCTATGTAAAAAATTGTATTATTTAAGAAAATAATTGAACGTTTATGAAGAAAGTAATTTAAAATTTATTTTAAATAATTGAATTCTATGGGAAAGTTTTATTAAAATATTCGATATTGATATTTCCTTGTGGGGAGTTTTTTTTAAACAAATGGAAATTTTACCAAGATTTTTATTAAAAGTTTTTCAAAAATTTTAATTTCGGAGAAGAATTTTAATATTTTATAAAAATAAATGCCATTCTGAAGAGAATTTTTAATAATTTTTTAACATAATTAAATTTTAGCGAAGAATTTTATTACTTTTTGGAAAAAAAATAGTTAAAGGAATTTGAACCATCATGACGTCACAAATTGAGAACACATGCTTTGGTTATACTGTGATGTCATAATGTTTCAAATGCCCTTAATAAATAAATTCCTGTGAACTTTTTATTATTTATAAAAATAGTTAAATGTTTGTGAAGAAATAAAATTAAAATTTATTTTAAACAATTGAATTCTGTTGGAAACTTTCATTTCGACAAGAATATTATTTAAAATGTTTTAAACACTTGTATTTCGGGGAAGAATTTTAATATATTTATAATGAAAATTGACAAGTTGAAGAGAATTTAAAAAAGTTTTCGAACATAATTAATTTTCTGCTAATTTTATTACTTTTGAAACAAAATTGAATTTATTGCGAATTTTTTCATTATAAAGTAATAATACTTTTTGAAAATGATTGAATTTTAACAATAAAATAATAATAATTCTTAACTTCCCCAAAGTTCAATATTTTTTAAGTGTTTTTAACTAATCTTCTTTAACTAATCTTTCATAAATATAAATCAAACAAAATATAACAAAAAATGTATCTAATTTGAAAAGAATTTGAATTATTATAATTTAAAAAAAATTTTTTGTTAATCAATAAACTAAATTCATTCAAAACTAAAATTTTCTAAAATTTCCAACTAAAACTTTTTCAAGTTCATCTATTTATAAACAATTGTAAACGCAACTCTCAAAATCCAATAAATTTTGAAATATTTAAGTAAAATTATACATTAAATAATTTATAAATAATAATTTTATGATAATTCTTCACGAATTAAGCTATTAAAAAAAAATTAAGGTCGAAAATAGAAAGATTTGAAGGTTTTGTATTAAACAGATAAAACAATTATTCAAAAGTGAATTAAATATTAAAGTCGATTTTAATCAGATTTAGAAAAAGAAAACATAATCGAAAATGTATGAGAACAATATTATATAAAATTGAGTTTTTATTTAACCGTAACTTCGAGCCAATATTTGCGCTCAAAGCTATTTAAATTCGAGGCTTAGCATTGGTTTCTACATTTCGTGAACATGGAACAATATTGACAATGAGAGTTAGTTCCAATATTTAGTCAATCGTTAGCCTTGATAATTTTCCCATAACGAATGTAGAAATTGTTATACTAGCCAGTAAATGATATTTCAAATATTAACGATTAGAAGTGTATGTGTATTTCGAAATTTATTGAAAATTAGAATTTCCACTCTAAAATATCAAAAATTAAAATTAGACTTTTGAAATTCATATTTTAAAATATGGAAATTTGAATTTCTAAATTTATTATACCCTCTATTATTACCTTTGTTATTTTTGTCGATTACGATTGTCTATTATTAAAACTTGAAATAAGAGCGTAATTTGTAAAGGTTTACATTTATATATCATTGGCCAAATGTCGCTAGTTGTCAATTAAAAGTTTATTAATTTAAATAAGGGCATATAATATGTATGAAAAATTAAAATATCCATGGTTAGATTTAAATGAATTTTGTGTCAGTGGGTATTATTGGCAGAAAATATAATGTCTGGATTAAAGGAATATTAAATGTCATGAAAATCTATATAATATACGATAACGGTTCTATAGATTAATTAATGTGCATTATATGCGACTTTATAATTCTTTGAGTAGGGGCAATAATCAATAAAAACGAAATTTCCCCCGCATTGTGTGGAGAGTGTAATAAAACGATTCGATTTTGTTTTATATTAATTTATAGTTTTTTAAACTTCTTTTCTCGTTATTTCATTATTGGAGAAAAATTATTTTTAAAAAAAATTTAATTTATTCTTTCCATATTATCTTTCTCATTTCTCTAAATCTGAATTATTTGTTTATTTACTATTAAATTAGTTAGTAAAAATTTCAATAATTTTCCGCTTCTTCATTTTTCCATATTTTTTTCGATTCTGATTCTTCATTTTTAATATTTATATTTTTTATCCTTTATCGATAATTTTCTGCTTCCAGAACATTGATAATTTTTTTCATTATTTTCGATATTTTTCTTTCTTCTTCGCTTTTGATAATTTTCTGTTTATTGGCTATCAATGATTTTTGTTTTCTTCATTTCTGATAATTTTCTTCATTTGCATTTTCGATAATTTATTTATTTATCTATCGTTTTCGACAAATTTTTATTTCTTCATATTTGATAATTTCATTTTTCTTCGTTTTCGATCATTTTCTGTTTCTTTAGATTTTTTATTATACATTTTCATTGTTTTCAATTATTTTCTAATTCGTTTTTATATTTTTGCCATTTTTTTCGATTCTGATTCTTCATTTTTTGAATATTTTTCTTTTTTATTCGTTATCTATAATTTTCTCTTTTCCCCGCATTTTTGATCATTTTCTTTATTCATTTTCGATGAATTCTCTTTTTTTCTTTGTTTTTGATAATTTTAATCTTTCTTGTTCATAATTTTCTTTTTCTTTATTTTTGGTCATTTTCTTTATTCGTTTTCAATATTTTCTACTTTTCCGTTTCCAAGAATTTTCTATTTCTTCATTTTTCATAATTTTTTTTCTTCATTTACGCAATAATTTTTTTTTGTCATTTTTCATAACTTTAATTTTGATATTTCTTTGTTTTTAGTAATTTTTTATCCATGTTTTTGCGATTCCAGATCTTTGATAATTTTTTCTATTTTCTTTGTTTTTTAAATTTTTTTCGTTTTCCATAATTTTCTGTTTATTGACTATCCATAATTTTCTTTTTCTTCATTTTTGTTATTTTCTTTATTTGCGTTTTCGATTATTCATTTTTTAAATTTTCATAATTTTCTTCTTTTATTTTTGGTTTACATAATTTTCTGCATTATCATTTTTTTGATGATTTTATTTACTACGTTTTCAATTATTTTTCATAATTTTATTTCCTATTGTTTTCACCAATTTTCTTTTTCTTTAGTTCTTATATTTTACTTTTTTATTGTTTTTAATTATTTTCTGCTTTTTTTCTATATATTTTTGATTTTATTTTTTTTCTTATTCTGATTCTTTATTTTTTGAATATTTTTCTTTTTTATTCGTTATCTATAATTTTCTCTTATATCACTTTTGATCATGTTCTCAATTCATTTTCGAAGAATTCTTTTTTTTCATTTCCTATAATTTTTATGCTTCTTTCTTTTCTACTATTTTTTTTCTTTTTTTTCCATAATTTATTTTTTTTCATTTAAAAAAATTTTATTATCTTTTTTGTTGTTCATAATTTTCGTTTCTTTATTTTTGATAATTTTTTCTTCTTCTTTTTCTACTTCTTTATTTTTGATAATTTTCTTTTTCTTCATTTTCAATTAATTTCTGCTACTTGATTTTTTATGATTTTCTTTTCTTCTATTTTCAATATTTTCTTCTTTTTCGCTCTCGAGAATTTTCTATTTATTCTTTTCCGATATTTTTCTTTTTCTTCAATGTTGATAATTTTCTATTTCTTCATTTTTTCTTCATTTATGCAATAATATATTTTTATTCGTTTTGAATAATTTTAATTTTGTTATTTCTTTGTCTGCATTAATTTTCTTTTTACTATAATATTGCGATAATTCTCTGCGAATTCGTTTTTAGACATTTTTTCTTTCCTTATCATCAGTTATGATAATTTTGTTTCTTTATTTTGACTAATTTTCTTTATATATCATTTCGATAATTTCTTTCTTTCTTGTCCCATTTTCAATAATTCGCTGTTTCTTCAGTTTCGATATTCCATTTTTCCTCAGTTACGATAATTTTCTTTCATGAAAAGTAATTTTATTTTTAATTAAAAGTCAAGTTAAATATATGATATTGATTAAAGGATATTCTTTACACTTAATTTCATTTCAGTTCTAAAAGAATTTTCTATCAGATTATTATGTAGGGAAAAAAAATTTTATTATATAATAGAATTTCACTTTAGAATCAGTTTTTTTTTACTACGTAAAGTTTTGAGTCATAAAAAGTGTTTTTTTCATGAGAAAATTGGTCGTCCTATAAAATTGAAAAATGACCCAATAAGAATGGTAAAATCTTAATTTTCTGTTATTTTGTTATTATTTAATTTTTATTACTCATGTGACTCTAACGTTTTGTGATTTATTATTATAATTCCATAATAATTCTGTAATAATTCTTTAATAATTTATATTAATTCTATAATAATTCTGAAATAATTCTATAATAATTCGTTAATAATTCTTTAATAATTCTGTAATAATTCTACAGTAATAATAATAATAATTCGAATGGTATAAAAAATTATTACACTATAAAGGTGGTAATTTTTATAGTCACTTTTTATTTAAGTGCGTTTTCGGCTTTTCTCTTCATTTTCCTCTATTTTTTTTCCCTTGTATCATCATATATAAATAGGAGGAAAAAAATGTTGCGAGGGTAACAAATTATTGTCCAAAGCATGTAATTCCGAAAGTTGTGCCAAGGAAGAGTTGTCACATTCAGTGATATATGTGACAGGATCCGAGTGTAAAAGCTTTTACGGACGAATCATTCTATCTCTTGGTCGTTATTTTCACAAGGCGATGAATAAGGACCAAGTAATAACAGTCCGTCTGGCTCTACGGCATAATTTCTCTCGTTGTGTCCCGAATCTACTAAAGAAATTCAAGTGTATAAATTTCATTTAATTTAAAACACTCATGAAATCAAATCAAATTTAGTGTGAAAATCACTACAAAAGAAAATTTCTATCCTTGCCATCTTGCGAAATAAGAAAAAAAAAGAAAGAATCGCACCAAGAAAAAGGATCATAAAAATTGAGATTGTAATTTACAATCGTAAAGTGAAAAAAAAAATATTTACACAAGTTTTTTAATATTTGTTGATTTTGATTTTTACGGCAGTAGGAAGAAAATTTATCCCTTTTCAGCGCGAAATAATGTTTAATTAGTTGGAAAGTTTTTAAAGAGGATTTTCCCAGCGCATAAAGTGAAAGCTAAACACTTGTAAGATTTGAGAAAGTTGAAATGCAATTTTCCCTTTAAATATAATGAAATTGAAGAGTGTAAGAATTGTTGGGTGTATAAAGTACTTTGTTAGGGAATTGAATTTACAATTTCCAAGTCGCATTACCATTTTATGCCCCTGGATGAATTCTAGAATTTCAAACATCCTTTCCAAGGCATATTGTAATACAATCAAAATTCAAAATACTTGCGCGCTGAAACTGGGGGAAATGTCGCAAACAAATGTCTGGCGAATTATTTCTCTTGTAAACGAGCCTGTCTCTTTTTCAAATATAAAACCTAATTTCAAAGATAATCGAGCCAAGTATATATCTATGAAACATTTATTTCTCTCAACAAAACACAAGTAAATATTTTTCCCCAAATTGTAATATAAAAATAAAAACATGAAACTTTTATTTTACCTAAATTTTGATTTGTCAATTAGTTAAAATTTGTTGATGAGAAGAAATAATTAAAAATCCACTACTTCTGGCGAATTTCAAATTAAATCCAACTTTAAAGTTAAATTTATCCAAAATTCAGGTCAAATTGAAATTTCTCCATAACAAAATATCGTGTATAAATTATTCCAAAGTTAATAATGAAATTTTAATAACCGTTTCAGATTACGAAACATAAATATATTAAATTCACCTATTGATTTTTAAATAATTTAATTTTTAACATTTCGCTAAATATGTTCAAATTTCCATTTCAACTTTTAAGTCGGTCATCAGGTATGTATATATATATAACAAAAATTCAAAGGTTAGTTTGTGACTTTTCTTTAGAAAAATATTTCCAACGGATTAACATGTCCAACAAACAAACAAGAAAAAAAGACTAAAAGAAATTTCCATGTTTCTTAAAATCCTTTCTAAAGTTAGTGATGCATATATTATGCGTTCCCATAGTCGCAAAGAGGTTGGAAGAAAGAAAAAAAGAGTGAGAGAGAGAAGGAGAAAGATTGAGAAAAAGAGAGAGAGAGAAAGAGAAAGTCTTATTGAACACCAAAGACGCTTTATAAAGTCTTTGAAAGTTCATACACCTGGTCCTGCCTCTGTTTTTGTTCTTCTTTCTTTTTTTTCATAAAAACTCGTAAGATTTACACAAAACTTGAAAAATTTTATCCATGGAAAGAAAAAAAAACGAGAGGAAAGTATTTTTGCTCTTCATTTTAAAATGAAGTTAAAGAATTTCGCCCCTCTCTCTTTCTCTCTCTCTCTCTTGAGAGAAAAATATCCGCCACAAGCTTCAACAGCCGTAAAACTGAAAATGGCCAATAAGGACTCTCCAGTTACTGAACTGTCACCAATAAACGAACGCATAAAGATTTTAGAATCCCAGCTTGTTTCAACTTACAATGTTTTATGACATCTACTTCTGTGACTTTATTTTTCTTTAGTTACTCAAATTGATTTCGAGAATATTTTACATCTGATCTTGCAAAAATTGAAACCAGATAACAAGTTATATTATACTTATTTGAAAAAGTAGAAAATTGCGGATTAATTTAAATTTTCATTCATTAAATTTATTTTAATATATCGTTGAAAATTTTTCTCTATTAAAAAATTCACTTCATTACACAATTTTTTTATATTATTTTTTGTGGAAAAAAGTAGTTTCTTCTTTTAATTTATGAATCGTAAACGTTTTAATTAAACCACGTTAAGTTTTAACAAAATCAAATTAAGATTTTTTTAAATAAAAATTAATTAAATTAATTACTCAATTTTAATCTACTAATGAATTAAAATTGAATAATAAAGTACTTTTTTGCATTATTGAATTAAATTTATTGCTATACTTATAGTATTACAGTAGAAGTAGATTAAATTTGAAACTATTTTTTCAGTAAAAAGTTTAAAAAGAATAAATTCAAAAAAGTAAAAATGATAACAAAATTTTCCACAGATATTCAATTATTAAAAAAAAATTCTTTCGTAAAATGTAATTGTTTAGTATTTTTATACTTTATTTAATTTATTTATAAAAAATCGATTATTTTCAAATGTAATTCAATTGATAAAAAGCTATTTATTATTGGAAACATTTTTAATAAAAAATTAAAAAAAAAAAATTTTTTTCATTAAAAAGATTCAATTATTTTAAAAAATAATCATAACAAATTATTTCAGAAAACGAAGTTGAAGTTTGCAACGTTTTTAATAACGAAAAATCAAAAAAGAATTTCTTTTCAAATTAAATAAATCTGTAACTTTCATGAGCCTTAGTTTTTAAGAAATTAGTTGTTACTAAGGAGTCATTTAATCCAAAAAAATATTACAATAAAAAATAAAAAAAGTCCAATTTTTTGTTGTTATCGTTTTTAAAAACGTTATGCTCTCCAGCCTCATTAAAAAATGCAACTATTTTTGAAAGTTTTAATCAAATTCTTCGTAGAAATTCAATTATCTTCACAAATCGTAGAATCTGCCATAAAAAATTCAAGTATTCAAGAATATTCTTATAAAATTTGTTGCTAGAATTCAATTATTTTTAATACAATTTTAAATAAATCTTTTAAAAATGTAATTAAAATTTATTAAAATAATATAATTATTTTCAAAATTTTGATAAAAGTTTTCGAAGAAGTCAATTATTTTCAAAAACAATGGAACTCTTCGCATTAATCAATTTTTTAAAAATATTTGTCAAGTTTTAAAAAAAGTTCTCGAAGCAATTCAATTATTTAAAAAAAATTATAAAATTCTCTCAATGAAATCAATTTATTTTTAATAATTTTAATAAATAATTATGTTTAAAAATTCGATTACTTTTAATTCTAATTAAATTGATGGAAAAAATACATTTATTTACAAAATTTTTAATATAAAATCTTGAAGAAGATTCAATTACTTTAAACATTATTATTCATAAAAAATTCTTTAAAAAAATTTAATTATATTCAAAAGTTTTAATAAAATTTTTCCCAGAAATTCAATTATTTTCACAAGTTATAAAATGTTTCACATAAAGTGAATTTTCATAAAATTTCTTATATAAAAATCGTTAAACAAATTCAATTATTTTCAAATTTTAATAAAATTCTTAGCAGGGACTGAATTATTTTTACGAATAATAATATTTTTTACGGGAATTCAATAATTTATAAAAATTCTTATAGAAAATTATTTACCGGAATTCAATGATTTTCAACAATTTAAAAATCTTTCAGGGCAATTCAATTTTTATAAAAATTTGTATATAAAAATCGTTTGAAAAAATTTATTTTCAAATTTTAATAAAATTCTTGGCACAAATTAAAAAATTTTTACAAATAATAAAATTTTCTACAGGAATTTAATTCATGGAAATTTTTATAGAAAATACTTCTCAGAAATTCAATTATTTTCACAAATAATAAAATTCTTCTCAGAAATTCAATTATTTTCACAAATAATAAAATTTTTTTACAGAAATTCAATTATTCATGGAAAAATTAATTGCAAGAATTCAATTATTTTTTTGAACAATAAAATTCTTCAAAGGATTTCAATTTTTTACTACTTAAATGAATTCCCACAAAAATGCAATTATTTAAAAAATTTTAATAAGATTCTTGGGAAGAATTTAATTATTTTAAAGAATTTTGATAAAATTTCTCATATTTATTGAATTTTTAGATATAATCAATTATTATGTTAATTATTTAAATTTGTATTTAAATAATTATATTCTCATTAAACTTGCTAATAAGAATTGATTTAAAAGTAAATTTTAGATAATTAATTGAATATTGATAGCGTCCAAGTGTGAATTTTTAGAAATAATTAAATTTCAAAATCGTTTTGCATTAAAATTATTTGAAATTTTAATTCCCGTAGAAAAAAATTAGAATACCTAAGTTTTTAAATATTTATTCAACGAAAATTATTCAATTTTTGAATAATTTTAATTATAAACTAAAAAAATTGTCTTATAAAAAATCTACAATGGAAATGTTTTCAAATAGTTAAATTGTCGTAAATAATATTTAAAGGTAAATTAATTAATTAAATTAATATTCTATTTAATTCACGGAAAAAAGCTTCAACTGGAACAGCGATTACTTTCGCTGAAATAGCGAAAGTATTCTTTGAAGTAGCGAAAGTATTCGTTGCAATAACTAAAAATTTCGCTAATATAGTGAATTTTGTAGTTCTTCCAGGTAAACATTTTTTTTCGTGTGGTAAATTTTGTTCTTAATTTAAACAAATTTTACGGTTGGAGAAATTTTATTTTTTCTTCTTCTAAATATTATTTTGTAACATAGTCGTACTTTTGAAGAATTCTAGATAAAAATTTGTTGGTTTAAGATAAATTCTAGTTTCTTTTATTAGAATTCTATTTAATTAATTTTATCCGAATTCTAGATAATTAAACCAGAATTTTGGTTAGTTTATTTAGAATATAGTACTGAATACAATACCAATAACTAAAAAATTTTATTTTATTAGAAAAAAATAAATTTTCGTTAAGTAATACAAATAATAATAACCTACCTACATTTAACAGTTAATATTTTTTCACTTTGAAAGCTAATTATTATTAGTTACCATAGCTAAAAATATTTCTCTAGATAATATGAAACTCATTTTTCTCCACATAATTAAGTAATTCTTATTAATTATAGGTAGGCGTAATATTATTTAATTATTTAAACGAAGTATGACGAAATTTCCATTTAATATTAAATAATACAATCAGGCGAATTATTTCAACTATATGTCAAATTAATAAATCATAACACAATTAAGACGGAAAAATAGCGAGAGACAAATAATTAAATATTTCGATGTTTTCTATATATTTCTTGTGATTGAGACAAACTGCGCCAGAAGCAGTGAACCATTCCTGCTTCTCAATCACGTGATACAAATATATATATATATATATATATATATATATATATATATATACTCTCTTTTCCCTTTTTATATATAAAAACAGACAGAAAGAGAGAGAGAGAGAGAGAGAGAGAGAGAGAGAGAGAGAGAAACAGTAAGTTGAAAACGAACGCAGATTGAAGTAAATAAAAGAAATCAAGTAGATAAAGGCAATCAAGATCGGGCAGAAAAACAGAATAAAACCATAGATCCCAAATGCAGTTGAAAGTTGCACTCTTCAGTGATAAAGGGTAGGTGCGGTCAGACCACGTCTGCGCCGATTTTCTTTATCTACTGAAATGAGAACTCCACTCAATAAAACTTCTTATAGAATTCAAGAATCGAATATAAATGATGACTTATTAGTTTAAAAAAGAAAATCAATTAAAAATTCTCTCAGCTTCTTTATTCATTCACTTCCACATTTTTTCCATTTTATTAAAACAGAAAAAAAACAAAAATGAAAGAAAATCGCATTCCTCATTTAAAAATAAAGACGAACTGCATAAATTTTACACAAACTGAAAAGCTTCACTTCATCAAAAGAATGCAATTTATATAAGAATATACTTGTCTTTATTTTTAGTTATGAATTTTTTTAATACCTAAATTAAAATTTTTAATTAAAAAAAATTCAAACAGTTTAATGCTCACTCAGACTGTTCGTTCCAATAAATTTTTTATATTTCAACTTAGACAGTCGAGTGATAAATTCAAATATTTATTAAAAAATTAAAAAGTATAAATGTTAGAAGAAAAAAAAATTGTTTAATTTAAAAAATTTTAAATAGAATAACCAGAAAAAATGCAAAACAATTAATACTGAAATAATAAAATGAAAAATTTAAACAATCAATTAAAAATTTAATAAAATAAAAAAGCAATTAAAGTATTTTATATCTCAAACATATTTAGACAATAATTTTTTAATCAAACATTTTTAATAAAATGAAAATCTAAAAAAAGAACAATAAAAATTTTTTAATATCTCACATAAATTATGCAATAAAATTCACTTATATTACATATTTTAGTAATTCAATATTAAACATTCTAATTAGTTTTCGAAAATTCACCATTTTTTCAAGAATCAACTTCTACACACACACACACACACTGAATATATTTTAAATACCTGAAATTTTTATTCGAATTTTCGCAGGATTATTCATATATGAAACTTACAATTTAATTATTTTATAATTTAATAGATAAATTTAATTTTGATTAATTAAATTATAATACTCAATAATTTGAAAAATTTTATATTACTGATTTAATTATAATCATCAACGTTCGTTCCTCAATATTATTATTATTATTATTATTATTATTATTTTTATTATAAATATATTAAAAATGAAAAAAATATTGCATAAAATATGAAATTAATTATGTTTTCAACTTGAATGCTTTTTAAAATAAAATGCCCTATTTCTCTCTCTCTTTCTCTTTCTGTCTCTCTTTTACTCTTTCGTTTAATAAATGGCTGATTTTTCAGAGATTGAAACGAGAGAGAGTGGAAAAACAAAAGAATTTTGAATCCTGTATGAAAACAACATATAATATCGATTATTCCTGTTTTCAATGAGGAGAGGTTATTCACAATGGCGAAATTTAAAAAAAAATATAAGTAGAGATGAATAATGGTAGAGCTTTATAAAAGGATAACAGGTTGATAATCCGTGCTTATTTATGATGAACTTAGAGGATTGATTCGATATTTCTATAACATTCATAGCAATTTTATATCATAGACCAAATAATGCAAAAAAAAAGAATGAAGAAGAAATCTACTCTCGATATATTATTCAATAATCTGAAATATATTTTCTTTATTTTTCCTCCCATATATGATTAAGTGGATAAAACAATATTTATTTTACCTTTCTAAGAGATTTTCTTTTTAATGTTTCTATTTCTTTTGTTGTATCATTATTTATGAAAATGAAATACATTTTTTGTACTTGTTTTTATTTATTTATTATTAAAGTTTTTAGTTATTTACCTTCAAACTTCGCACTAGAATATATAATTATTTTGTAAAAAAAGTAGCAAAAAGTAGCTTTTAAACTCGAAAAAAGTAGTAAAAAAGTATAGCTATCGAAAAATTAAACTTGACGAACAAAAGAAATTCGTTTTAGACACTTCACAAAACTGACAAAAATTCCATTCCATATTTTTTTATATTCCCGACTTTTTTTTCCAATTTTCAGCAAAAATATTTACTTCTTTCTTATCCTGCTAATAAATATAATTCATGCAACGAATTTTATTATTCATGAAAAAATTTAAATATTTATAAAAATAATTTCATTTTTGCGAAGAATTTTATTAAAATTTTCAACTAATTGAATTCCTGAGAATTTTTATTATTAATAAAAAGAATTCTATTCTTACGAAGATTTTTACAAAAAATGTTTTAAATAATCGACTTCTGTTTGGAAAATTTTATGACAATAGTAAATATTGAAAATCATTGAATTGAGAAAGTTTTTTGAAAATAATTTATTTTTGCAAAAAATTTTATTAAAATGCCTCAAAACTAATTAAATTTTTAGAAATAATTTTGTTATTTATCAAAATAATTGAATTCTTTCCAAGAATTATTTTTGTAAATAATTGAATTCTTGAAAGGAATTTTCTTATAGTCTAAAAGAATAATTGAATAATTTCATAAAAATTTAATTAAAATTGTATTTAACATAATTGGTTTCGTTTTAACAATTTCATTAAAATATTTTAAAATAATTAAATTCCTTTGAAAAATGTTAATATAAATTAAAATTTTTTAAAAATTGTGTTAAAAATCATTGAAATCCTGCGATAAACCTGAATTTTCAGAAATAATTGAATTCCTGAGAAGAATTCAATTATTTATAAAAATAATTGAATTGTTGCGAAATATTTTATTAAAATTTTTTAAAAGAATTGAATGTCTGTGGAAAATTTTATTATTTTTGAAAATAATTGAATTCTTGTTGAAAATTCTAATATTTTTCTAAATTATCAAATTCTTCGAAAGAATATAAAAGAAACTATTTGTTTGAATAATAATTGATTTTTTCGAGAAATTGAAATTAAAATTCCAAGAATAATTAGATTTTTTTAAACAATACCTGTAAAATTGTATTAAAAATAATTGAAATACTGCAATGAATTTTATTATCTATGAAAATCATTTAATAGTTGCTGACAATTTTCAAAAATAATTCAATTTCTGAAAAGAATTCAATTATTTATATTTCATAATTGAAATCCTGCAATGAATTTTATTATTCATGAAAATCATTTAATAGTTGCTGACAATTTTCAAAAATAATTCAATTTCTGAGAAGAATTCAATTACTTATAAAAATAGTTGAATTATTTCGAAATATGTTATTAAAATGTTAAAAAAGAATTAAATTTCTCTGAAACATTTTGTTATTTTTGAAAATAATAATTGAATTTTTCATAAGAATTTTATTAAATATTGTTCTAAATAATTAATTTTTTCTAAACATTAAAAATATGAAAAATTTATTTTTGAATAATTGAATTCTTGTGGAAAACTATATTTTTAAACATAATTGAATTTTCCAAATAATTAATTTAATGTAGTTTTTAAAATAATTTAAATTCTTCGATGAGTTTTATGATGAAAATAAATAGAATTTTTGGATTAGAATGTTATCAAGAAATTTTGTTTAAAAATTGAATTTCTATTATAAATGTTATTATTAGTGAAAGTAATTAAATTATTGTGAAGAATTGTATAAAAATCAATTATTTAACAAAATGTTTATACTACAAAAATAAAATAAATTTTATAATCTAAATTAATTAAATTCCTCTGGAAATAGAAAATACGTTTAAGTAGATGAGTGCGAAGGATTTACGTTTCTATTTGTTTAACATTTATATTTTTTTGAATTTGAAAATAAATAAAGCTGTAAAAAAAAGTTTAATTTCACTAGTGATTAACGTTAGTTTATCAAAGAAAAAAAAAAAATTTTACAAATTGTGCAAAAATTGTTATTGTGACAACTGAATCATAAAAATAATTGAAGATTATTGTATTACTGTATTTAATAGAATATAGACGAATAATTAAAGATTTATAGGGACATTTAGTGACACAATGTTTGCGAGGGAAATTTATATTACTTGTTTGCAATTGCCAGTATTTGGGGTATTAGATAAATGTAGAAGCTAATTAAGTTGAATCTGTTTGCTATTTCATTCATGCCATGTCCGTGTAAATTCGACTTTACGTTTACTGCTTTGAATTTCTGTTCTACTAAAATCAGACTTGCGCTTTGATAGTTGAAGTTGCTTTATAGAATTACTACGAGATCTCGTTCAAAGTGGCTTTTCAATTATTAACATGGTGCCACAAATAGAACATTATTGAATGTTTTAAAGAAAATCAACTTTAGTGACTTTGGGTTTAATTCATAAAATATTCATTGACCAGCAAGTTGAGTCCTTTATATTCTCAAAATATATATAGAGAAAAAGTAGAAGTAGTCAAATTTATTATTTAACTACTTTACTGACTTTTGAGCTACAATTTCAGTTAAAATTTTTAATTTAATTTATTATTATTAGTAAAGGAAAATTAAGTATGATGAAATAAAATTATTAATTCGTACAGGTGTTTCATTAAATTACAACTGTAAAATTAATTACACTTATACTTTTTAATTTCATTAGAACATTTTTTTTAAATTTCTTTAAAACAATTTTCAAAAATTTCAACACAAAATTCTTTGAAAAAAACTCATTTATAATTGAAATTTTAAACAAAGGTCTTCGCCAGGAATCAAATTATTTTCATGAAAAATAAATTTTTTCGCAGGAATTCAACTACGCATAAAAATTCTTTTTTAAATTTCGTTGCAAAAATTGAATTATTTTCACCAAGATTACAATTTTTCGCAGTATTTCAATTACTTTTTGATAAAATTTTTAATTGATTCCTGAAAAAATGCAATTATTCTTAAAAATAAAAATAATATTCTTCAAAAAATTATTTTTTCAAGAATTAGTTTAAAGAACTATTTTTATTAAAATACTTCAAAAACATTAATTTATTATTAAAGTATTGTTAAAAATTTTCAAAGAGGTCAATTGTTTTCACAAATAATAGAATCTTCGCACAAATCAATTATTTAAAAATAAGTTACAAAATTTTATTAATGAAATCAATTATTTTTAATAATATTAGCAAAATTTATTTAAAAGAATTCGACTATTTTAAATTATGATTAAATTGTTGGAAAAATACAATTATTTTCAACAAATTTTGACAAAACATTCTTTAAAAAGATTCAAATATTTTAAAAAGTTATAAATAAAAAATTTTTTAATAAAATAAAATAAAATTATTACCAAAATTTTTTTTACTAAAACCTTCACAGAAATTCAATTATTTTCACGAATAATAAATTTTCCCACAGAAATTTAATGATTCATAAAAATTCTTTTACATAATTCGTTTTAAGGGAATTCGAACCATTATGACGTCACATTTATAAAACACATGCTTTGCACTAATTTTGCCGTCATCATGGTTCAAATGCCCTTAAAAATTCAATTTTTTTCATGAAGAATAAAATTCGTTGCAAGTATTCAATTATTTTCTAAATTAATAATATAATTTTTTACACGATTTCAATTATTTTAAAACGATTTGTAATAAATTCCTCGAAAAATGGAATTATTTTCCTGATTTTTCGAAAGAATTTAATTATTTTCGAAAAAAAATCATAATATTCATTATTTGAATTTAATTTTTAATAACAATCAATTATTCTGTTAATTATCTATTTTTGTATTTAAATAATTTTAAATTAAAATTATTGTAAAACTGTAGTAATATTTTAATATTTTAAAATTCATTTATTATTTTTTCCTAACAAATGTTACAGTATTAAATAATTTTAATTAAAAGATTTGAAAAAAGGATTTTATTGCTAATTAATTACAATTGTAATTTTTAGAAATATTACCTACAATTTCAAAATATTTTATTATTTTTACATTGACGAAAAAATAAATATTTCTATCAAACATACAACAAATTTGATTTACTACAAATTATAGGTACGTTTAATTCAATCATAAAATATATTTAATTTCAACATATTTATAAATTTTTTTCCCATATTATAATACTATTTTTTAATTTAAAGAAAGTGTTTTCTCACTACGAAAACCACAAATTTTTCGAATATTAACTAATTTTTTTCCCAATAATTAAGAGAATGTAAAATATTCTACTTTTCTTGCAAGTAATTTATATCTTAAAGTCGAAAATTAACATCTACAAATTTACCAAATTATAAATTGAAATTTATAATTTCAAAATTGTCCGTTAATGGTTTATGGTAATGTTGGGTAATAATAGTGACATATATTTTCAATTTGATTTCCATACAATATGCGTAACATGTCCATCTGTTAGAAACATAGGAATTTGGTTTGAATTAGCAATCAGAAAATAGTGACATTTGCTCTTGATGGAAACAGTGGTACGATGTCAAGTGTCTGACAGGTGGTGAACATTTCCGATGAAAAATTCAGCAAAATAGGAAAGAGAGGAAAAAAATTTTTTTTTTTTACTCTAATTGTTGCCTTCATATTTTGCATTAAAGAAGGAAATGTTCGTTGACGTGAAACTATATACATATATAGGGGGGGAATGGAAAAAAGTGAACAAATGGAATAATTAATCACTTTTAGTTATTAAAATACAAAAAAGCACTTTTCAAAAACTATATGTAGAAGACAATTTGTCCTTGCAATCATATATTGAATAATGAAAATCCTTGTAGATAATATTCTCGTAAATGAATAATGAATTTTAGTTATTTGCTTTTTTTTTGCTTTTTCAAAAGTAGAGAATGTTTTCTTCAAGGCAAATATATTCCTTTTCATCCAATTGAACTTCCCCCTCTGACTTGTAATTTAAGAGGGTTGCCTTTTAGTTTTATAGTAAGAAGGAATTTCTTATGAGGCACGATATAAAGATATGGTTTATGAATAAAGAAATAGATAATATTATATGTGAAAGGAAGAATAAAAGTGGACGAAATTTTATCCTCTCTAAAAATATAGTATATTGAACATTTTTCAGTTCATAGATTAAATTTTTAATGAAAATACTGTACGTATATAATATTTTTCATCTGGAAAATATTTTATTTATCAGTAATATAAAATATTTCTATTTATTTAAATATGGGTGATTCTCCTGAAAGGGACCACTTCACGTGTCTCCAACGTGAAACTCAATATTTGCATTAACTACGAAACATTATTTATCTTTACATAATCTTGTAATGTTAAAATTTAAAGTTTTACTTAGTAATAAAATTTATTTAATTTTTGTCTTTTGGTTTTGGTTAAATATGATACATATTTTTTATTATTTTTAAATATGATTATATATAAGTTCTTTTTAAAAAGATAAAATAGTTCTAAATAAATTATTAAATCACAATTCATTAAATTATAAATGAATAATGTTAAAAGTTTAATAAATTAAATTTAAAAGGAATTTTTTCACAAAAACCCCAATATTGATTACAGAATAATTAACCTTCAAAATACTTAATATAAAAATAATGCTGGAAAGCTTATTTTTGAAAATTAATTTTGCGCAACTCAGATTTTTTGGAAAAAAACAGGTGCCTTTCAGGAGAATCATCCAAATACAATTTTTTGAATTTTAACACATTTTTCAATTTTTTTATCTTTTTAATTTCATTTCCCTTTAATTTTTAATTTCATACATTTCACATAATTAGAGTTAATTAATTGGTACAGTAAATTTTGTGAAATTGAATTAAAAATAATTAAAATTGTTGAAACGTTTTTAATAAATATTTTTAAAAATCAAATTTTCAGAATATTTTTGATCAGCAATTAATAAATAATTGGTCAATAATATGATTGTAGAACAATAAAAATTGTTATTAAAATTGTTATTGATTACTTAATTTTAAAATGATTAAATTGAAAATTTTGTATTTTAAAATATGTACATTTTTTATAAGATATTAAAATTGTTATTTAAAAATTCGATTAAAAATAATTGAATTCTTTAATAGTTGAATTAAAAATAAATTAATATTTTAATAATTGGATTAAAAATAATTAAATTCTTAAATAATTTAATTAAAAAAATTGAATTCCTTAACAAATCGATAAAGAATAATTCAATTTTTAAGAGTTTGTTTAAAAATAATTTAATTTTTTAACAATTAGAATAAAAATAATTGAATTTTTAAATAATTTTATTAAAAGTAATTGAATTCTGGAATAATTTGATAAAAAATAATGTAATTCTTAAATAAATCAATTAATAATAATTGAATTGTTTAATAGTTCGTTTAGAAATAATTTAATTTTTTAAGAATTGGATTAAAAATAATATATAATTGAATTATAATTGTCCTACTAGGAAATAAAGAAAATTTTGAGTGACGATTGTTGAGAATTTCAATTATTTTTCAATTATCAATTTGAAGTGAAAAATGACAACAAATTTTAATAATTTTTATTGATATCCAGAAAATAAAATCCCAAGGCCACAATATAAACAATTTTATTTGACAATTAAGGTCCTGAAAACACTCTACGTTACTAAAAATCAGTAAAATTTCAGTAATTTATATTATCCTAAATTTTAAATATTTAAATTATTACAGAACAATATTTCCTAATAGCCAAATATTAATTTATTTTTTTCGTACAGTACATTTTCTCGAATAAAAGAAAATTTGAAAACGTAAAAAATAAAAAAAGTATCCTAAATAAAATAGCACAAAATGTTAAAAGTACAAAAACATTTTTTTGTATTACTAATTTTTTGTGTAATTTTATTTATTTACTTTCTACTAAAAAAAATACAAACAAAAAAAAGTATTCTTTGAAGTAAAAACTGTTTTACTCTTTTAATCGTAGCACAAACAAAACTTTTTAAAAAAAAAAACTTCTCTATTTATATTTTCTATAACTCTAATTTTTCATTTCAATGAATTCTTTTAAGTCAATTATACTCAATACAAAAAATTGTATTTACCACATAACCGAAAAGTACAATAGAAAATTTACCTCTTATATTGAAATAAAAACGGAAGTTGAAATGTTTACAAATTCGCAATTTTTTAGCTGCGAACACAAAAAAAATGTTTGCTCGCAACTATTTCCGGTCACTTAATTCTCCCAAATTTCAACATAAATAAAAAAATTAAATTGTTTTAATTAACAGAATCTTTTATATATAATCTAAAAAAGGAAAATAAACCGCGGTATATAAAAAATTATTCCCACAATTTTTAACTTCAATATTTTTCATTTCATTTTCATTTATTTATTTCTATACAATTTATTTTTTATTTATTCATTTACCATTCGATCACTAAAAGAAATTAATAAAAAAAAATTACTGATGTTAAAAATTGTTTATGAATTTGCAATTTTATAATTGAACCAAAAAAAAATATTTGCTCTCAATTATTTCCGGTCACTTAATTCTCACAAATTCGGAAAAAAAATAAAATCATGAAATTTTTTTAATTAACAGAATTGTTTATTATCTGAACGGAAAAATAATTCGCGATGTTTCAAAAATTATTCATTTATCATCAATTATTTATTATTTAATTAATAAAGAAAATTACTAATAAAAAATTTATTCAAAAAAATTACTAAAAAAAATTTCTTCCAAGAAAAATTAGTAATCAAAATAAGTACTTAACACTAAAATAAACTGTTAATAAAGAATACTAATAGAAAAATTTCTTATAAAAAATTACCATTAAAAATAATTACTAACAAAAAGAATTACTAATAAAATTATTACTAATAAACTAAATAATTAATTTTATTTTTCCCTGACTTTTCCCTGATTTCCAGACAAAATTCTCACTTTTTCTCTGACCATAAAAAATATTCTGATTCACTCTAAAAACTATTAGATACTCAAAAAAATGGTCTATTAAATTTATTTACAAATTTCATTAATTGTAAAATTATTCAAAAACATCAATAACTAAATTTTTAAATAAGTTCAAATTCAAACCTTTTTGAAACTCAACAATTTATAAGAATATTATAACAAAACATAAAGAGAAAGTGATCACCTTCTTCATGTTTTGTTATAATTTAAATAACCATGAAATTTTTCAACAAAAATTTAATTATTTACAAAAATCCTAAAAAAATCATTCGCTAGAATTCAATTATTTTTAAAAACAATAAATCGAATATTCGGTAATTTCATATTTTAATTAATTTTTATTAGAAAATTCTAGAAAAATTCAATTGTTTAAATTGAAAAATAAATAATTTGTTGAATAATTGAATGTTTGTTAAAATTGAATTCTCATAAAGAATTTTATCAACAAATTTTTAAATAATTGAATTCTTTTCATGAATTTTAATAAAATTTTTACGAATAATTACATTTTTCAAGGAATTTGATTAAAATATTGTATGTAAAATTAGTTAAAATCCTGCGATAAGTTTTATTATTCATGAAAATAATTTTAAAAAATTTCCAAAAATGTTATTAAAATTTTTCTAAAATAATTGAATTTCGGTGAAGAATTTTATTATTTATAAAAATAATTCAATTCTCGTAAATTTTGTATATTAAATAATTGAACTCACGTGAAAATTTTATTATTTATGAAAAATAATTGAAGTATTTCAAATAAATTTATTTAAAATTTCATAAATTATTGAATTTCTGTGAAATTTTAACAAGAATTTTATTCAAGTTTTTAAATATATTTGAATTTTGAAGAAGAATTGTATTATTTATAACATTAATTGAAATTTTGACGAGAATTAAAAATTTTTATTTTAAATAATTGAATATTGATGAATTTTATTATTTATAAAGTTAATTGAAATGTTGACAAAAATTTTTGAACATAATTGAATTTCTGCGAAGAATTTTATTACTTTTGAAAATAATTTAATTTTTCCAACGAATTTTATTCAAGTTTATAAAAATAATTGAACTTCGGTGAAGAATTTTACTATTTCTAAAAATAATTGAATTCTTGAAAAAAACTTTATTATGTTTTTTTCAATAACTGAACTCTAGCGACGAATTTTATAAAATTCTTTTTAAATAATTGATATTTTTCAAAAAATTATTAGAATTTTTTTATATTAAATAATTGAATTCCTGTGAAAATTATTATTTTATAATATTTATGAAAATTGTAAAAATTATTCATTACATAATTTATAAGTCAAAATTTTATGATAGTTCTGTAAAAATTAAGTTATTTAAAAAGAAATTATTGTCTGAAATAGAAAAAATTCAAGGTTTTGTATTAAAATTCGTGGTTATTTTTATATAGTTTACAAGGTAAACAAAAAAACATCAAAATTTACAGTTTTTTTATGAATTTTTAAAATTCGATTTTTTCCAGTACTTTTACTAAAAATCCCTGACTTTTCCCTGACCAATTTTATTTTCCCTGACTTTTCCCTGAATTCCCTGACCTATGTCAACCCTGTACTAATAAAAAAAATAACGATTAGAAAAATTAATAAAAAACTTGAAGCTGAAATTAATTAAATTGCAATTTCAATTGACGAGAGAATTATTGCTTAGTGTGGTCGCCAAAAATTACTAATAAAAAATTACTAATTGAAAAATTACTAATGAAAAAATAACGAATAGAAAAATTACTCAGAAAAAACTATGAATAGAAAAATTACTTAAAAACTTGAAACTGAAATAAAGAAAATATTTTCCACAGAGCCAAGAAAAAATTAATTTTCAAGACCGAAGTGTAAAAAAATTAATAATTTAGAAACGAAATAAAGATAAAGTTTCTCTATAAACAATGCAAAATATTCATGTCAGTGAATAATAATGCGAGGTGCATTGAAGTACGAAGAGACAATAATTACTCAAATAATTATCCAAGTCATTATCAAGTTAGAAGCGAATAGAACTTGAGATGTTTTATATATGATGTGAAATGAAAGAAAATTTGACCCGCTTTAAAATTCTCGTCCCTCCCTTTCTCTCTCTCTCTCTTTTTCTCATTATCTCACGATAAAATAATAAATTATCTATATATATATATTTAAACATTAGCTGTGATAAAAAAAAGTGGTTAATTAACAATAAACTGTGTAATTAATTAATAAATCCAATATTTACAGCTAAGGCTGTGCCCCGTTGTATTCTGACGTTTAAGAAATTGGAGTTCGTTAACGATTTTCATCATCACGATATTCATTCCACGGATAACAGCTTGGTAATTCCTACGTCGTGGCTTTTAAGATAAGGATAATTACTAAGCAGTTTCTCGAGAAATCTGTTTGAAATACACCACTTACACTAGCCCGCGTTTTCCACAGTTTCCCTTCTGCTTTCAAGACGAATGTTAGTCTTTCTTAAGACAACTATCTTAAGCCCGTTTAAGATATGCGCAAACTTTGCCCTACAACGCGCGACGTTATGCTAGCAACCGTCTTGTTGTTTTGAGACGTGAGAAATTGACACTATAAAGGCAAGTTTCGAGTTTTCCTTAACTAAATTAAGTACATTTGTCTGATAAAATGAATTTTATTCCATTCGTATGTATATATACTATATATATATTTTTTATTTTCACACTACCATCTGCACCTCTATCTTATTAGAGTTGTTCGTCTTTTTCCCCCATTGCTTTGGAATTTTTCATTCCTTTTTCGCACTTTACTTGAATACTCATCCGTTATTTTTCTATTTTTATTAGAATCATTCGTTATTCTGCTTCTTTTTCTCTTTCTCTCTCTCCTTTTTTTGCATTCAACAAAAATACCTTTTATTTCATCCCAAATTCCCAGTACGCTTTTTTTCCATATCAGCAACTTTTATTCTTCGAAAAACTTTCTAAATAACAATTTATTATGAATTTGTCAACATTTTTAATTAAGGGGCGAGTATAACTCCTATATTTTCAACTATAATATAAAGAAAATATTTTAAATATCCAAGAAACTTATTTTTATAGTAACTATAGCAACATATTCCTCACTCGCTAATTCTCGTAGTAAATTTTAGAAAGGGATTCAATGATGATAACAAAAAATTGGTCTGAAAATATATGGACCCTTTTTGAATATTTATTTTTTCTAAAAATTCATAGATTTTGAAATCCATGTGTAATTTTGTAGAAACTGTGATTTTTTATCCAGAAAAAATTTCCGAATAAGAAATTAATATTTACAAAAATTTACAAATACAATATTACAATATTTACAAAAAGAAATTTAAAAAAAATAGCTTTAAGGTCAGGAATTTAATAAAAAATAATTAATATTAAATTTTATTATACGAAAACTCAATTGTTTTTTTAACTTATTTCAGAACATAAACTTTTTCAAAAAAAAAAAAATGATTTGGTGATAAAATCAATATTCGATAAAAATTAAAAAAAAATTTTTTCAAAAAAAAAAAATGTTTTACTGATAAAAACAAAATTCGATAAAACATTTTTTTGAAAAGTTTATGTTTATGTTTAATCATTTCTTATTAAATTCTTAACCTGAAAACTATTTTTCTTTTTTGAAAAAATGTTAAAACTTTTGTAAATATTAATTTATTCATTCGGAAATTTTTTCATGGATACAAAAACATATTTTCTACAAAATTAAGTATGGATTTCAAAATCTATTAAATTTTAGAAAAAATAAATATTCAAAAAAGATCACAATATTTTCTGACCTTTTTTTTTATTACCATTGAATTCCTCTCAAAAAATTAGTATAAAAATAATGTTTTTGAATATTTAAAATATTTATAGACTTTTTCCTTGACAAAAGACTAAAGAAAGAAAACATTTAAAAAATATCTCAATGTACCCCCAAAATTAATTAAAAATGTTTGTAATACAATTTTTTTAAATAAATATTTGTCTGTAAATTTGAGTTAGTAACAATGTTTCAAAAATTTGAGAATTTGTCAATTAATTTCAAAGAAATTTTAATGAAAATTAAAAAATATAACTTCTTTAGCATTTTTAATTAAAACTTTTTAAAACTTTAATTAGAAAACCTTTTGAAATTCAATCTATATTAATATAATCGTTGTATTCTCGTAGTCTGTTCGTGGAAAGAAATTAGTTTTTTGGTATTTTTTTGTAATTTCATTATTTGAATATTTTGAATTTTTAACAATTCAGAAAATTATAATATAATATTTTGAAGATTAAATAATAACGAAAATTAGTTTAAAATAAATTGGTTTGAATAATAACTCATAATTGAATTTATAAAATTAACATGATTCCAACCAGTAAATACTAGTTACTCATAAATTATTGTAAAAAAACTAATTTCTATTTACTAAAAAAAAATTTTTTAGAAACTTTTTTTCTATAAGAAAAACAGAATTTTACTTATTAAAATATCTTTTTTAATTTAGAATTCAAAAAAATTTACATTTAGAAAGTTCCAACCATATTTTTTTATTAAAAATTTATTTAATCTTTCTCTTGTATTAAACTTTATTAAAATTTATAAAAATAGTACAATTATTTCGAAGAATTTTCTTTATATTATGTTCAAAATATTTGAGTTCATATGAAGAATAAAAATTCATTATATTAAAAAATTGTTACCCTTGTTAAAAATAATTGAAAAAATTGTATTTTACGGAAAAGTCCATTTCAATTATTGTATTTGAAAAAAATTGAATTCCAACGAAGATGTTTATTATTTATGACAATAAGTAAATTCTGTCAACGAATTTTCTATAAGAATTTTTACAAACAATTGAATTCATGTGGAAAAAATCATGTTGTAAAAATAATTGAATTCCTGCAAAGAATTTTACTGGAATATTTTCTGAATAATTTTTTATTAATAATAATTTTTAAAAGTATTGAATTCTGTCGAGTAATTTAATTATAATTGAAAATAATCGAGTTCTTATTAACAAATTTCATCAAAATTATAAAAAATAATAATTCATTTCTTTAAGAGTATTTTATTATTTTTTTCTTTTTTGAAAGAATTGAATAATAGAGATCTTAATTGTAATAGAAGTTTTTTCAAAATAATTGAATTTCTGCAAAAAATTATATTATTTGTGAAAGTAATGGAATTTTTACCGAAAAAATATTTTAATTCTCGCATTTTTTTTGACATATTTAATCAAATTTGTATTCAAAGTAATTAAATTGTTAAATTGATTCTTCTTACAATTAACTAAAAATAATGGAATCCCTTTCAAAAATTACATTAAAATGTTATTGAAATTTGAAAATAATGTAATTTTTGTAAAGAATTTATAAGAAATTTCAATTGGATTCAAAGCAATTGGACTGTTTTCAAGAATTAAATTATTTTTTAAAAAATCCAATTTAAACTCAGCGAAGTTCAATTATTGTGTTAAGATAGATAAGATAGATGGGATTTTAAATTTTAAAGTTAAATTAAATATTTCCATTATTATTTTACAAATGCTGCTAGACAACAAAATTCAAAATACTCTAGAAAATAAATATTTACACTATTTTTCCTTTTTCTTGATTTCTCTGATCAATTTTACTTTTCTCGAATTTTCTCTATTTTTCTTGACCTGAGGCAACCCTAAATTATTTTTTTAGTTTCCAATTAGAAAAAAAAGAGTTTTGTCCAAAACTTTTTGACATATAGTAATAATAAATAAGTAATAAATAAATAATAGGAATAATAACAATTATTAATTATTCAATGAATTAATTTCTAATTCTAATAAATCAATTTTGTTCATTATTCGAACGTAATCATTATCAGAACTTTAAGGATGACATAGTTAATAATTCGATCACTGTTTGACTGTTTAATTACTAGCTTTCAACTAATTCAGATTTAGAGAGTGCTTTTCATTAATATTCCTCTTTTTTCTTTTTTTTCCATTTTTCCCGCACTAGTGCAAAATTCAATTTGACAAAATTGTCTAAATAATTTGTCAAGATCGCGAGAAATTTCAAAAAGCCTCGTAACTTTTATATTGGAGTTTTAAAGCTTCTACGTGGAATTCGCAAAAACATTTACGAATTCAAGTTACAAGCTCTGGAATTTATATGGTTCTCACTTTGGTTGCAATTTCACTTGAAGAGAGAACGATTGCTCAGTGTGTGTCGCCAAAAAAAATATATTAAAACTATTTGAGATGAACTATTTTCAAAAGAAATAAATGTCACTCAACGCAAAACTAACTAAAAACAGTATAAAATGTTTCATATATATTTTATATATATATATACATATATAGAAAGAGGGAGAGAGAGAGAGAGAAAGGCATTATGCAAAATAACAAGAGATGAGAATGAAGGAAAGTTTGAAATTAAATTTACCTTGAGGTGAAGATTTTAGTAACAACTAAATATTTTATGAAAATTTGTTGCATATATTTTGCTTTGAAAACATTTTCTACCATACAATGATTAAACGTTAATTAACGTATATTGTATGTGTATGTTTGTAATGAACAGATATTTTCGAATTTCGCAATAATTGAGTATTCTAATTATGATAATATATTCGCCGTCCAATGTACATATTATAATATGTTTGTTGTAATACATATGAACGAAGTGAATTCAAGTTAGTGAATATAGTTGTTTATTGAAAGAAGATAATTAGTTTCGTATTTATTGAGGTAAAATCAGCTTACTGCTTTCTCATTATATGTAAATATAGAAAATATTTTACAAAATTACTTAATTTATTGAATGTACTTGTTATACATTGATTGTTTTCATTTAACAATAGTATATTCATTCGCTTGTTGTTAAATTATAACTTTCATATTCGATATTGTTTTTATTAGAATTGGAGTTTAAACGTTCGGTGAGATTTTGTTGATCATGATTAATTAAATAATTTGTAACGATAAATAAAAATTGTAAAATTTATTGTCAGTATTTTCATATTCAATATGTTATTTTATCGTTAGCGTAAGTTTTAATCTGACTTTCTAGTTTAATTAAAAGTCTTTGAAATTCTTACCAAAAAAAATTTGTGAATTGGTTCAAAAAAGTGTGAAATGAATTCATAAAAATTTGGATCCATATTTTTTGTAACAATTTGATAATTTCTTTATCAATTTAATACAGTTCGTATATTTTCTATAAATTTTTAACCAAGTTGATAATTTTTTCATCAATTATTATAATACTTTTGGTATTAATTAGAAAATGTTTGTTATGGAATTTAGAAACTTTTAAACTAATTTGGTATTTTTTGTATCAATTGAAACTTAGGTATTTTTTAATAATTTTTTGTAACAATGTTTTTTAATTAGATAATTTTTGTTTCAATTTAGAACCTTTTGTACAAGTTGGGTAATTTTTGTATCATAGGAAATTTTTGTTATTTTTTTGATAATTTGTTGTATAAAATTATCTTAATAATTTTTATATCAATTGATTTGTATCAATTTTGATGATTTTTGTGAAAAATTAATACTTTTGGTACCAATTAAAATAGTTTTGTGACAATTTGAAAATTTTTGTACGAATTTTTTGAAATTTTCCAAAAAATTAGGCATTAATTGTGACAATGGAATATTTTTGACACTATTTTCATTATTTTTGTAGCAGTTATTTACTTTTTAGTATTATTTTGATGATTTTTGTAACAAATTAATACTGTTGACATTAATTAAATAATTTTTTTCGCA
Organism: Leptopilina myrica (nomen nudum); assembly: GCA_032872475.1. Classification (NCBI taxonomy): domain Eukaryota; kingdom Metazoa; phylum Arthropoda; class Insecta; order Hymenoptera; family Figitidae; genus Leptopilina; species Leptopilina myrica (nomen nudum). The sequence continues at coordinate 31,461,722 of CM065460.1, read as the reverse complement.
ATTTCGAAATTATTCCACGAATTTAGGACTTTTTGTGTAAGTTTGAAAACTTTTCTTCCAATTGGGTCATTTTTTTACCAATCGAATGTAATTTGGTAATATTTTAATATTTTTGTTTCAATGTAAAATATTTTTGGTAGTATTTTAATTATTTTTATAGCAATTTAATACTTTTGGTATTAATTAGATTGTTTTTGTATCCATTTTTGAATTAATTTGATAATATTTTTATTAAAAATACAATTTTTTTTTTAATAACTCAGTCATGTTAGTATCATGATTTTATCGATTTTGCCATCATCTTAATCATTTTAGAATCAGTTTAATAAATTTGCTATCGATCGATTAGTTCTTGTCCAAATTTTACACTTTTATTTTAATTAAATTAACTCTTCTATTTTCGAACATTGAGATTGAATAATTTTAATTAATTATAATAAGAATTCAATATTTTTTTGTCTCATAAAAAAATTCTATTTCAATATAGATTCAAACTATCAATTATTAACTAAATTAATTATTATTTGATTTATTCCTTGATTCATTCTTAAAATTAAACTCGCGAAAGTGCAAAGTTTAATCACACAGATCTCTGATTCAATTAATACATAAATTTGCTTTAGAATATTATTTTTCATTAAATAAAAAGTTTGATTTTTTTCGAGATAGAAAGACAATTGAATACAAATTAATGTGGAAAAGAATGAATAAATTAATATTTTAATTTAAACATTTATTTTTTTTAAATGTCAATTTGTATTTGACTTTTTTTTCTTGAAAATTACCAATAAAATTGAATGTTTAAATGGAAAAATATAACTTTATACTTTTTTTTATAATAATGTATTCTATTGTCTCTTTTTTTAAGAAAAATTTAAAACTTTTTTTTTAATGAAAAATAATATTTTTAATTAAATTTTAGTATTAAATGAACTAGAAATTCGTTCCTTCACGTTTCAAAAAAAAACATTTCCCTTAATTTTATCAAAATTAATATTATATGTTTAAGAAATCCGTTAGGAATAATTAGTCATTTTGTACAAATAATTATTAATTTTCTACTAATAATTAATTACTTTTAATTAATTCAGACTTAGCGAGAAAAGTAAATTTTTCAAATAATTAACAATTAATGACCCCAGTAATTAAAAAAAATTAATGTTATCTAGTCGATAAAAAAATTAGCCTTATCCAGTGATTAAAAAAATTAATGTTATCCAGTAGATGATAAAAAAAGAGTATAGAAAAAGGGAGTTTAATTAACAAAAAGTGACTCGAGACATTTTCTGATGAGTGTCTATATATTAGTTATAAAATGTGAAGAAGAGCATTTCATACCCTGGTAAGAAAAACTTAATCCTTAGATATTGATACGATTCCCCTTATCCTGGATAACCGGCTTAAGCTGTCTCCGGATCCAATAAGAGAGCAAACTATGTTTGCAGAAGAGACTAGCGATTATGGTTTTCAATCGCTAAAATGCCTCGCATTCCATTTGGAGGGAAAAAAACGACGGAGAAGAAGAACGAAAATTGCGAATCCTGCAAATTTTCACGCGAAAACAATTTTACAATCATTTATTGATTAATTGCTTTATTTAATTGCGTGCAAATATTTATCAAAAAAAAAAATCTGTAAACTCTTTTCTCCTCCTCTCTTTAAATTCAAATTAGTCGAAAAAAACTAATTGCTTGTTAAAAATTTTTGCTGATAAAAACAAGAGAGTAAAAATCTTTTTAATTCGTCAATATTAGTCAAAAATATTAGTCAAAAATTTTTACTAATTCAAATTTAGATGATACTTCATTCACATTTAGAGAGATAATAAAAAAACAAATTATTATTTTAAAAAAAACATTAGAAAATGAATAATTATTAACAAGCAAATAACTAAGAAAATAGTCAAATTTCATCATATAATCAATTAACAAATATTTCAGTCGAAAAAATATTTAAAATAAATTAATATTTTCACCAAATTAATAATTGATAATAATAATAATAATTATTAATATAATTTTTTTAAAATAAATATTTATTATTGAAATAATTAATAACAATTTTAAATAATGTTCCCTATTCAGATTTAACTATTAGAACTATTCACCAAATATTTTAGTTATTTTCACTAAATTAATCATTATTATTTTATTTATAGTGATGAATAATAATTTTGATTAATTTTACCTAATTAAGACTTTAAGAGCAAATGAAAATCCACAGCATCACAATTTGTTACAGTAGAAGAAGAAAATAGCCAAAAGGCTATTAAATCATCAGGATTGATATGAACAATGAACCTAATTAAGTATCACCCTTATTATTTATCCCATAAAAATTCCTTAACTCGATGAACCTAATTATCACTCAAATAGAAATCCACCTATAATCGAAATCACGCCATTTCCTACAAAGAAAAAAAAATACCTCTTAAATTCAAAACACTATTTTTCTCTCATTTTTAATTAAACACAATTTCTAGAAATAAAAACCAAAAACGAAACAAATTCTCTAAAATCCAATAAAATCTAATATTTTATTTCAAAAAAGGGAAAAATTTTTTGAACACTAAAACGAAATTAAGAGAATGTTCAGAGCATCTGGCTAAAATCTCCAATTAAACCAATGATACTGTAAGGCATTTTTTTTAATCCCGTTATTTTTTTCTGTTTTTTTTTAACTTTTTCATTACAAAATGGAGAACAAAAAAAAAGAGAGAGAAGAAAAAACTTTATTTTTCTGTATACTATATACACGCACACCACTGTATATGGATAAATTGCAAAACAAAAAAGTAAAATAAAATAAAAGTTTTTAATTTGAAAAGTAACCGCAAACTAAAGAATATTTGATGAAAAGTTAAAAAATCAAGTGACCCAGTATCTGTTTCAATCTGATACAGATTTCACATCAGATTAGCCAGTAAACCAATAAGCTAAACTCCAATATTTATTTCATCGTATAAGGTATACAGGAGGAGAGTCTATATAGGCAAATCGGCTATATACATATACGCGATCAGGTTTGACATAATTGGACATAATCAAACTAGTAATTAATTATATATTCAATTATATCAATTAAACCGATCGAGATATTGATTCCGTCACCTGGCTACAATTATGTATTGACGCTAAAGGCCAATCTTTTTTTTTATTTCCTATTATAACTGTAAACAGAAAATAATACAGTTTAAATTTCAATGAGATAAAAGTAACTAATTTGATTGTAAAAAGTCAGTCACTGACTCAAATAGTGATAATAAAATAGTGAATAATATTACTGATTAACTAAATTCACATTTACTCTCTAAATTTAAATTAATAAAACAAAAAATTTACGAAAAAATAAAAATAAAAAAAGTTTACGAATTTCAATTAGTAACTGACTTTATGCTTTTGAATTAGTAAATTTTACTAATAAATAGTAATTTCTACTAATTTGTTAGCATGTTTTGTTATTTTTTTATTATATATAAATACACATTTTCTCTCTAAATTTGAATTAGTTAAAAATAAAAAAAGTTTACGAATTTCAATTAGTAACTGACTTTTTGCTTTTCAATTAGTAAATTTTCCTAATAAATAGTAATTTCTACTAATTTGTTAATATGTATTTTTATTTTTTTACTAAATACACATTTTTTCTCTAAATTTGAATTAGTAAAAAATTAAAAAAATGTATGAAAACAATAAAAATAAAAAAAGTTTACGAATTTCAATTAGTAACTGACTTTTTGCTTTTCAATTAGTAAATTTTCCTAATAAATAGTAATTTCTACTAATTTGTTAATATGTTTTTTTATTTTTTTACTAAATACACATTTTTTCTCTAAATTTGAATTAGTAAAAAATTAAAAAAATGTATGAAAACAATAAAAATAAAAAAAGTTTACGAATTTCAATTAGTAACTGACTTTTTGCTTTTGAATTAGTAAATTTTCCTAAGAAATAGAAATTTCTACTAATTTGTTAGCATGTTTTGTTATTATTTAATTATATATAAATACACATTTACTCTCTAAATTTGAATTAGTAAAAAATAAAAAAATTTATGAAAAAAATAAAAAAAGTTTACGAATTTGAATTAGTAACTGACTTTTTGCTTTTGAATTAGTAAATTTTACTAATAAATATTAATTTCTACTAATTTGTTAGTAAAATTTACTTATTACTAATACTAATTAAATAATAATAATATATAATATTTATTAGTAATTATAATTTACTAATTACTAATAAATAATAATTTTTACTAATTTGTTAGTAAAATTCACTAATTCAAAAGCTAAACGTTATTCACTACTAAACTTATTTTAGGAATAAATTAGTACAAGTTACTATTTTATTAGTATAATTTACTAATTAAAGAACAAAAAAATAAGTCACTAATTCAAATTACTAAACATTTTTGCTAATTTAATATAAGTGGATTATATTACATAAAAATGACTAAAATTTTTGGTAACTAATCAGGTCCCTGAAGTTGGAATTGACGCTGAGCATCAAAAAATATTTTGTTTATAAAACAGAAAAAATAACTCAATTTTTATCACTAAAAATAAGAAAAAATAGTTTCCAGTGCTGAGCTTCGACACCAACTTCAGGAACGCAACTAATTCAATTAGTCAACTTTGTCGATTTTAGTAATTATTTATTTACGAACTATTTACTAATAGTAATAGTGATTTTTTACTAAATTCTGAAGCAAAAACTAAGCCAATATTTTACTGACAGTTATTTTTAACTAATTCTGCGATTTAGAGAGTTAGTAAAAAAAAAAAATTTTTTTGTTGGAAATATATAACCAAAAATTATTTTTGTATTACAAATAATAATATTTTAATTATTGTGACATAAATGTGAATTTAGCTAATAATTAATGTTAACTAGTTAATTAGTAGAAATAATATTATTTATGACGGAATCTGACTTTTTACTAACTAATAAACTAATTGTTAGTACAATTTTACTAAATTGTCAAATTGTCATATTGGGTTTTAATAAAACAGTTCTACTAAATTATTCCATCTACTAAATTATGACAATTTAACTATCTACTAAATATAATTTACTAATTCATTAATTTATTAAATATAATCTACTAAATTATTGACAAATAATATTCTACTCTAGTAAAATTTCACTAATTGCTTGTAAAATTCAACTAACATTTTGTAAAATTTCACTGATTGATAGTAAAATTCTACTAACATTTAGTCAAATTTTACTGATTGATAATAAAATTTCACTAACATTTATTAAAAATTTCACTGATCGCTGGTGACGCACTACAAACATTTAGTAGTATTTTACTACTTGTTAGTAAAATTCTACTAACAATTAGTAAAATTTTACAAATTGTTTTTTATTTTAGTAAAATTTAGTAAAATTATTACTAAATCATTAGATAGACAACATTTGGTTATATCATATCTCTAAGTATAATTTAGTAATAAGTTAATAATAAAAAGAAAAATAGATTAGTTAAATTTTACTAATTGTTCATAAAAATTTAACTAACAATTAGTACCACAGTCTTATTAAAAGTCGATAAAACACTTTTAGTAATTTATAAAGAGAATTAAATAAGTAGTAATTATAGTGAAATTCTACTAAAAAATTAGTAAAATTTGACTAACCATTACTAATATTGTACTAATAAAAAAAGACAGAAGTCGCCCATAAAAAAATAGCAATTAGTAAAATCTTACTATTTTACTATAAAAACGCTTTACTATAAATTTTACCATAAAAATTTTTTACTATTTCCTAGTAAAATTTTATTAATTCAGATTTTTATTAGTGACTGACTAATTTATCACTATTTAAATTAGTAAATTTTACTAAAATTTTGTAGTACAATTTACTATTTCAAAAGCAAAAAATTTATCACTAATTTGTGACGGGCTTATTTATCACTATTTGAATTAGAAAATGTTACTAACAAAAAATAATTTTTACTAATTTAGTAGTAGAATTTACTGATTGGAAAGCAGAAAGTTAGTCACTATAATTCAAGTTAGTTAACATTTTTACCAATTTAAAGGTAAAAAGTGTGATGAAAATGGAAAAATGTTTTTAGAAAAACAGTAAAAATAGTAAAATTTCTAAATCTGAATTCGTGAAAACTAAATAATAAAATGCCGACTAAATGATTTGAGATCAATTAATGATAAAATTTTACTTATTTGTTACTTATTTTACTAATTCCAATTTTATTTTAGTGTAAATAGTAAAGAAAAATATTCAAAAAATATAAAAAACAATGAAAACTTGAATTGAAATCTCTAATATACGTCTAATATTCAAACATATTATTATTAGATTCTATATTTTAAGTGAGTTTGAACTGTTGAAATGTACAATAGGGACTAATGCAATTAGATATCTACGTTTATTCGTCGTTAAACAATTAAACTCGGTTGAGGTTATTATCTTTAATTAAACCACCCAAATTAAATCAAATTTAATTTAAACTCCCCAAGTAGAATCAAACTCCAAAAACAGGTGTTACTATTTGTCCAATTTGACGTGAAATCATCCAGTGAAAATTAATTTTCTTATCCTTTTTTCCATTTTTCACAAGAAGATGCATAAATTTCAAATGAAAATTTCCCAGATCAATAATACATTCCTTTCTCGCCACGAAGAAATGGAATATGTCTTAAAAAGTGAATTATAAACGAATTCAAAGAATTTATAATGTCAAATTTCTTTTTATTTTACAAATAATCCAATCTGTTTAATGTTTAAATTCATCATCTATAAATTTCTCGAAGGAAATGAAATTATCTTCCTATTTCAATTTATTACCTTCTACAATATTTTTTAATTATCATTTTAAACATTTTTTTAAAATGAATTTTCAATAATTCTTTCAATAATTTTTCATTAAACTAATTTTTGTTAAAACTAATTTTCATATTTATTTTTAGATGCCGATATTCTAGTTCGATATTTATTTTTAAAAATACTACGCTTTTTAAGAAAGTTTAATTCTGCAAAAAAAAATTAATTAAAAATTTTAAACTTACGACAAGAATCGATAATTTTATATTTATAAAAATCCAATTCAAAGGATTATATCAATTTTTTCGAGTGCGGGTAATTCATTTATTCTCATAGAGTTGAAGACATTTTCAACCTATGAACTCAATCGGACATCAACTCCAATAATAAGAATTAAGTCTACGAATGTGCTCGAGGCTTTAGTAGAACTTTTATTACTGCAATTGTAATCCACACCGTATTCATTGGTAGATACTATAAAAAAGACATAATCCTTGAAAATCAATTTTTCCTTCTTTTCCGACATTTATACCATCCAGGAAGCACAAAACTCGCAGTTCATCAATTTTTAGGATCGGTCATTTTTAAAGTACAAAACCTATCCACTTTATTATTCATAAAATAATTCATTTAACCATTAAAACATCAATAAATTATTTCCTTTCAGCCATCACGCCGAAAAAATTAATTACAGAAAGCACCGAATTTTTTTCTCTCTCAAATCTTGTGTTATTTAATTCATTACCCATTTTTTTGTAAAATTTTACTTTTACGCTTATTTCCCAAAAAAATTCATTTCTATTCATTTGTTATTTAGTTTATTTTATGTATGAATATTTACGTATTTATTTTAATGTAACAATAATTACTAATAATAGTAATTTTTAGTAATTTTAAACTATTTAAAAAAATGTAAATACTAAACAAACGTTTCTAAAACGTCACATAATATTTTATAGCGAAGAAAGGAAATAATAATAATTGGAAATTCTACCGATAGTTTTGATAACAAAAGAAATATATTTTTTTATGTAAAAAATTGTAAAAAAAATTCCTTCCCAAGGGTGCATTATCATTTATTAAAATTGCTTTCAAAAAAATTAATAGAGACAAGTTTTTTTTTCCTAAAATGTAACTTTGTACAAAGCAATTACTTAAAAAGTAAAGCTTACTCAGCAAGTGTTCATTAATATCAAAGCTTATTTTTCATAAAAAAAATATCGATTTTTCTCTACAATTTAGAAGAAATATTACTAAATAAATGTTACTAAACAAATATTATCTTATAAAAATTGTTAAATAAATATTCTAGAATAAATATTAAATAAAACTTTCTAAATAAGTAAATAATAAACATCGTTGAATAAATATTAAGTAATATTTATTAAATAATATTTATTAAATAATATTTATTTAGCATGTAATATTTTTTTAATAATATTTCTTCTAAATAACAGAAATTCAATTATTTTCAAACATAATAAAATTCTTCGCAGAAATTAAATTATGGTCGAAAATTTTTAAAAAATTTCTTGTCATAATTTCCATTATCTTTAGAAATAATAAAATTCTTGGCAAAAATTTCCATTATTTTCATAAATTTTCCTGAATTCTATGATTTTCAATATCTGCTATTTTAAAAAAATCTTCGAAAAGAATTTAAGTGTTAAAAAAATTAATTAATAAAATTCTACACAAACATTTAATTATTTTCATAAATTGTAAAAAAATTTTACAGGAATTCAAATATTTACAAATTTTGTATAAATTTCATTGCAATAATTCAATTATTTTTAAAAATAATTATATATTTTTACAGAGAATTAAATTATTTTCATAAATAAAAAAATTCTTTTGAAAAATGCAATTATTTTTATACATAATAAAACTCGCCTGAATTTAAATTATTTTTAATATAATTTTAATCGAAATCCTTGAAAAATGTAATTATTCGTAAAAATTTTATTAAAATTCATAAAAATAATTCAATTGTTCAAAAATTTGTCAATAAAATTTTTTATAAAATTTCATTTTCAAGAACATTCAATTATTCAATAAATTACAAATTTTTGTATTTAAATTGAATTCTCGCAGAATTTTCAAATAAAAATTTATTTAATTGTTTAAAAAGTAATACATTTTTCGTAAAAATGCAATTCTATTGAAAAATTTTTGAAAGTGTCAATTATGTTTATAAATATTTTAATTCTTCTCTAAAATTCAATTGTTTTAAGAAATTGTAATCAAATTCTTGGAAAAATTTCAATTATTTTTAAAAGTTTCCCTCAAATCAATAATTTTCAATATCTGCTATTTTAATAAAACTGTCTAACAGAAGTCAATTATTTAATATAAATTTTACTTAAAATTGCTACACAAACTTTAAATTATTTTCAAAAATAATACAATGTTCACAGGAATTCAATAATTCACTAAATTTGTAATAAATTTTTTCGCAATAATTCAATTATTTTGCTAAATAATAAAATTCATTGCAAAATTTAATTATTTTTATAAAACAATTTTTCGAAAAATGTAATTATGTTTCACAATTTTATTTAAATTTGTCAAAGGAATTCGGTTCTTTAAAACTTTGTTGATAAAATTCTTTTAGAAAATTAAATGTTAAGAAACATTTAATAATTGATATTCAATAAATTATTTATTTTTGAATGTAGTTAATTGCTGATTCTCGTAGAATTTTCTAATAAAAATTTATTTCAAAATCAATTTCAGTTAAAATTTTCCATAAAAAATTAAATATTAAAATTTTAAAGCACTATAGCGTTACTTTTGTCAAATTACTTAATTTTTGAAACGGTTTTAAATTTAAATCTTTCAAATTTTGAATTTTTCATACTTTTAACCAAACAGTTCTTGAGAATTAACATTTTTGAAAAAGTGTAATTGAATTTTTTTTTAAATTAAATTTTAAATTTTCATACGTAAATATATGTTTAATTTAAAAGAATTAATGATCTAAATTTCGTTAAAATTAATTAGAATTAAATGGATTTGAAAGTTCTCAACGGTTTTTTTTAACATTAGTAAAATTGTAATTCATTTCAAAAAGAATTTTAGTTGGAAATTCTAGAAAATAATAGTCATATGTATTTAAATGATGAAAATAATTAATAACAATTAAATAACGAAGTAAATATCACTAACTAAATAATAAATAAATATTATTGAAAAAACATTAAATAAATTTTAAGTAAATAAATAATTAATGACCAATAAATATGGTATTATATAATTAAAAAAGCCCTGAATGCTAAATAAAATTGTTTTATTTCAGAATAATTAAAAACAATTTTAACAAAGAAGTAAATAATAAATATGATAAATATAGAGATGAAAAATTAATAAATGTAAATGAATAATAAAAAAACACTTAATAATCAAATCGTTAAGAAATTATTAACTATTAATATAATTATTACAATAAATAGTCTTCAATAATGATATTAATTAGTTAGGATATTAATTATGATAATTGTAATAATAAAAATTATTATTATTTCTTTTAGTTTGTTAATAATTAGGAATAATGCAAAAGACAATAAATAATTAGCAATAAATAAAAAAAAGGAAGAAGATAGAAGACAAATAGAAGATAACGAGTCGAAACAATGAAGGAAAATTTGCAAAGTACTAAGGCACTAGATTTTCGAAGGAGGATATTTTTTCCCCAAGTCCTGATGGCGAATTATTGATTTCATTTAATTTGATCAGTTCATTAAGGGGTGGCAAATCCCATGAGATAAGGGTAACTTTAAGTCAAGAGTGTGAAAGAATTTACATCTTATAGGTTATGATTATCGTGCCTCAAGAGACAAAATTAACGAAGCTCCAAGTCTTCTTTGATGCCAGTGAATGTAAAACGATTCAAGTAAAAGTGCTGCTCTACTTTTGGGATTGAATCTGACGTTAAATTTCAAGTCTACCGTTCTCTTATCCGCCAAGAATTAATTATATGTACAATTTTTTTTCCCTCTTTTTTCAAACATTTGACGATGAAGCAAAAATGAATTCACTACTAATTTATAATACCTATACCATCAAAAAAAAAAAAAAGAAAGATACTATCGTCATTTTTTTCTCAATCTCATTATACAAAAGGATTTTTTTTCTACGAAAAAGATTTTTTTCCAATTTCCATTTTAATCGGAAAATTTAAAAGAAAATTCTAAACAAAAAAAAAGAAATATTTATAATTTGATATTTTTTTCCTATAACATTTTTAGAAATTTTGGTCATTAACATTTTTATGAATGAAAAAAAAGTACATTTTTTTCTGAAAAAAAATTTTTTTTTTCAAGAGTTTAGTACGAGGAATATATATACAGGAGAATATGGAAATTCGTAGAGATTATTTTAAAAGGAATTTTGCACATGGTGAAAAGAAAATCTGACACAGTTGAAAATACATTGCATACGACAGTAAACTACTCGTTTCTCAAAAATCTCAACGTCGAGAGAGTGAGTTTAATGAGGTGCTCAGTGAATTGATGTACGAAAAAGTCAAGTCATAAAAAACAAAGCTTCCTCCCTATCGATAATATTGATCTTAGTTTTGCAATAAAATTTCCTGTTTCGAAGAAAACCACAAACACGACACAGGAAATCCGTGAAAATATTATCCAAATCTCGTTGAGGTTCGTCCAAAAACGATAAAAAACACACTGCTTTACGTGTCAAAAAATAGAAGAAAAAAATACCCAACTCAATTATACAATGAATTTTTTTTCATCAAAACAATTTTTTTTTTTGTAAAAAAAATATTAAATCAAATACTTTGATAAAAAATTCGATTCTTAAACAATTTTTTGTTAAATTTCGCTATTGTTATACTTATAGTAATAAACCAATAAATAAACAAAAATAATTATAAATTACAATTTCGAAAAAATAAAAATTTAAACTACTTTTACAGTTTGCCCTACTTTGTAAAACTAAAAACCAGCCAAAAAATCTCTATCTAGAAAACCTGACAAGAAAAATGAAAAATTATATTTCGATAGAGCATTATCGTAAATAAATTACTTCCATTGTAAAATACGCTTGAGAATTTTCAAACAGAAGAAAATTTTTCAGAGATGATAATTTCATTTGAAAAAATGTATAGAAAAACTCAGCAAAAAACAGAAGTAATTGCAAATGAAGACCAAAACCAAAACAATAGAGTTTAAAAAGCATTAATTAAAACTACTAAAAAACTAAATAAATTTTCCAAGAGAGAAAAAATTAATTTATTCTTCTTCATAATTTTTTCCATCAAACAAAATTATTATTATTTTTTTTTTCTTGTTCAGGAATAATTTTTTTTCGTATTAAAACAATAGCGGTACACAGATAAATGTGAAAATTTTCTGATCTAGAAATTATATTAACGTTCAAATGAGTGTGATATTTTTTTTTAATATAAATATTTTAAAAAATTTTTAAACAAAATTAAACAAATTTATAAACAATAGAAAAAAGTGGAAGAAAATAATAGAAAGCAAAAATATAGTAGAGAGAAAAACAAAAATTGAAAAACAGTAGAAAACTAAAATAAAAAAATAAAGAAAAATTGTTAATCAATTGAAAGCAAATTAACAAAAAAAATTGCAAAACTATAGAAAGCAAAAAAATGAGAATAAGAATAGACAAAATAGAAACAAAGAATAAAAAATGTTCAGAACAAAAATAAGAGAAAATAGAATAAAAAATTTTTTAATTTAAAAAAGAACTAGAAGCCAAAAGAAGAATAAAGTAGAAAACAAAAATAGAAAAACAACCAAAATTTTAAAAATGGATAATAAAATTAGAAAATAAAAATTTAAAAACAACAGAAAAAATAGAAGACAATAGAAACAATGAATAGAAAAAATAGAAAACAAAAATTGAAAAATAATAAAAAGCAAAAATTAAAAACATTTTATAAAAAATTAAAAAATGGAAAAAAATTAAAAACAAAAATAGAAAAACAATAGAAAGCAAAAATTAAAAAATAGAAAAAACAGAAAAAATACTAAATAGCAACCAAAAATGAAAAAATAGAAAAAACAGAAAAAATACAAGACAGTAACCAAAAATTGAATAATAGTGAAAAAAATCGAAAATTAAAATTAAATCAACTTATTAAAAATAGAACAATAGAAAAAAATATATATATATATATACAATAAAAAGCGTAACGGAATAGAAAGTAAAAAATAAAAAATCTAGAAAGAAAAAATGTAACTTAAACATTTAACAATTAACAATTTATGTTTTTATCCCTAAAGCAATCTAGTCATTAACAAAAACACGAAGAAGAAATCAAAAAAATTCCCTTCATGAGAACGTTCAATAACTTAAGGAACGAAATTTCGCTAAAATAACTTATTAATCTCGATTTTTAAACTGAAATAATAATTACATTCATTAACCGTGGAGATATTAGCAGCGTGTTAACAACTTTAATAGACTTTATGCGTTAAGATAATCACATCTGAGTCGATGGAGTAGGGAAGTTTATTGGTTAGCTTCATAGTTAAATTCAAATTACTAAAGTTTCTAAAGTTATCTCAAAAAAAAAAGATAAAGAAAAAAAATTAGAACCCGTAATAAAAAATACTCTATCAGTGCCTTTTAGTTTTTAATTTCCACGAACCTTTATCAGCACTTTCATATAATACCCTATATATACATCGATATATATATCTTATGGAGTTTCTGATTTATGAAAACCATTATTAATGTCCATTAATTTTTGTTCCAAGTAGTACATTTTTATATTAAAAATAAAAAGTTAAAAAAAAATTTTTTTTAAAGCATTACAACTCACAATAATTTTTTCTAAACATATATATATGTTTATGTGTGTAACAACTCCATAACGCTCTTTTGACATCTCTCCGGGCATTTTGAAATTGCTTAAAAGCCTGTGTTTGTTTTAATTGCTCAATTATAAATTTCAAATGACTTTGAAACTTATTCTCTTTTTTTTTGGAGGGAAAATAACCGTAATAGCACATTAATTGTTTGGAAATAACGAATAATATTCGCATTTAACTTGTAAAAAAAAGCTTTTAAATTCAGAAAAATAAAATAAAAAAAAAGTTTTACATACGACTTTTTATGACATAAAGCTTTCAAGGAACAAGTACTGTCGTAATATTTTTTAGAAAGCGCATATTATAAAACGGTTTTTATGTCTAAACGTATATTATTAAACAATCATAATATTCTTCTTTTAAAACCCCTACATTCTATCTTATTGATTTTTAAAATATTTAGTTTCTTTTAAAAGTATTTTTAAACACATTAGTTAAAAATATTTCTCAAGATGTTTGTCGTTTAATAAAGAAATTTTTGCCGCAAATTAATTTCTCTTAATTTGTGACGAAAAACTAATTAATTTAAATTTTAAAAAACTTCAGTTACTAATTCTGTTAAAACTACTATAATATTGTTATATTTCTCATTAAATTTGAATTAGTAAAAATTTTTTCTATTTTTCTTTTTTTCGATTTGAACCTTTTGATTTGAATTTAAACATTTTGAACTGATTTGAACTTTTTGTTTTTGAATTTTAAAAATTTTATAATAAATTACAAAAAAAAATTACTATTTATTATTAAAGTTTCCTAATTCAAAAGCAAAACGTCGCTAATTTTTTGAAGAACTACTACGATTTTGTACGTGCAAAAATATTTTTCAACCAGTGTTCAAATTAAATAAAATTAAGTTTATTTAAAATAAACAAAAATTTAGTCTTTAATAAAATCAAAACGACCATAATTTTGTTAGCACAGAATTTTTTTTGTAATAGTTATCTCAAACTGCAAACTACTGAAAATTGAGCAACTATTTAAAAATTAGTAGGAATATTCATTAATTTTTAGTAAAATATAAAAATATAAAATACTATAAGTACTAAATGGTATTTTTAGTATTTTTTACTAAAGCTGAAGCGAAAAATGAGTAAAAATTAGCAAAAGTTGTTACTATTGTGAATTAGTTGCTAAATTTTCACTAATTCAAATATTGTAATTACTCAATTATTTACAGTACTACAGAATTATTTGCAATAATAACAAATTATTTGTAGAACAAACTTATTTGTCTCAGTACAAAATTTTATGTATTAGTACAAAATTATTTGTAGTAGCACAAAACTAGCTAAAATAATTCAAAATAATTTGCAGTTGAACAAAAAATCTTGTAGTATTACAAAATTATTAGTCACATTAGAAAATTATTTTTGGTAGTACAAAATTTCTTGTACTATAAACAAAACTATGTGCAATAATACTAAACGATTTGTAGTAGAACAACAATTTTTATTGTAGTACAAAATTCCTATTGCAGTAGAACAAAATTATTTCCAATAATACAAAATAATCGGTATGCAAAATTATTTGTTTTTAAAACAAACTTATTATTGCAATAATACAAATTTATTTCCATTAGAACAAAATTTTTTGAAATAATACAAAACAATCTTTATTAGCAAAAAATTATTTGCAATACTACAAAATAATCTGCATTAGAACAAAATTATTTGTTGTAGTACAAAATTTCTTGTAGTAGAACAAACTTATTTGCAATAATAGAAAACAATTTGTAATAAAAACCAAATTCCTGTTTTAATAAAAAATATTTTGTAATAGAACAAAATTATTTGTAGCATAACAAAATATTTGGTAAAAGAACAAAATATTTTGTATTAGAACAAAATTATTTGCCGTAAATCTAAAAGAGACTCAGTGGTAGATGAAAAAAAAAATGTCAAATGATTGCTCATTTTTGAAATCTCGACGTAAAGACAGCAAAAACACATATTTTCACCTGAACATGCTTGTAAATAAAAAAAAAACAAAAAAACAAATGGGTTTAACTCACTGTTTTTTGGGGTAAACAAAATCTGACAACCCAGTTATATACAGTGTTAGGTTACACTACCCAGCTTCACAGAGTTGAAAGTAAAATAACGACCATACTTTTTTTTCCACCAACCTTTCATGACAATTTTTCATCCAGTAATTTTTTTCATGCAAAAGAAAGTAATTTTAACCCATTTTAACAAAACTGCAATAAATTTCATTGACAAAAAAAGAAGGGAAACTATCATCTAATTATAAAAATAGAATCCGTTAACTAAACGAACTACGAAAATAGAGAAAAAAAAACGTTTAGTCGTGTATATTTTAGATTCAAGTTTTTCTAAAGTTATCAAAAAAGGCAAAAAACGAATCAAGTATTGCCAAGCAATATTTTTGATTCGTTTTTTGTCTTCTATCTTAAGAAAAACTGTGACATATATATTTTGAATAAATTTAGTCAAATTTAAATAAATTGTTCATTTTTTTCCACTATCGATATAGCGATAAAAATGTGAAATATATTAAGAAATATGTTTTATGCCACAATAATTTTAATACGATTCCTTATGCTCCAGATAAATATGTGAATTTAAAAAAAATATTTCTACACTCCAAAAAGAGAATAAATTTATAATTATAATATTAATATACATCGATATTAAAAGTGAAGAAAAATCTTGAGATTCATAAAACGAATAGCAGATATTTAACTATATAAAAATGCCAACAATTCTCGTCATTTCGAGATATTAGAAACCTCTGTCTCCCTAGAAATGCAATCTAAACCCTATATACAACTTTTCAATAAAATAAATTCTCGTCCGGAAAATTACACATTCATAATATCCCAAGAAAATGTCCTGATCTTAAAAAGAAAAACAAATTTCTCACAAAAAATTTGCCTCCTTTTTCACAAAATATTTCGCAAGAAGCAAAAAGTATATTTTCTAGAAAAGAAAAATTTTGCATAAAAGAAACTTTCGGGAATTGAACATTTTTAAAAGTATTTTCATAAACACAATTTCGTGTAACACTTTGTTAAAAATATTTTTTCAAACTACAATACCACCTTTTTTGGAAAAATCAACTAATATACAATAAATATAGTAAACAGCCTCTCTCTCTCTCTCTCTCTCTTTCTTTCTCATTTCCTCCAAAAAGCGTAAATCCATTTTCTTTGTGTCCCACTCAAATTATTGTATACCACGATTTTCTCAAATAAACTATATACACTTGTTTTTCTTTGTCTTTTCCCAACAGTCCAACTTTTTCTTTTATCCCCCCCTGCGCGCACACAGAAAAAGGGTGGGCAAAAAAAAAACAAAAAATCTTTCACAAAAAAAAACAAAACAAGAACTCTTTAATCACCTGGCACAGTTGGTATAATAGGAAAAAGAAAAAGGTACAAGACGAAGAAGAAGAAACAAGATAAAAAAAATACAACACGAAGAAGAAAAGTCACAAGGGAGAACTTTGTTTTTTCTTTCTTTCTTTCTTTCTTTTTCAAAACCCGGTTGCTAACAACACGAAGTTGAAACTGTAAATAAATGGATCACTGAAAGTGATTAAACACAGTTCAGAAGCGGATAATTACAAACGCATCATACTGCAATTAATTGCGAGAATCAGTATTCGCTCGACTTGCGTGTAACAACATCGTCGCGCCGCGCACTTACCGAGCGTAAACTGTAATTTCGAAAACGTCATAAACGTTTGGACGGTACGTTAAACGGGTTTGAGCTCGACGCTGATTCCGTCGTGAAAATACACTGACCGGTTCAGCCCTTTGCGCTGCATGAGGGGGTGGAAAACATTAGAGCAAGAGAGAGAGAGAGAGAGAAATGGAGGGGATGTGGGTGGATATAGTGGGGGGGTTTACTCTCAGAGCTTCCAGTGCTGAAGATTCTCCTGGTCCATAGAATTTCGGGCTCTCTGTTTTATTACATCATGTCACTAAGCAAGCAAGACCCTCACAAAATAACAACCTAATTTGCACTTGACCTTCTTATCTCGTGAAACTTAATTTCAAGGCCGAACTTCTAAATTATATATAAATTTACCGGCAAGAATTCCAACAATTTTCACTTTCTTCATTCATTCTCTATTCTTCATTTTACACACCTCTCTAAATTTATATATACATCTATATAATATTCACTCAAAACGAATTTTGCATAACTTCCTTATACCTCCTAGAGCAGTTAATTAAAACCAAAAATATCCTCCAGCAAAAATGCAACTAAAAAATAAACTCGTGATAAATTACTAAAGAAAATAACTTAAATATAATAATAAAAATAATAAAAATAATAATAATAATAAGAATAATAAAAATAATAGTAATATATTTGTTGCTCTAATTATTTTTATTGTTATTAATTTAAATTAACTTCTTTATATAATCCTTCCGTATATTTTTAATAAATAATATATATTCGATTCAAGGAAGAAATAATTAAATGAAAAACTAAATTTTCATTTTTTTTTACAACGTTTCGATGGACTGGTTCGCCATCATCATCAGGTCACTAATAATAAATTACATAAACTTTTGGTCTAAATCAAGAAATAAATTATAAAATTATTGTTATTAATATTTATAAATAATAAAAATAAAAAGAAATTTCACAAGTTTCAGTTTATCAATATCCCTGACAATTTACTGACATGACATGAAAATTATTTTCCCTGGCAAAATTCTTTTTATAGGAAAAAATAACTAAATTAACTAATAAAAATTAACGATCCTTAAATTCAACACTTAATTAATTTGAAAACCGAGTGATAGAATAATCATTATTAATTAACTAAAAATTTTTATACTTAATTTTAATATTTAGAGAGAAAAGTCGAAAAAATTGTATAATTTTCCAAAGTAAGTCGAAAAATATCTTAATTTCAATAGATAAAAATTTTTCTCCGACATTTCCTTCACTTTACTGACACAAATTTATTTTCTCTGACATTTTCCTGACTTAAACTGTGAGAAATTGTTTTCCCCTGATTTTACTTGACAATGTGGCCACCCTGAATTTCCAAAACTACATAAAAAAAAAAGAACTGAAAAATTATTCAATAAAAATTCATTTAAAAACTACCCGTCGAAAAAATTACTTATCTAATAAAATATAACTTAAAAATACACGTCAAAAAATTTGAATAGAAACTTAAGTCTAATAATAATTAAGAGAAATTTTTAACTACTAATCAAAAATTGAAAAACAGTAAAAAGCAAAAATAGAAAAAAAAGGTAGGAAGAAAAAATTTAAAAGTAAAGAAACTAGATCAGCAAAAATAGAAAAAATTAGAAAACCAAAATAGAAAAACAAAAGACAGTAAAAAGAAATTAAAAATAATAGACAAACAAATTAAAAAGCAATATAGAAAACAAAGAAAAATATTATTAAAATAATCGAAAGTAAAAATTCAGAATCAAAATAAAACAAAATAATAATAAGAATAAAAATTTTTTATCTAATAATGGCAAATTAATTTTTAAAAACTACCTAATAAACCAGTTCTTAAAAAACTACATAGTAAAAAGTACTTTAAAAATACCAAATTGAAAATAAAAAAAAATTCTATAAAAATAACGTAAATGAAACAATAAGAATACAAATTTGTAAAGTATTAAAAAAATTTCTTAAAAAATTACGAAAACCTAAAAAAATTTAATAATAATGCAAATCTAATACTAAAAATAATTTTAAAAAATTAAAATTAAAAAATAGTCTGATAAAAATTACTAAAAAACACTTAATTCTTAATAAAAATTAAAAAATTGAATATTAAAAAATATCATAAACACTACATAGTAAAAAATACTTTTACAAAAAACCTAATTGAAAATTAAAAAAGAAAATTTTTAATAATATCTTCAATTAAACAACAATAAGAATAAAAAATATTTTACTAATAATAAAAAATTTCTTTGAAAAATACTAAAAAACTACTTAATAAAAAGTAAATAAAAAATTACCTAACACAAAAATTACTAAAAAAAAAAATTTTGCAGGATATAGAAAACTACAAAATTAAAACTACTAAATGAATACCTAAGAAAAACTACCTTCAAAAAGTACTTAATAAGAATTAAATACAAGGCACCTAAAAAATTACTAAAACAAAACATCTTTATAAAAAACCTAAAAAATATTTAACAAAAATCATTTTAAGAAACTACAAACTAAAAATTAGCAAAAAAAACTATTTAATAGAAAAACTATCTTCAAAAACTATCTAAAATTATAAAAATTACATAAGCAAATTAAATAACTAATATAAAGCAAGAAAAAACTTTAACAAAAAAATAACTTAGAAAACTATGAGAAATAAAAATTACTTTAAGCAACTACCTAATAAAAATTACTTAAAAAATAACCTAATCTATTCAATATTAAATTACATTAAAAAAATACACAATAAAAATTAAGGAAATCTTAAAATGACTCAAAATTGATAAAAAAATGAATAAAAACAATTTAACGTTAAAATAAAATAATAATAGCCAGACTAAAAATAGTAATAATAATAATAGCAATAATTTAATCTAATAAAAATGAATTACCTTAAACAACTACTGAATAAGAAGAACTAAAAAATAACCAAATAAAAATTACTAAAAAAATACCAAATACCCAATAAAAAATTTAAAAAATGACGAAATAAAATATTTAATAACTAATAACATTTATGCAAGTAAACTCAAAATCTATATGTAAAAAGATAATTAATTCACTGATTTTCCCAATTACGACCGTAATGTGCATAAATTCTGTAAAAAGAAAATATATCTACAATTGCCAAACAAACACGAATTTTGCAATAAAACAACAGATTAAAAAATTTAACTCCATTTACAAAGAAGATTATTGTCATTTGTTGAAATTAATAATTATATTGTTTCAAAATTTCTCTCAAAATGACGAGAAAGGTCGAAAAAGTTATTAAATCAACAGAAAATATTCAATCTGCTTGATTAATTTTTCAAAACTCTAATTCAATATTCAAAAAGAAAGAAAAATTGCATGCACATAATTTTTCATCAGTGTGATTTTTATCTAAACTAGTACTTTTAATGTTATCTTTATCCAATCTAATTTTTCTACAATTATAATATAAAATTTGTATTTAATACTAATTTGAATGTAACATAATTATCATAGTATAAATTTCCCTCGTAAAAGTATATAGATGTTTTAGAATATAATTATAAGTTGTCTTAATTAATATCTAACATGATTTTTATTCGGCCTAATTACTACTTTCTCTAATTTCTATATTCTCGAATCGTTATATTTAATTCCATTCTTATGTTAATGTTGTTAATTATTTTCATTTTTCATATTTTTATTTGCCTATATTATTTTCATATTTTTTCATACTATTAATACTATTATTATTATTATTTTATTTATTTAATCTAATCAATACTGGAAACACTTTTTATTTCAAGAAATTTTTACTTTTTACCTATTTTTTATTTAACCAAATCCACATTTGACCCAATTTTTATTTAACCTAATCCTGATTTCAACCAATTTCTATACTTGACCTAAATTTTATTCAACTTAACTGAAAATCACGATCTCTATTCCAATGTATTAAATTTATTACAATTCCATATCAAATTTTACATATATTATATACGAGTGTAAAGTAATTAACTATTTGTGAACGCAATAATTTTGATTCCAAATTTTCGCGTGACATGCACTATATACTAAAAATTAATTTTGTAAATTGACATTGATTTTTGAAAATATGAATTTAGTTCATTAAAAAAAAATATGTATAATAACGAAAATTATTTTCTACAATAAAATTATTAGTCGAGAATAATATAAATATAAATATTCAATAACGTGAAAATGTAATTGTTTTCAATAATATTCATATTATAAATTAATTTCAAATGGTAAAGAATGTTAATTTCGAAAAACATTGTAAAATACAAAATCCAAGAATATATTGCATTCATTAATATTATTAATTGATATTTTTAAATCTTGGTTTCTCGTATAAATTAAAAATCATATTTTTAGTATTTTCATATTATCAAGTTTCTCATAAAACAAAAGAAAAAAATTAATAAAAATTCTTTATATATCATAATAAAATTCAATATTTTAGAAAGTAGAATTTTTATACTTTTAACACGAAATTAAATCACAGGTTTTCATTTTTTAACCCAAATTAAAAGCTCCAAAATAAATTTTGAATTCATTAATTATTGCGAAACGATAATTTCCAAAAATAAAAACAAGAGAAAAGTAACTCTTTATCTGCATTAATTATTTTTTATTCATTCTATTTATGAATCATTTCATTTATCTTTTTTACTTATTTTATGCATTTTTTTTATTTTCTTTTCATTTAAATTAGGAATAAATTTGCATGAATTTTTCCCTTATTTTAGAAAACGAAAATTAGGATACAAATTGAAAAAAAGCAAATATTTTTTTTACCTTTATAAATTTTTAATAAGACTTTTTGATGAAAGTAAAGTAAATATAATGATTATATCATGATTTTTATGAAAGCTCACACAAAAATTTTTACAGCGGAATTTAACTAAAAGTGCTTTAACCATTTTATGCCGATTTTGCTCTTTCATATATGTATAAATTTTTTATTTTGTAAATTTCAAATACTTCTCTCTCAACAAATCTGTTAAAAGCAATATTTCTAAAAAGCAATTTTTAAATAATATTTGATTTGAAAATTTCTTATTCACTAAATATAATACAGAAAAAATTATTTTATTTTCTTAATTTTACAACGAATTTAACATTTTAAAACTTAATTTATTTACTTAACGTAATTTATTAACTTTTGTGTATTAAAAGACAGGAAAAATTATTAGTAACCTTTATTAATTCTTTTTTTATTTATTTTCCTTTTTTGTTTTATTTTTTACTTATTTTATTCATTTTTTTACTTTTATTTACTTTAGGAATAAATTTGCATTAATTTTTTCAATTTAAAATCCAATTCATAAAAGTTGTTTGAAAAAAATGCATTCACATTAAATGAATATAATCAAAATTACAGGAAAATTATTGTCAAATATAATTTGCAAACTGTTTTTAAGTATTTCGCATTTTACAAGAAAAATTATTTATCCAATTCTAGCAAAAATTGTTTTCTTTATTTGACAGGAAATTATTTTTCCATTTCACCGGAAATTAGTTTTCTTTTTTCTATTCTATTATACATAATATGAAAGCTCACTTACTTATTTACTACGAAAAACTTTTTCTTGTAATAAACATTTACCATTTTTTTTCTCTCTCTCTATATTATCTAAAAGATATATTTTTCTTCACTAAACTTTGTTGTTAAAATTAGTGAAGGAAAATATCTCCTTTCGTGATTTCTCTCCATTTCACAGGTATATCGGGTGATCAAAGAGTTTTCTATTATAAGAAATTTTTACTTTGGAAGAAAGGTAAATTCAAAGGACATAGTACTAAAAGCAAAGCTTTTCTTTATTTTTTCTTTTACGAAAAAAAGAAAATATTTGCGAATATATTGAATTTACAAAATATAAAGATTTATATTACACATACGTGTAGAATTTCTGAAAAAAATCTATATATATATATATATATGTGGAATAAACACATGAATTATAACTTACAATATTATTCCGTTTTAAAGTACTAAAGTTTGGTCACTACAATAATTACTACAAGCATTCTGTGTATAATCCTAAATGCAAATAACTTGAATTGCTTTACATATGTCACAAACTTTACGACATACTTCGAGTATCAAATAATCCCTCAGTAAAATTAACTATTCTCATAATTACAAAAATCATATCTTAACTAATGACCATCGCTAGTTAGAGACGTATTTTAAAATTACTTTATCGTTCGGAATGTAAGAAAATTTTTTTTTACTCTTGAAACTTTGCCAGTAGAAACTACTAAAACTTTTCAAGAAACAGAATAAAGGAATTTTCAAATCACACAATTATTAATTACGTAATTATTTAATTATACTTATTCACTCAATTTTTCTAATTATAATCATGCAACTAATTATCCAATTGTAAATATGCTCCTAATTATCTAATCCTAATATTCTGCGTCTGCATTTACCAAAACGATCAATTTAGTAAAAAACATTTCTCATCAATATTTAATTCCTTCGGTATCAATTTAATATTTTTAAACCTTTAAGAATTGGAAATTAAAAAAAAAATGTTTAATAAAAAATATTCAGTTCTTTTTGTTTAACTAATTTAATAATTTATACCTAATGTAATTTTATAAAGTAAAAATAAATTTTGTCACGTCATATGATTACATCCAGCAGGGTTGCCACAGGTTAGGGAAGTCAGGGAATTCAGGGAAAAGTCAGGGATTTTCAGTAAAAGTACTGGAAAAAATCGAATTTCAAAAATTCATGAAAAAACTCTAAATTTAAAATGTTTTTTTGTTTGCCTTGTAAAATATAAAAATAACCACGAATTTTAATACAAAACCGTGAATTTTTTCTATTTCAAACAATAATTTCGTTTTAAATAACTTAATTTTTAAAGAACTATCATAAAATTATGACTTATAAATTAAGTAATGAATAATTTTTACAATTTTCATAAATACTAGATTGATAAAAGAATTTTAATTAAAAATACTAAAAAAATTTAATTTTGGAAAAGTTACAAATAATTACAGAAATTCAATTATTTTCAAAATTAATAACATTTTTCGCTGAAATTCAATTATATAAAAATTTAAAGAAATTCTAGTCATTTCAATTATATCTTTAATAATAAAAAAATTCTTTTCCAAAATTCGATTATGTTCAAAATTTTTAAAAAACTTTTCGTCAAAATTTCAATTATCTTCATAAATAATACAATTCTTCTTCAAAATTTAATTATTTTTAAAAACTTTAATAAATTTCTTGGAAAAATTTCACAGGAATTCAATAATTTACAAAATTTTTGATAAATTTCTTCTAAATAAACCAATTATTTTCATAAATAAATAATAAAATTTTCACAGGAATTCAGTTATTTAATATACAAAATTTCAAATAATTTTTTGAAAAATATCAATTATTTAAAAAGAATTTTATAAAATTTGTAGCAAGAGTTCAATTATTGAAAAAAATTTAACAAAGTTCTTTTCTAGAATACAACTATTTTTAGAAATAGTAAAATTTTTCATCGAAATTCAATTACTTTTATAAACTTGAATAAAATTGGTTAAAAGAATTAAATTATTTTCAAAAGTAATAAAATTCTTCGCAGAAATTCAATTATGTTCAAAAATTTTTCTCAAAATTTCAATTATCTTTATAAATAATACAATTCATCTATATTCATTTATTTTAAAAAAAATTTTTAAATTCTCGTGAAAATTTAAATATATTTAAAAACTTGAATTAAATTCTTGTTAAAATTTTACAGAAATTCAGTAATTTATGAAATTTTTAATAAATTTCTTTGAAAATTTGAAATAATTCAATTCTTTGCATAAATAATAAAATTTTTACGTGAGTTCAATTATTTGATATACAAAATTTTATAAATTTTTTTGAAAAATATCAATTATTTAAAATGATTTTTATAAAATTCGTCGCAAGAATCAATTATTTAAAAAAAATTTAACAAAGTTCTCTTCAAGAATTAAATTATTTTTATAAATAATAAAATTCTTCACCAAAATTCAATTATTTAAGAGAAATTTTAATAACATTTTTGGAAATTTTTTAAAAATATTTTCATGAATAATAAAACTCATCGCAGAATTTTAATTAATTTTGGATACAATATTTTAATCAAATTCTTCGAAAAATGTAATTATTCTTAAAAATGTTATTAAAATTTGTCAAAAGAATTCAATTATTTAAAAATTTGTTGATAAAATTCTTTATAAGAATTCAATTTTAACAAACATTCAATTATTCAACAAATTATTTATTTTTCAATTTAAATAATTGAATTTTTCCAGAATTTTCTAATAAAAATTGATTAAAAAATGAAATTACCGAATAATCGATTTATTGTTTATGAATATATTTGAATTATTGTAGCGAATTTTATTACAATTTTTTCAAATAATTGAATTTTTTTGAGAAAAAAAATAATTGAATTCTTGCGAAGGACTTTTTTAAGATTTTTGTAAATAATTAAATATTTGTTGAAAAATTTCATGGTTATTTCAATTATAACAAAACATAAAGAAGGTGATGTATTTGAGATTATATTTGAGTCAAATAAAATTTATTTGAAACAAATATAAAGTCTAGTTGGTTATCTGAGACAAAAGTAAGTTATAAATGACATTGAAATAATCGCTTCAGAAAAAAGGCGGTCAATGCGCAATTCAAGTTAAAACTATATTATAACTGCGCCTACACTATGCAATGAACCGTAAAACATTTGACAATAGTAACGAGAATAAAAGCCCATCTAATGCTCACTTTATTCTTAATTTATTTCCCCAAAAATTCCCCTGTCATGCCACAACTTATCCTCCCCCATTCTAACAAATCATGAATAAAAAGGCTAAACGTTAAAAAATTCACCCTCAAAATCATTAAAGATCAAATCTAAAGGACCCTGCTTCAAATGAAGCAACTTCTCCCACAAAAAGGCATCATACATAGGTCTATAAAAATAATAAACGTGTATATTTTATTCCCAGCGATGCAATAGGGATTATATGTATACAGGGAATATATATATATATATATCTGTACGTATACATATAGTGCCATCATTTTAAATTACAAAGCAAATTTTTATGATTTTTTTCCTGTATTTTCTTTTTTTTCTTATTTTTATTTTTATTTTCAACTTAATTTAAAATTTTATTTTTAGTTAAGGGAATTTGAACCATCATGACGTCACGAATTGACAACACATGCTTTGGTTATATTATGACGTCATAATGTTTCAAATGCCCTTAAATAATTAAAAAAAAACTTAATCACTATTTGATAATTTAACACAGCTCTTTTTTTATTCCGCAATAAAAATTACTTTTTAACAATTATTCCATATTTTTATTAATTCCAAAAATTGAAAAATTTAGCACTTTTTAGAAAATGTTTTAAATTTTGAATTTAAAACAAACAATTAGAAATTTTAAATTAAAAAGAAAAAAGAAAAAATGTATAATTTACTTGATGTTCATAACGTTTATAATCAACAATTGAAAGAAAAAAATATTTTTCTTAACAAAAATTGTAAAATATTTTCTTAAAAAAATTTTTTGTTTAAATTATTAGTCAATAAAGCTAAAAAAATTTTTATACAATAATATATAAACATTTAAACAGAACAATATTTGTCTCTCCCTAAATTGTTTAATATAAACTTTGTGAACTTCAGCAATGTTAAAATTTTTATTGATTAAATATTGAAAAGTTGGCAAATTTAAAAATTTAGTTTCATTATTAATTTAAAAGAATCGTATCGATACTAAAATTATATGCTCCAAATTTTCTTTTAACAATTTAAGTCTTCCGGTAAGAATTTGATATTTTAAAAACTTTAAGAGTTACAAATTTAAAAATCTGAAGTTTAATAATTAAAGATGTAAAAATAAAACAATTCGCTCTAAAATATCAAATTTGATGCCAAAACGATAAGAAATTTGTTTCAAACTCTTTTTATCAATTTATCTTTATTGATATTAATTTGATATTTTCAAAAATAGAAGAATTATAAATTTTTTAATTAAAAAAATTGAGAAATCCGGTAAGAATTTATAAATTTATTTTTCTTATTAATTTAAACCTATCAAGTTGATAAAAATTTTATCATTATCAACTTAATTTTTTTTGTATTAGTTTGATATTTTCAAAAATTCAAGATTTAAAAATGAAGAATTAAATTAATTAAATAGTCTTTAACGTCCGAGATACTTCATAAATAAGTCAAATTAATAAAAACGAAAACATTCGGACAAAGTAACAAATTTTATTTAAAAGTAAATTTTTTAGTTCTTATTTAATTAAAAAATGTAATTATTTTAAATTTTTAACTCTCATATTCTTATAACTTTTTAAAAATTAAAATTTTTTATAAACAGAAGAGATAAAATTTAAGGAATTTAATTTAAAAAATTTAAATACCAAATTTATATGAAAATGATTAAATATTTTCTAAGGTTTTTCTCAATTAATTTAATTGTGTTTGTTTTAATTTGATAGTTTTACACGTTTGAGAATTAAATATTTGAAAATGAAATAAGTAAATGACATAAAAATTTATTTTTATTATTATTAATTTGAAAGTATTAAATTGATATCAAAATTCTTAAATTGATCCGAATTTCTTCGATAATTTAGTAGTTTCTTATTTATTAATTTAATATTTTTAAAAATTTAAGAAATAAAGATTAAAAATTATAATAATTTAGGTAAAAATAAAAATTTTACTTTTAAGTATCAAATTAATACAAAAACGATTAAATTGATCCTACTTTTTAATCAATCTAATTGTGTTGGTATTAATTTGACAGTTATAAGAATATGAGAGTTAAAAATGTAAAATAATTAAATTTTTTAGTTAAATAAGAACTAAAAAATTTACTTTTAATATTCATTTAAAAGAATCATTGACACCAAATCAATTAAATTGATTCGAATTTTCTTATCAATTTAATAATTATTAAAATTAAATTAAATTGTAAAATATAGAGAATCAAAAATTGGAAAATAAAATATTTATCAATTAAAGGACAAAGAAATAAAAATAAAAATATTAATTTGAAAGTAATCAAAAAACATTTATACCAAAATAATCAAATTGGTGTACTTTTCTTAATTAATTTAAATCATTCCGATACTCATTTGACCTCTTTTCATAAATTTTACAATTATAAATTTAAAAATAAAAAAATTTAAGAGTATTATAAATAATTTAAATGAAAATTAAAACCTGTATTATTTCTAATTTTAAAGTGTGAAATTGATAGTAAAACGTTCAATTTGACCCAAAATTTCTATAATTATTAATTTCATCGTTTTTTCCAAGGATATCAAATTGAGTGCTTTCGCAATACTTTTAATTTGTTTTTTGACTCAATTTGATATCCTTGAAAAAGTTGTGTTAATTCCTTCCGTATCAAAATTTAAGAATTAAAATTTTTCAAAATAAAAAATTTACTTATCAAATTTAGAAAACTATTTTTATTACTAATTTGAAAATATGTAAAAACTGAATTACAAAAAAATTCAAATTGATTAAAAGATTAATTTTAAATTTAATTCTTTCCCTGGCAGTAGTGATTCAATATTTTTAAATATATTCTTCATTTCTGTATATAAAATCTTATAACAGTATTTATCCATTTTTATTTGTTTTAATAAAAATATTCCATTTAACTGTTACTACATTTTCCCTTTTTCACTTCCATTTCATTCAAATTTTATCAAAAAGATTTGAGATATTGTTGAAAATGCTAAAAAACAAATTGCCAACACGGTAAAAATATGAAATGAATAATATCGCTTTTCGAGAGTAAATTTTAAATACACGAAACTTAAAAAAAGAAAAACAGCAGCATAACAGAATATAATACTACAATAAATAAACTTTATTTAATTAAATAAAAAGTAAAAAAACTTCAATCGTTACATTTAAATTATAAACAGACACGTGCATTTGATATTTTTCAAACGAATTACCGTAGTGAAAGAAAATCAAAAAAAAAGAAAGGGGAAAATAAAATAAATATATAATTAAAAGAAAAATTAATGATAAGGGTAGAAATGTGGGGTATTTATAAGTAAATAGAAAAAAGATTAAAGTATAAATAAAACCCTTATCAAGCAATCTTAATTACACCGTAACAGTGATATAATTTTGAAAAGTAGAAAATTAATATCGATCCTTTATTTCAATACAAAAGAGAGTATGACGATGCAAAAGTGTTAAATAATGCCAAGTGGGGACCTGTGGGGGGGAAAGGGAAACATTGACTATACCGATTTTTCATTGTAAATGTGGTTTTTCTTTTTTGGAGAAAATAAAGGGAAAAAAAGAGAGAGAGAGAGAGAGAGGGAAAACTCCTTTATTTTGCAAGATCCTGCGGTGTTCGTGATTTGCGACACATTTGCAGTAATCGATGCTTGCCGATATATCTGTGGGAAACAGAGACGGGCGCTTGGAACGTCCACGCACGTCAAGGCAGGAAAAGATTAACGATAAGCCTTGGCGATTCGAATTTCGTGGTAATGGGATGTCGTGGGGTGTTTTAAGGGTGACCCAGGAGACACGGTCCTGGATCTCAACTGACGCAAGCGCCGTAGCCGCCCCACCCAATTGCGGCGGGATTCATCCCTAACACCAATGAAACACGCACTAACGAACACTCTACATACACTCACACACAGAGCGACATATATATATGCACACACTTGGCTTAACTCAAACTCTGCACATTACAGCTTCCAAATCTACAAGTGTATATGGTTCTGCCTGATTCTAGTATTTGACACCTATATGTATTCCTCTATATACAGAATACTCTCTCTCTCTCTCTCTCTCTCTCCTCGTCTCGTCTATTTTGAATACAAAACCCTTATAACACTATATATAGATATAAACGTGAGCTTTTGAGTTTCACAACTTTCTGAATGTCACACGATCTCTCCTCTATTCTTCGCAGTCTAGGTTGCACATTTTATGCCCTATAATACTTCAATCAACATGTAGATCCTTCTTCAAGCAAAAATAACTTCTATCCATACAAATTGTCGTTAATTAAAAAAAGAGAGAACCAGAGAGAGAGAGAGAGAGAGAGAGAGAAAACGTATTGAAATTGCGTCTCTATAGACAAAATTCCATGAATAAGTGCTTCAATAATTCCTCCATATTTTTAAGAGGATCAAAATGTAAAAAAAAAATTGAAAAACTGAACCAAAAATATCTATTTATACATGAATTAGTAAACCTGATGATTTTTACTGACTTAAAGTAAGATATCTTAATTTTTAACTCCAGTAGCATAATAACATATTCTATAATTCTGTGGAAGAAATGCATAACAGCATAACTGACATTTTGATCAAATTTGAGATAACATCAGATTTGTATATATTTCATATTGCTCTTCAAAGTTAAATAGCTGAAAAATCATTAAAATGGTTATGAATGTAGAAAATAATGGAAAACATAATCGCATAATTGCGTTTTTGACAAAAGGAGACCAGCATAATAACATAACTGCATTCAGTTTAAAAAACAACTG
The DNA here is from genome assembly GCA_032872475.1 of Leptopilina myrica (nomen nudum). Classification (NCBI taxonomy): domain Eukaryota; kingdom Metazoa; phylum Arthropoda; class Insecta; order Hymenoptera; family Figitidae; genus Leptopilina; species Leptopilina myrica (nomen nudum). Next base: position 31,430,852 of record CM065460.1, on the reverse strand, counting down.
ACATAATAACCTTTAAGAATAAAAACAATAAGAATTTTGTAATGAAATATTTTTAGTAAAATACATTTTTTGTACTTTAAATTAAATATATTTATTTTAATAAATCTGGAACAAATTTTTTATAACATAAATTGTGCATTTAATTATGTACTTACTTTTAAGGCTATTTCTACTCTAAAAAATTTTGGAATGTTTTTCAAAAATAAATTGACAAATTCAGTAAAGTACATTTCTTTTCTCGTTTTAATAAATTAAAAACATTTTATAAAAAAATAAACTCTTATAATTTTTTCTAACGAATTAATAGTTTAATTTGTGTTTATGTAAACAAATCTTATTATTATGACAAATCAAATCAAAATAAATTGTGACATTAAAAGTGTCTGAAGTTGGACTCATATACAAACTGAACTTGCATAACCGCATAAGTGCAATAAAACTCATGATTCCGATGAAAAATTATCAAAATTTATACCATATCGTGTGTTTTATTAAATGTTATAAACGAATTTTGAAAATATATTAAATAATAATACTAAATGCAAAAGATCGAAAAAACTTGTCGATTTTCTGAATTGACAGAAGTGAGAGAACATTAAAATTAATTTATCTCGAAATCATGACAAATGCAGTTATGCTGTTATGTCTTTCTTCCACAGAATTGGAAGATTGTGAATATTCTATCTAGAAATATTTTTAAGTTTTAGTGATAATGAATTGTCGAATTTTCAACATTCTTTCTAAATTTGAATTAGTAAAAATATTTGCTATTTATAGAATTATATGGGTGATTCTCCTGAATACTGAGAAAAAAAATTATTTGATTCTCAAACAAATTTTGTTTCAATCAAACTTAAAATATCTTTGCTATACAGTCAAACGTATTTAAGTTTAAGTTAAACACTCTCTAAATCTGAATTTGTAGAAAGTTACTAATGAAATGGTGAAAAGTCGTCCACTAAATGATTGAGTAATAATTCTACTAACAATTAGTAAAATTTTACTAATTGTTAGTAGAGCGTTACTAATTGATTAGTAGAATTCTACTAATAATTAGTAGAACTGTTTTATTAATAGTCGATAAAACAGTTTCACTAATTCATTTGATGAAGAAGTGAATTTTAATTAGTAGAATTCTACTAAAACATTAGTAGAATTTTACTAAAAATTAGTAATATTCTACTAATTAAAAAGGTGAAAAGTCGTTCATGAAAACTACTAAAAATTAGTGAAATTTTACTAATTCTTAGTAGAATTCTACTAAATAAGATTTAGAGAGCATATTTTCTGGTCCAGTTTAAGAGATTATATATTGAAATCAAACATAAATTGTGGTTGATTTTAAATTATATGCAGTTAACTTTTAAGTTTGATTCAAACATAAAATTTTTAAACATAGTTTTTGTTTAAACCGTAACAGAAAATATGTTTGAATTAAATATAATTATTCAAACAAATAATACTTTTGATGAATCAATGCAGTAGATTTTTTCTATATATTGAGATTAAACTTACATACTAATTTCAATTAAACAAAATCGTCTAACATTATTTTTGTGTTTCATTTGAGTATAATGTTTTCTCAGTGAAAGGCACCTGTTTTTTTCCAAAAACTGACTTATTGCTTTTGAATTAGGAAATTTTACTAATTTTAGTAAGTAATAATTTTACTAAAAGTTAGTTATATTCTACTAATTGAAAAGGGAAAAAGTCGTCCATGATAACAACTAAAAATTAGTAAAATTGTATAGTTTCTTAGTACATTCTAAATTTTAATTAGAAAAAATGTTTACTAATTTAAATTAGTGACTGCCCTTTTGCTTTGGAATTAGTGAAATTTACTAATAAATTGTCATTTAGACTAATTTATTTGTAAAATTTACTAATTCAAAAGCAAAAAGTCAGTCACTAATTCTAATTAGTTAACAATTTTTGCAAATTTGTTAATTTTTTAAATTAGTAAAAATGACTATTTATTTAGTAAACTCGATTAATTCAAAAGCAAAAAGTTAATTCCTAATTCAAGTAAGTAAACATTTTAACTAATTCAGATTTAGGGAGCTAAATTCACTTTTATGTCAAAATCTCAAATTTTTGATAATTAATTTAATTATATTTTCTACAAATTACTAAAATAGACCAACTTGACTAATTGAAATAGTTACTGAAAATTTTTATTTATTTTGTAACATAATCTACACTCTTTGAATTTAGCAGAAATGTTTACGAATTGAAATTAATGACTGACTTTTTGTTTTTAAATTAGTAAATTATACTCATTTTTTAGTAAAATAAATTTTTTAGTGTCTTTTCGCTTTTGAATTAGTAAATTTTAGGTATGCTACTAAAAAAGTAATTTTTCTTAATTTATTAGTAAATTTTACTAATTCAAAAACAAAAAGTTAATCACTAATTCAAATTCAGAGAATTTGGAACGTTCCTTATTATTTTTCTAATGTTTCAATGAAATATTCGTTGGAAAATTGTAAATATTCCGAGAATGCGAATGGAATATTTTGTTCTATTGTCGTAGGATATACGAAAAAAGAAGTCGAGACAACTATTTTCCGAGAGGAAAAAACTTTATATATCCAAATTAACATTTTACTTCAGCGAATTTTCATGCGCGATGTGAAAATAATTTAATTAATTCCACTTTAAATTTTTACGATTCGCAAATCAAGTTTAACGTAAATTTGATTATGTCAGTTTAATTATAACAATGGCAAATTTAGCTTCAACATTATTAAAATTAAATGACATTAAATTAAATGATTTAAATACGTATATAAAATGAAGAATTCGTGTCATGAAACGATGAACTTCAATTACAATAATGTAGACGAAATACCTGTATATTTCAGCTTCTAATATTATACTAACATATATTATATTAACATTTACAATATTAACATATATATTAATTTAACACATATTATATTGACGTAGAATTAAGAAAATAAATATTTATTTGAAATTACTTAATTTTTTTCGGATTCTAGCAAAAAAATGCAACAAATAAATATTTAAAAAAGAGAATATAAAAAGTAAATTAAAAACTCCAAGTTCTCCGGGACAGATTCTGTTGAAATTAAGTGAAAATTAAAAATTTACTCCCTAAGTAGTACAAATTATTGAATAAATAATTAATTACCTCGTCGTCTTTGAACTCTTTTTTTTAAACGCTTTTTCTTTTACGCGGAAATAAAATGGGAAGCAACTTTTTCTATATTTACAAAGTAGGACCTGGAATAATAAATTTCTTTTTTAATTTAATATTTTATTTCTTTATATATACGCGTAATTTATATCAATTTACTCATTATTATATAACTACATATTTTTACTAATATATGAATTAATGACTATTCCTACTAATTAAGATTGTGGAAGTAAATATTAAATTATTACATTCGAAAAGTAAAAGTCTGAACTTTCTGTCAACTTTAACTATATTTCTGGAGTCAATTTTATTCTACGTTCAAAGCAAGTTTTACTAATTTTAACTAAAATTTATTTATTCGTAAATAATATGAAATTTACTTCGACGAAAATAATAAAAATTCCTGAAATTTTCAATTATATTATAAAAATAGTAAAAATTACCTGAATTATTTTTTTCCTCTTGTCTTCGAACTTCTATTTTCATCTCATCTTTCATCCGAATAAAAAATATTCTAAACAATCTAAATTTGAATTAAAAAAAAAATCGCCTCGGCTAATTCACAATATTTTTTTATAAAGCTGAATTAGTAAAAATATTTAATAATTTAAAATCGTGAATTGAGTTTTTCCTTTTGAATTAGTAAATTTACTAATAAATAGAGCTACTAAATTAGTAAACTTTACTAACTCAAAATCAAAAAGTCAATTACTTTTTCAAATTAGCAAACATTTTTACATATTCAGATTTAGGGTGAAGAATTTTTTACTAATTTTCAGTCATTTTTTACTAGAACTTTAGTAACAAAATTTACAACTACTAAATGAAATTGAAATAGTTTGTTAACAATTAACGACTATTTTTGCTAATGTAAATAAGTGTCTCAATTTTTACTAAAATATGAAGTAATTTTCCTTACTTAAATTAATAAAAATGTTTACTAATTTTTGAATGAGGAACTAAATTTTTGCTTTTGAAAAAGAGCAAAAAAACAATTTGCTTTTGAATTAGTAAATTTTACTAATAAATAGTAATTATTACTAAAATTAGTAAAATTTCCTAATTCAAAAGCAATAAGTCAATTACTAATTCAAATCAGCAAACATTTTTACTTATTCAGATTTAGGGCAAAGAATTTGTTTACTAATTTTCAGTCATTTTTTACCAGAACTTTTGTAAGAAAATTTATAACTATACTAAATAAAGTAATAATAATTTGTTAACAATTAACGACTATTTTTATTAATGTAAATAAGTGTTTCAATTTTTACTAAAATTCAGGTTTATACTAATTGCTTAGTCGAATTCTGCTAAAAATTATTAGAAATGTTTTATTAAAAGTCGATAAAACAGTTTCACTAATTCATTTAGTGAAAAAGTGACTTTCAATTAGTGGAAATCTACTAAAACATTAGTAAAATTTTACTAAATGTTAGTAAAATTGTACTATTTCTTAGTACTTACTAAATTCAAGTTAGGAAAAATGTTTACTAATTTGAAATAGTGACTGACTTTTTAATAAGTTAAATTTATTAATAAATAGTAATATCCACTAATTAATTAGTTAAAGTTACTAATTCAAAAGCAAAAGGTCAGTCACTAATTACTAATTATAATTAGTAATTTACTAATTTACTACTTTTAATTAGTAACTGACTTGTTGCTTTCGAATTAGTGAAATTTACTAATAAATTGTCATTTAGACTAATTTATTAGTAGAATTTACTAATACAAACGCAAAAAAGTCAGTCACTAATATCTAATTGGAATTAGTAATTTACTTCATTAATTTGAATTAGTAATTTACTAATTCACTAGTTCACTAATTCAAATTAGTAAACATTTAGAGAGAATTTTTTTCACTTTATAAATTCAAATTAATCACTTTTGGCTAAGGAAATAAGATGGTTTTGTTCATTTAATGGATTAATATGAGAATTTTGACTAATGTTTTTTTGTTAAGGCTGTTAATTAATTTAGTAAATGTTACTAATTGGTAAAGTGCATAAACAAACGTATTTAGTACTTTTACTACCAATTTCAATTTTTTGACTAATAATTAGCCTTAAAAAAGATTGTTTTAATTATTAAAATATAAATTTTTAACTAACAACACTGAGGAAACGATATATTTGATTCAATTTAATTGAAACATATTTTTTGGTTTATTTAAAGAAATAATAAATTTCATTCAAACATATGTTGTGATTGATTTAAATTATTTATAATAAACTTTTAAGTTTAAATCAAACATAAAATTTTTTAACATGTTTTTTATTTAAGGCATTTGAAGGGCATTTGAAGGCATCACATTGTGACGTCATAGTAGTTCAAATGCCCTTAAATCAAAACAGAAAATATGTTCGACTTAAATATAATTATTCAAACAAATAATATTTTTGAATCAAAGTAGAAGATACTTTCTGAATATTAGGATTAAACTTACAAACTAATTTCAATTAAACAAAATTATTTTAAATTATTTTTGTATTTAAATTAAGTTTAATGCACTGGAAAAAAAATTTATTTGATTCAAATATCCGATTATTTGACTATTATCAAATAAATATTTACTTGAATCAAATAATTTTTATTTGAATTGAATAAATTGTATTTGAATCAAATATTTCAGTATTTGAAGCAAATATTTCAGTATTTGAATCAAATAAACTGTATTTGCATCAAATATTTCAGTATTTGAAACAAATATTATTTAATTGATTCAATCAAAAATTATTCGATTCAAGTAAATATTTATTTGATAATAGTCAAATAATCGTTTATTTGAATCAAATAAATATTTTTTTCAGTGTGTTTTCTCAGTGAAGTAGCCTTAAAAAATATTTTTTAAGTTATTAAAATAAAAATTTGCCACACTAATAATTCGACAAAATGCTTACCGAATTAAATTTAGTGAATCGACTAAAACCATTTCATCAGTCAAAACCAAAAGTGACTAAAGTTCAGCTTTAAAAAGAAGAATAAACCCTCAAGTTCAGAATATTTTTTTTTTTCACATCCCTTTTTTGCGCATCTCATTTTAGGTCCAAAACACTATATCACGTAGTCACTATATAAATCTCCTGTCAAATCACTGTATAGTTATAACCCTATATCACTTACGTTCACTTTATTTAACACACACATACACACACATATATATATAAGCATAAACTGTAAGTAAAATTCTCTTACAATTTTCGTGTTTCTTTATTATTATGAAACATAAAAAGAACCTACTCTCATGAAAAACTAGTTTTACCCCGAAAAAAAATTCTACTCATGTATTTAAGTAGAAAATAAATAAAACCTTAAAACTATTTTTTCAAGGTAGATAATTTAAAAATTTTACAATTCTTTTCTTCCATTTGACATAATAAATGAAAGTTGGACTTTATAGTTGAAAGGCTTAAAGCTATTCAAACAAAATTTACCTTCGAAATTCCAAAAGTTTGTTCGTCTTGTCACGGTTGCCGAACATTTTGCGGTTCATCAGTTTCAACCCAAGAACATTCAAACATTCTTTTTCCAAATGTTCTTTTACTTAAACTTTTTTGTTTTATCTCCGCGCAAAAAGTATACTCGCAAAGGGAACAAGATTTATTGAATCCAAACCACCTGGCAACTGGTTTTAAATTCTCCCGATCTTGCATAGCCTCAATATATGACTCGCGGGACCTTTTTTAGTATATACACGTATATATATATATACATATTTAAAAAAAAAAATATATATATATATATGTATGCTTCTATCAAAATACGGAATGTATCATATTTCCCGAACGCGCGTATATAATACGCGACACATTTTCTTATGCAGTAGTTTTATTTTATTATTATTTTCCTTTTATCGGCGGAAATTCAACGACTCGGAATACTCGTGATACAAGGCCTCATACTTTTTTCCACGCCATTTCTTTCTGTCATCATTTTCTAAGATTTTAATTCCATGAGCCAGATTCAAAACATTCTTTTTCATTTGTACGATAGTGAAAAATTTATATCCCCAACGTCTAACGAGTTTTTATTTCTTTTTAACTGCCTACATTAAACATCAGTCAATATAAAAATAAATTGAAACCTCCTGATGTTAAAAAAAAAGAAAAAATTAACTTTGCTTTTCCCTGATTTCCGCAAAAAGAATTTTCACATTTTTTCCTGACCCTAAAAAATATTCTTTTATTTATTCTAAAAATGATTGGATACTCAAAAAAATGTTCTATTCATTCATTTATTTACAAATTTAATTAATTGTAAAATTATTTGCAAATATCAAAAAAAGCTTCTTTTTTAAATAAATACCTATTTAATCATTATTATTATTTCTCTGTAGAAATTAAAATTCTTCAAAACATTCAAATTCAAAGACTTAGAAGTGAATATTATTATAAAACATTATTACAAAAATTATTATAAAACTTATTATTATAATATACTAGCGTCGTTGTCCTCGCTCGCTAACGCTCGCTCGGAAGACATTTTACTTGTTTATTTCCGCTTGTATAAATTTATTAAATAGCATCTCCATTGATTTTATATATATTAAAAAATTTTAATTTATATATATATATATATGTGTGTGTGTTATGTATTTATGTGTAAATATATACATGTGTATGTAAATAATAATTTATTTTTTTAAATTATTTATGTTTGTTTTGAAATATTTGTTATTCAACATTTATTTTTTCATAAATTTAGATTATATTATTTTAAATATTGATATTTTATTTTTACCTACTTGTAGTTAATTTTAAAGTACTAATTTTCTAATCATAAAATAAAAATATTTTTACTTACATATATAAATATTGCCTATATTTTGTAAGTCTGAAGATATTGAGTTTAGAAAAAAGTTGGCAATAAATGAAAGTTTTATTTTTATTTTGACTTTTAAGTAATGTAAAAAAAAAATTTTTGAATAAACAAATTAATTTTTTTTAACTGTCGGTTATATTATATTAATATAAACTGATTTAGAACATGTGCAGCACCAGAATCTAAAAATAAACGTTTATTTTAAAAGGAAAAGTTAATTTGTTTATAAAAAAAACTGTTTACATTTCTTGAAAGTCGAAATAAATCTAAAACTTTTATTCTTTGACAACTTTTTCCTAAACTCAATATTTTCGGACTTATAAGCTACTGAATATAGGTCTACAATTGAGGCTTCACTGAGAAAAAAAATTATTTGATTCAAACAAATTTTGTTTAAATCAAACTTAAAATATCTTTGCTATACAGTCAAACATATTTAAGTTTTATTCAAACATATTTTCTGGTTCAGTTTAAGAGATTATATATTGAAATCAAACATAAATTGTGATTGATTTTAAATTATATGTAGTTAACTTTTAAGTTTGATTCAAACATAAAATTTTTAAACATAATTTTTGTTTAAACCGTAACAGAAAATATGTTTGAATTAAATATAATTATTCAAACAAATAATACTTTTAAATCAATGCAGTAGATATTGCTTCCTCATAAAGGAAGCCTTATAGTGATGTCGATTTCCGAATTTTTTAAAATCAATTATTTTTACAAATTTTCAAGTGTAGTATATATAATTCGTCGAGAGGAACAAATGTCCGGATGTATGTGTGTATGTATGTGTGTGTGTATGTATGTGTGTGTGTGTGTATGTGTGTGTGTGTGTATGTCACCGATTCTTGTGGACAAATTTTCTCTTACACATCTTGATGGATTTTGATAAAATTTTGTAGGTGTATTACGGTCACGAATATCTTGAATCAGACAGAAGGATTTTCAAAAATATCTAAAAATAAAAATTTTTTAGCAATTTTTTAATTTTCGAAAAAAATGAATTTTTTTATTTTTTGAAATAACTTCTTTATTTATTAAAATTTTTATTAATTTTTCTCAGCATTATATTCCTGGCATGAAAACGAATCGATTCATGTATATAAAGTATATATTTCATGAAAATTTATGGAATTAATAAATATTATAATTTTTCACAAAAAATTAAAATTTTGTATTTTTTGACATTTTATCATAACACTTTAAAATAATTATTCTATAATAAAAAATTAAATAATTAATATTTATTCAGGGTAGTTTACCCGGTTTATTAATTATATTTAATAAACTATTATAATTATTTAACTTTTAAAATTATATATAATAATATATATTGAGGAAGCTAAATGGTCATGAAATGAACAACTTGTTTTCTATATATTGAGATTAAATTTACAAATTAATTTCATTTAAACAAAATCGTCTAACATTATTTTTGTGTTTCATTTAAGTATAATGTTTTCTCAGTGTTCCAATTAAGGAACCAGTCGGATGTTAAAATTAAATGTTAAATTAAAATTTTGTTAATAAAATTAATAAATGTTATTAAAAGTCGAGTAATATTTAAAATGTCTCGAGCAATTAATATTTTGAGCGAAGCAACTTTTATTATATATCAGAGCAACTATTACTACTTTGTATAGATTTTTAGTTTTTACTAAAAAAAATATTTTTTTATAAAAGTTATGTCAAATTGAATTTTTTGCAAGTTTTTAAACAAAATTTTATTTTTCCTAAATAAATGAATCGATTTAAATGAATCAAGCGGGGATATAATAAAGAAGATAAAATAATTATACTTTTGTTTAGAATTAGAAACTTCTTAAAAAATTTATTTTTGAATAATTATGTATTTAATTTTATGAAAAAATAATTTTTTTAATGTTCTGCCTCTTTAAAATTTTTTTTTAAATTTCAACATAAAATTAAAACTATAAGAAATCAAAATTCGTTGAAAAGATTTATGAGCAACAATTTTTAAAAAGTTACAATCAAAATTATATTGCAACAGACATGAAAGTTTGATGTTTTTCTGAATTAAAACATTGTTTGCATCTATGAAATAAACAAAATACTGTCGAGTTAACATTTATATAACCATAATATTGATTAAAAACTAAATATAGTCATGTTGCACTATACATTTTGATTTCTTATAGTTTTAATTATGTTAATATTTTTATCAAATTTTTAAAAGACGCAGAAAATTAAAAAAAAAATTTGTTTATTAAATTTGTTAAATAATTATTCAAAAATAAACGCTTTAAAAAGTCTCTATTCAAGCTTCATTTATTTCAATCGGTTTATTCATTTAGAAGAAATAAAATTTTGTTTAAAAAGTTGTAAAAAAATTAATCTTGCAATAAATATTAAAAAAAAAACATTTTTACTAAGAAAACAATATATTTAAATCAAACATAATTATCTTAGTCATACAGTAAACCAAAAATTATGTTTGATTTAAACATAATAATTTTGATTCAATGCATAGTAAATTTCGTTCGGTAGAAATTAAAATTAATTCAATAACAAAATATGTTTAAATTAAACATATATTTTTAGTTCAAAAAAATTTTTGATTTTTTTCTTAGTATTTAAACGGAGTCAGATATATAAATTTATTTATTTAGTTAAATAATTAAACAAACAATATATATATGTATGTAGAAAGGTCAATACCAGGTCCGAAAAATATACGTAGACGTCATTACCGGGTCATTTTTGACTTTTCGGGTCCGACCCGATAGTGCCACTATAAGATAGTAATAAATACATTTTTTAATACAAAAAATATCCTTCCTCCATAATACTTTATAAAAAAAATTTATTAATTTTTTTTGTTGGACGGAGGTTGGTTTTAGGTTCGATACCTTCCAGTACCAAATATAATGTCAATTCACTTTATGTTTGGTACTGGAAGGTATCGAACCCAAAACAGACCCCCGTCCAACAAAAAAAATTAATAAATTTTTTAATAAAGTATTATTGAAAAAGCATGCATTATAATAAATTTAAGGTGATGCATCCTTCCTCAAAAATACTGTTTATGTATTTTAGAAGGACCTGGTATTGACCTTTTTACATACAAACACAGAGAAAAATGGATTATAAGTGATATAATTCAGATTATACTTTTTATGATATTTTAAATTGTATATAGGATAGTTAACCAGAATTATAAAATTAAATATCTAAGTAGTACCATTTTCAAATTATTGATCATATTAAATTAGATTATAAAACTTGCATCAATATGCATGTGTATGTATTGTGTGTATATGTGCAAGTATACATGTGTATGTATTGTGTGTATAAGTGTGAGTATACATGTGTATGTATTGTGTGCATATGTGCGAGTATACATGTGTATGTTATGTATGTATATGTGTGAGTATACATGTGTATGTATTGTTTGTATATGTGTGAGTATACATGTGTATGTATTGTGTGCATATGTGTGAGCATACATGTGTATGTATTGTGTGCATATGTGTGAGTATACATGTGTATGTATTGTGTGTATAAGTGTGAGTATACATGCATATGTTATGTGTGTATATGTGTGAGTATACATGTGTATGTGTTGTGTGCATATGTGTGAGTACACATGTGTATGTTATGTGTGCATATGTGTGAGTATGCATGTGTATGTCTTGTGTGCATATGTGTGAGTATACATGTGTATGTATTGTGTGTATATGTGCGAGTATACATGTGTATGTTATGCATGTATATGTGCGAGTATACATGTGTATGTTATGTATGTATATGTGTAAGTATACATGTGTATGTATTAAGTGTATATGTGCGAGTATACATGTGTATGTATTGTGTGTATATGTGCGAGTATACATGTGTATAATATGTATGTATATGTGTGAGTATACATGTGTATGTATTGTGTGTATAAGTGTGAGTATACATGTGTATGTATTGTGTGCATATGTGCGAGTATACATGTGTATGTTATGTATGTATATGTGTGAGTATACATGTGTATGTATTGTGTGTATATGTGCGAGTATACATGTGTATGTTATGTATGTATATGTGAGTATACATGTGTATGTATTGTGTGTATAAGTGTGAGTATACATGTGTATGTATTGTGTGCATATGTGCGAGTATACATGTGTATGTTATGTATGTATATGTGTGAGTATACATGTGTATGTATTGTGTGTATATGTGCGAGTATACATGTGTATGTTATGTATGTATATGTGAGTATACATGTGTATGTATTGTGTGTATAAGTGTGAGTATACATGTGTATGTATTGTGTGCATATGTGTGAGTATACATGTGTATAATATGTATGTATATGTGTGAGTATACATGTGTATGTATTGTGTGTATAAGTGTGAGTATACATGTGTATGTATTGTGTGCATATGTGCGAGTATACATGTGTATGTTATGTATGTATATGTGTGAGTATACATGTGTATGTATTGTTTGTATATGTGTGAGTATACATGTGTATGTATTGTGTGCATATGTGTGAGCATACATGTGTATGTATTGTGTGCATATGTGTGAGTATACATGTGTATGTATTGTGTACATATGTGTGAGTATACATGCATATGTTATGTGTGTATATGTGTGAGTATACATGTGTATGTGTTGTGTGCATATGTGTGAGTATACATGTGTATGTTATGTGTGCATATGTGTGAGTATGCATGTGTATGTCTTGTGTGCATATGTGTGAGTATACATGTGTATGTATTGTGTGCATATGTGCGAGTATACATGTGTATGTTATGTATGTATATGTGTGAGTATACATGTGTATGTATTGTTTGTATATGTGTGAGTATACATGTGTATGTATTGTGTGCATATGTGTGAGCATACATGTGTATGTATTGTGTGCATATGTGTGAGTATACATGTGTATGTATTGTGTACATATGTGTGAGTATACATGCATATGTTATGTGTGTATATGTGTGAGTATACATGTGTATGTGTTGTGTGCATATGTGTGAGTATACATGTGTATGTTATGTGTGCATATGTGTGAGTATGCATGTGTATGTCTTGTGTGCATATGTGTGAGTATACATGTGTATGTATTGTGTGCATATGTGCGAGTATACATGTGTATGTTATGTATGTATATGTGTGAGTATACATGTGTATGTATTGTATGTATATGTGCGAGTATACATGTGTATGTTATGTATGTATATGTGTGAGTATACATGTGTATGTATTGTGTGTATATGTGCGAGTATACATGTGTATGTTATGTATGTATATGTGTGAGTATACATGTGTATGTATTGTGTGTATATGTGCGAGTATACATGTGTATGTATTGTGTGTATATGTGTGAGTATACATGTGTATGTATTGTGTGTATATGTGTGAGTATACATGTGTATGTATTGTGTGCATATATGTGTTTATGTACATTTGTATATATGTTGCCGATGGATGAACCGATGTATATCTCTATATGTTGCCGGCCGACGAATCCGACGAAACGACGAAACGACGAAACGACGAAACGACTAGGAAACATTTTAATATTATAGAAGATTATTATAAAAATTGATTTCTTCATTTAAAAGTAACCCAGTTAAAAAATTATTATTTTATATAAAAATATTATTACTCAAACTTCTTCGAAATTATTTTCATAACTTAAATTCAATTATTACTATTTTCTAGAATTTTCAACAAAATATTTTTGGGAATTTTCAAATCCATTCATTTACAATTCAATAAATTTTACGCAATTTTGAATCAATCGAAACTTCTTCATTTGAATATGAAGATATTAGAAAATAAAAACTTACAATAATTTCCAAGAAAAATATTGAAATAAAATTTTTTGAAAATATTTATTTCACAGAATTTTTCATTTAAAAGTATGAAAAATTCAGATTTTTAAAAATTTTAATTTGAAACTTTTTAAAAATTTAATTTTTTCTAAAAATTCACACTATAATGCTTTTAATTTTAATATTCAATTAATTTTATTCAATCAATTTTATTAAAAAATTCTACGAGAATTCAATTATTCAAAATTCAAATATAAGCAGTTCAGTTTATTCAAATTTTTTTAAATAGTTTAATTCATGAAAAGAATTTTAATAATAATTTATGAAATGAATTGCATTCATGCGAAGAATTCCATTAAATTTTGTTGAAAACAATAGAATTTCTCCGAAGACTTTTATTACTTTTGAAAATAATTGAATTCTTGTGACGAACATTGTTATTTATGAAAATAATTGAATTTTGCAAAGAATTTTATTGAAATTCTTAAAAATACTTGAATTTCTGTGAAGAATTTTGTTATTTCTAAAGATAATTGCGTTAAAACTTTTGAAATAATTAAATATTATTAAAAACTTAATTCTCGTCTGAAAAATTTGTTTGAAGGTTTTGTATTTGAATTCGTGGTAGTTTCATAGACAAACCAAAAAAGACACTAAAATTCATAATTTTCTTATGAATTCTAGAAATTTAATTTTTTTCAGTGCTTTTAATAAAAATTTCTGTCTTTTCCCTTATTTCCCTGACGGATTCTGCTTTTCTGATTTTTCCCCTGAATTCTCTGACCTGTAGCAATCCTGATAATGAATTTACCCTCTTCAAATTCCCTGACCTTATCAGGTTTTCCAGGTTAAAAAATGGAATTTTTTCAGGTTTTCAATAAATATTTAATCATTATTATTTTATCATATAGAAATTAAGATTTTAAAAATTCTATTATTTTTTTATCTTTTATTATTTATTCCTCAAAGAATTCAATTATTTAAAAAAATTCCAATGAAATTCTAATGTGAAAATTCCATTTTTTTAAAAATAATTTTAATAAATTCTTCGTAAAAATTTTGTTAATTTCAAAAATTTCTCACACTTCAATTATTTTTAATGTCTACTTTTTCAATAACATTTCACAAAACAATTCAATTATTCAATTAAAAAGAAATTTTAATAAAATTAGATTCAAGAATTCAATTATCTTCAAATGTAACGTAATTCTTGGCAAAAATCCAATTATGTTCAAAAATTTACAGTTATATTTATACCTAAATAATAAAATTTTTCTCCAAAATTTAATTATTTTTAACAATTTTAATAAAATTCTTGTCAGAATTACAATTCTTTTTAATATACAAAATTTTCATCAAATTTCTCAAAAAATGAATTTTCTTAAATTTTATTAAAAATTTTTAAAAGCATTCAATTAATATTTAAAAATTTGTTGATAATGTTCAATTATTTAATAAAATCTTTATTTTTAAAGTTAAATAAATAAATTCTCGTAGAATTTTCTAATAAACAAATATTTTTGAATATGAAATTCAATTATAATCCAAAATTTTAACTGGAATTTATTTTTAAATCAATATTTATTAGAAAATTCTATAAGAAATCATTTATTTAACTATACAAATAAACAATTTATTAAATGATAATTAAATGTTTCTTAAAATTAAATTTTCATGAAGAATTATATCAAAATTTAATTATTTTGTTTTTTATTATTAAACATAACTAATATTACTACTATTATTATTTTTATTTCTTGTCAAGAGACAATTTTTAAAAAAATTTAACAATAATTTCGTTTTTCGAGAAATTGGATGAAAATTTTGTATATTAAAAATAATTGAAATTCAGACAAGAATTTTATTTCGGAGCAAAAATTTTATTATTTATCAATTATTTTTGGAAATAATTGAATTGAATATTGAAGTGAAATTAGATTTCAAGAATAAATACAATTAAAAGAGAACAATTTTCCAGGATTTCGATCAAAATTCCCTGACTTTCCAAAGTTATTTCAATTGAATTAAAAAAAAAAAATAATTCAATTCAAATAGCCGATTACTTGTGCACTATCAAATAAATATTTACTTCAATTTTGTCTAATTGTTAGCTAAATTTCAGTATTTGCTACAAAAACTATTTATTTAACATAAATCTATTTTTTTCTCTTAATTAATTATCATATTAATTCTTTTTTCTCTTAATTAATATTACTAAAAAAAATTGCAACACTTTGCAAATAAAGTATAAAAAAATATTACGCACAGCAAGAAATAACTTTTAGAAAAAGGAAATTATTCTATATTTTCTTTAATAAATTGCCGCAAATTGATAAATAAATTTCCATCATAAATTTAATTTAGTCAGCACAATAATATTAATTCAATGAGACGTCACTATGGGAAATTTTCGCAAATATATTACAACTTGACTCGGCCACAATGCTGGAGTCAAGAGGGACTTACCAATCGCTGATTATCTGCGTTGACGCAATAATGCATCGCTCCTCATCCTCGCATCTCATCCATCTGGACCAGTCTGCGCAGAAGAATAGTAATTGCACTCGCAGTTGAAAATTAAAGATGACTGATAAAAAATTCCACCTCTCGCCAGTAATCCAAATAGGTGTTTGAAGCTATATATATGATCAATACGTGAACAGGAAATCCACTTGATCCACGGAAATGAATTCATCTTATTTCCCTGCAAACAAAAATGCGAATGAAAATCATTATTTTCTCTCATCGAATAGAAATGATATATAAGTCTTGTGTACAGTCTCACTTTCATATATTTCCCCATTTCCACCAACAAATCTTAATTTACTTCACTTCACACAAAATTTAACTATAATTATTAATTGTTTCCTGAAAAAAAGTTCTATTACATTTATTTACGAATTTCTTCAGTTGTAAAATTATTCGAAAACATCAAAATGGACTTTATTTTTAAATTAATATTTAAACAATATTTTTGTTTATAGAAATTAACATTTTCAGAAAATAATTTAGATAAATATTATCTTAAACACGAAAACATCGATTCATGATTTGGCTAAAATTTTGAAAGATCAAATGAACGAATTTTTTTTTTACCTTAACTGTTTTAAACATTTACTATCCAAAAAATAAAAATAATTGAAATTAAAAAATATTCAGTTTAGAATTAATTGGTTTTAAATTCTTTTAATGTAAAAAAAAATTTTTCTATAAAGAAATACAAATTAGAAGAAGTAAAAAAAATATTATCGTTCATTTGAACGTTCGAAACTTTAGAAATGTGATTCATGTTTTTATAATAATTAAAAAAAACCCAGTGATGAAATTATTATTTTATATAAAAATATTATTACTAAAACTTCTTCGAAATTATTTTCATAACTTAAATTCAATTATTACTATTTTCTAGAATTTTCAACAAAATATTTTTGGGAATTTTCAAATCCATTCATTTACAATTCAATAAATTTTACTCAATTTTTAATCAATCGAAACTTCTTCATTTAAATATGAAGATATTAGAAAATAAAAACTTACAATAATTTCCAAGAAAAATATTGAAATAAAATTTTTCGAAAATATTTATTTCACAGAATTTTTCATTTAAAAGTATGAAAACTTCAGATTTTCAAAAATTTTAATTTGAAATTTTTTTAAAATTCAATTTTTTCTAAATATTTCCACTATAATGCTTTTAATTTTAATATTCAATTAATTTTATTCAATCAGTTTTATTAAAAAATTCTACGAGAATTCAATTATTCAAAATTCAAATATAAAAAGTTTAGTTTATTAAAATTTTTTAAAATAATTTAATTCATGAAAAGAATTTTAATAATAATTTTATCAAAAATAATTGCATTCATGCGAAGAATCCTATTAAATTTGGTTTAAATAGTTGACATTTTTACCAATAACTTTATAGAAATTTTTGAATATAATACTTTTTTCAGGTATTCAGTTCAAATTTTACAGAAATTTATTAAATTAAAAAATTGTATGAAAATTTTTGACAATAATTGAAAACTGTTGAAGAATATTATTACAATTTTTTTAAATAATTGAATTCATAAAAAGAATTAACTTAAATAATAATTTATGAAAATAATTGTATTCATGGGAAGATTTCTATTAAATTTTGTTTAAATTAAACTAAACTCTTTCGTCAAGTTTTTAAAACAAAAATTTAGAATTAGAAGTATGATAAATTCCAAAGAAGATTTTAATTTGAAACCTAAAATAAATTTAATTTCTTCTAAATCTCCACGCTATAAGGATATTTTAATATTGAATTATTATTTCATATTATAACTATAAAATTGATTCTTAAATCAATTTTCATTAGGAAATTCTACGAGAATTCAATTATTTAAATATAAAAGTAAATAATTTATTGAACAATTAAATCTTTCTTAAAATTAAATTTTTATAAAGAATTTTATCAACTTAAAAAATTGAATTTATTTGATGAATTTTAATAATTTTTTTAAGAATAATTACATTTTTCAAGAAATCCGATTAAAATTATGTGAAAGTAATTAAAACTATGCCATTTGTTTTAATATTTTATATGAAAATAATTAAATTACTCTAAAGAACGTTCTTTTTTACGAAAATAATTTAATCTCTGAGTAAAAAATTTAATAATTTATGAAAATAATAAAATTATTGTTAAGAAATTTAATAAAACCTTGTCAAACAATTGAATTCTTGGGAAATTTTTATTATTTTTTTATAATTAAATCTTTTTCGAAGAATGTTATTAAAATTTTTGTAAAGAATGGAATTTCGAAGAAAAGTTTTATTATTTATAAAAATAATTGACATTTTGACAAGAATTTTAAAAAACTTTTTAAACATAATTTAATTTCTTCGAAAGATTCCATTACTTTTAAAAATAATTGAATTTCT
The DNA here is from genome assembly GCA_032872475.1 of Leptopilina myrica (nomen nudum). Taxonomy (NCBI): domain Eukaryota; kingdom Metazoa; phylum Arthropoda; class Insecta; order Hymenoptera; family Figitidae; genus Leptopilina; species Leptopilina myrica (nomen nudum). Next base: position 31,412,153 of record CM065460.1, on the reverse strand, counting down.
GCAATAATGTGTGACTTCGAAATTCAATTTTTTATTAGTATTTTTAATAAAATTCTAATTAAATTTTTTGATAAATTTTATGAAAATAGTAACTATTGAAAATCACTGAATTGCGAACAACTTTTGAAAATATTGGAAATTTTGCAAAGAATTTTATTTAAATTTTGGAAAGTAATTTAATTTTTAGCGAAACATTTTGTTATTTATAAAGATAATCGAATTTTTAGCGAGATATTCGTTAAAATTTGTTGAAAACAATTTTAAATTTATTTAAATTTATTTTTTTTAATAACTAAATGTTTTTTGTAGAATTTTTTAAAAAATTTTCAAAGGAATTGAATTTCGGAGAAAAATGTTATTATTTTTAAAAATAATTGACATTTTGACAAGATTTTTTTTTTAATTTTTCTGAAATAATACTTTTGAAAATAATTGAATTTCTTTAATAATTTGTAACTTCTCCAAAATTTAATTTTCCATTAGTGTTTGTAATAAAATTCTTCTACAAATTCACTATTTTTAATATTTAATTAAATACCTACATATTAAAAAATTTAACTGATTTCAGAAAAATTTGAATTATTAAAATTATTTAAAAATTGCTACAGTAAATATTGCGTGGTAAAAATTAAAAAGAAATTTTTTCTACAAATTTGAAAAAAAAATTTTCTACCAATTTTTCATAAAGTTTAAAACAAATTTACAAATTATTATATAAATAAAATTTTAAAAATTCAATAAAAACCATTGTGGAAACAAAATTGAATAATGGTGGGAGAAAAAAATTGTTGTCTTCATTTAACCAAACCGTTTTTTTAATGCAATTTTCCAATTAAGCGAACAGGACAAGCGCAACTAATTAGATGTCTTCTAATTATTGGTTGACACATAATTAATTGAACAGTATATAAATTTATTTCAACTGTTATGTCGTCAAAGAAAAATATTTTTTGACGTTTACAAATCCAGGGCAAAAAGTTTAATTTAATTCTATTTTGTCTCGCAGACAAAATATTTTTATCGCCGCTTAATAAAAACATTCTCATTGTATTATTTCTATTGTTTTAATTTTTTTACATATTTAATATATATATTTGTATTAATTTACTTTTTTAAATAATTTTATAATAGTTTTAAAGTTACATTTTTTATGTTCTTTAAATTTTTAAGAAATTCTTTCTGTTCGTTTAATTTTTTTACCTTAATTTTGTAATTTTTTCATGTGCGCAAAAAATATTTTATTTTGAACAAATATAAATTATTTGGGATTTTTAGAGATGAAAACCTTATGAATTTTACCAATTTAATTAAATTTTCGAATTAAAAAACCACTAGAACACTTTTTTAACTCAAAACTTTAGAAACAATAATTGTTCCATTTGTTTGATTTTGTGTGTAAAAAATCCCAAATCAAAATGATTAAAAAATGAACTATTCTCAATTTAAAAAGAAACAATTTATCGATTAATAATTATCGATCGCGAGAACGAAAAAAAGTGACTACTACGGCACTACTTCTAGTATTATGTTAGTATAGCATAATACTCCCGAGTCTCTCCGAAGATCTCTATATTATTGGTAAATAATACAAATCGTTTTATTTATGCTATAAAAGAAAGATTTTTCTCTCCGTGTACTTAATTTTTTAAAGTTTAAATATTTGAAATAGAATGCGATACCGTATTGGTGAAAATCTACTGCAAGTTTTCCAATTTTCGTTCGAGCATGAATTTTTAAAAATAGGTCAAGAAGAATCTTTGATAAATATTCCAAAACTTCTTTAAATATGTTTGGGTCTATATACGAATTGTAGTGTGTATAAAAAAACATATTTAAATCAAGCTATTTAGACCACTCTCTCTCTCTCTCTCTCTGAATAACTATGTCTTTTAATAAATTCCGTACATCAATAGAATATATTGAAAAAAAAAATGTTTATAAATATATAATTGCACACACGTACAATTTTTTTTTTTACAAAAAACAGTAATAAAAAAAACATATAAAACCCTTTAAAAAGGTTGAACAAGAATTAAATTGTACCAATACAAGTATATTTATATAAACATACAACATGTATATATGTGCATCATGTGCCATACATGCTTTCCACTTATCACTGGAGCATGAATTTTTTAAAAATCTAGGTCAAAACAGATTTTGAAAAAAATATTAAAAAATATGAGTCTGAGAGTTATTATTATTATTATTGTAAACTATAAAAAATATTATAATACCCACTAGTAAAAAAAATACAACATAGAATTTAAACAAGATTTTTTTTACGTATATAATGTTTATTCTTGAATTTTTTTTATAGCATAGATGAATAAGTAGAACTGCTTTAAGTTTTGTCAGACGTCTGCCTCTTTTTTTCTAGTTGACTTATTTTACAAGCCTTAGGGGAATTATATTTGTCGACACTTCTCTCTCTCTCACATATCACATTGTATGTATAGAAATAGAAATTACAGATTGTAATTCTTTGAAAAATACCAGATAATAATAATAATAATAATAATAATAATAATAATAATAATAATAATAATAATAATAGTAATAATAATAATACTAATAATAGTAGTAAAAATAATAATAATAATGATAATAATAACAAAAATAATAATAATATTAAATGTATATTATTATTTCTCACATATCACATTGTATGTATAGAAATATAAATTACAGATTGTAATAATAATAATAATAATAATAATAATAATAATAATAAAATAATAATAATAATAAAAATAATAATAATAATATTAATTGTATATTAAAAACCAATAAGCAAAAAGTAATACTAATAGTTAGCGTGAAGAAAATAAATATATACCTAATAAGAATATTTCTCTTTGGAGGAGAAGAAAATTACAATGAAAATCCGTTAAACAGGATACTTTATAATAATAATAAAAGGGTATAAAATAATTCCACCCAGTTTTGCATTTTAATCAATATTCTTAACAAGATTAATAATAATTAACGTCAAAAATTAAATTAAAATTTAAAGCAATCATCTTTCTCAAATATAATGATGAATTGCATTTCGACAAAGTGATATAAATCAAATTAAATATTTATACTATTTATTAATTAAATCAATGGAATAATAGAAATTATTATTAACTTTATTAAAGTCTGTGGTTTTTCATTCTGTCCGTTCGCACTATGAAGTTAGTTTTTGTATATGCTTTTGTTTGTTTTTCCTTTTTCAAAACAATGTGTCTGGCAGATCGAAATTCTACAGTTTTTCGATTTGTCAATATCAATTTTTATTGTTGTTTAAGAAAAAAAAGGTTAAAAGATATTGCTTTTATAAAATAAGGTAAGAAACTTTCATAATGTTGATTTACAAAGGACCCCGCACCAAATACATGGGAAAAAAGATCCCGGTGAAATTTTGTTATACTTTGCAATTTTGTAGTTTATGACCTTCTGATTAAGAAATGTAAATGACAAAACTCAAAATAATGGACAGTTTTTTTGTTATATAACATTAAAGACATAAAAGGGTACTGTACAAACTACAGCTTAAAAAGGGTAAAGCGCATCATAGAAAACGTTAAACAGAATGAAATAAATATTCTGCAGCTCTTCAAAGCAAAGAACATTTATTTAAAAGCGTTTAAAGTTCATTTATGGTAAATATTACTGCAACCAACAACCATAAAACAACCATTGTTGATAAAAAGTCATGCACAATCATTTTTATTATATTAAAAGACTTTCATATTTTTTTAAACACTTATACGCCTAGGAAGAGAATTCGTATGAGTTAAAAAATATTATTTTCACTACCAACAACCATTGTTCATTGAAAGTCACACACAATCATTTAAACTAACTAAAAAGACTCTTATTTTTTTCAAATATTGTACGCCTATCATGTGCAGTCGAATGTGTTAAAACAATATTATAGTTGCTACAAACAACCATACAACAACCATTGTTCATTGAAAGTCACTCAGAATTGATAAAAGTACATAAAAAAGTCTATTTGATTTTTTGTTAACACTGACAGGCCTAGATTCTGTAGCCATATGTGTTTAAAAATATTATAGTTGCTACCATACAACAAACATTTTTGATTCAAAGCCGCACACGACCAGTATCTTTTTATGTGTTGAGAAAAAGTGCTACATATTTAAAAATTAAATATTCTTGACATTTTTAAATTGAAATACGAATAAGAAATCAGCATTTTAGAAATAGGAGGAGTTTAATATTTTTTTATTGGCCAAAAGTCTTTATTTTTTTAGAGGTTGAGACTAAATGTTACATTTTTAAAATGAACTACTCTTGTCATTTTTAAATTGAAAAACGAATAAGAAATCAGCATTTTAAAAAAAAGGAGTAGTTTAATATTTTTTATTGGCTAAAAGTCTTTATTTTTTTAGGGGTTGAGACTAAATGTTATATTTTTAAAAAATAAATATTCTCGACTTTTTTAAATTGAAAAACGAATAAGAAATCAGCATTTTAGAAAAAGGAGGAATTTAATAGTTTTTAATTGGCTAAAAGTCTTTATAATCTGGGAGTATAAAAAAAATGTAAAAAACATACCAAAAAAATTCTCACAAAACTAATAACTTCTCATATGATAAGAAAGTAATCAAAATAAAAAAAGAAATAATTAAAAAAATAAGGGAGACTTTTTAGGAACTTTAAATGATTGTATGCGACTTTGAATCAACAGTAGTTGCTGAATGGTTGTTAATAGTAACTGTATTTTTTATCACATTCGGCTAAAGAATCTCAGGTTGTCTGTGTTAAATGAAAATAAGAAAGGCTCTTTAAGTATACTTAAAATGATTGTGAGTGACTTTTATTCAACAATGGTTGATGTATGGTTGTTGGTAGCAACTATAATATTCTTTTAACACATCGGATTACACAATCTGGGCGAATAATAGTTAGAAGAAAATAAGGGATTATTTATAGGTACTTTCAATAAATGTGTGCGACTTTGATTCAACCATAATCGTTTTATGGTTGTTGATAGCAACTACAATATTGTTTTAACACATCCCACCACACAATCTGGGCATGTAATTGTTGGAGAAAAATGTCGGAGGCTTCTAAGTTACTTTAGTCAATTCTGCGTGATATTAATTCAACAATGGTTTTTGTATGGTTGTTTGTAGCAACTATAATAATGTTTTAACACATTCGACTGCACATGATAGGCGTACAATATTTGAAAAAAATAAGAGTCTTTTTAGTTAGTTTAAATGATTGTGTGTGACTTTCAATGAACAATGGTTGTTGTATGGTTGTTTGTAGCAACTATAATATTGTTTTAACACATTCGACTGCACATGATAGGCGTACAATATTTGAAAAAAATAAGAGTCTTTTTAGTTAGTTTAAATGATTGTGTGTGACTTTCAATGAACAATGGTTGTTGGTAGTGAAAATAATATTTTTTAACTCATACGAATTCTCTTCCTAGGCGTATAAGTGTTTAAAAAAATATGAAAGTCTTTTAATATAATAAAAATGATTGTGCATGACTTTTTATCAACAATGGTTGTTTTATGGTTGTTGGTTGCAGTAATATTTACCATAAATGAACTTTAAACGCTTTTAAATAAATGTTCTTTGCTTTGAAGAGCTGCAGAATATTTATTTCATTCTGTTTAACGTTTTCTATGATGCGCTTTACCCTTTTTAAGCTGTAGTTTGTACAGTACCCTTTTATGTCTTTAATGTTATATAACAAAAAAACTGTCCATTATTTTGAGTTTTGGCATTTACATTAGTTAATACTACGTTCCGCGCGCTAGCGCGCTTATTATTTGCTAGTTAAATATTAATTTACCAACATAAAATTTTGAAAAAAACAACTAAGTGCCAATTTCAGCTTTATTAAATTAATATTTATATAATAAACTGAAGAAGTTTTGACACTTTTAATTTTTTGAAACTTTTTTAAATGTACAAAAAAATAACTTTTCTTATTTAATTTTTACTAACAATTTTTTTTACTTTAAAAAAATATTGTATACAAAAAAAATTAATACAAAGAAATTCATAAACTAACATAATTTTAAATAATAATAATAATATTAATAATAATAAAATAATGTTAAACATAATTTTATCTGAAAAGTTTAATTACAGGTCTCGGATCGACTTCAACAAGCAAAAAAAGTCGCTTTTGTCGATTAAAAATAGAAAAAAAGTCTAAAAAGTCATTTATTCACTGAGAAAAAAAATTATTTGATTCAAACAAATTTTGTTTAAATCAAACTTAAAATATCTTTGCTATACAGTGAAACATATTTAAGTTTAATTTAAACATATTTTCTGGTTCAGTTTAAGAGATTATATATTGAAATCAAGCATAAATTGTGGTTGATTTTAAATTATCTGTAGTTAACTTTTAAAGTTGATTCAAACATAAAATTTTTAAACATAATTTTTGTTTAAACCGTAACAGAAAATATGTTTGAATTAAATATAATTATTCAAACAAATAATACTTTTGAATCAATGCAGTGGATATTTTCTATATATTGAGATTAAACTTACAAATTAATTTCAATTAAACAAAGTCGTCTAACATTATTTTTGTGTTTCATTTAAGTATAATGTTTTCACAGTGTTTAATTAAGTGTGTTGTCAAAAAATTTTTATTTTGTATTTTCCTGATACTTCACTTATTTATAAATTCAAATTAATCAAAACTTGTATAATTTTGCTAAATAAATATCAAACTACTTCTTATTTCTTTATTCACAGGAAATAAAATTTTTAAAATTTCAACCTCTAAAATTTAATAGTTTTTAAAAATTAATACTATAAACCTTCCAAAAATTTAAATATGAAAATTTTTAATAATTTTTTGCAATTTTTTCTAAAATTCAATTATTTAAACATAAAAATCTCAATTTCAATAATAATTTAAACCGCCCCTCATTCTTTTTAATAATATTAATGAAAGTAGAATATTTGCAAAAATTTAATAAAGAAATTCGTAAAATTAACTTTTTCAAAATATTTCTAAATAATTTTTTGAGATACAATAGGTTTACAAATTAAATACAATTGAAAAATATCCAAAAAAATTTAATTTGGTAACAATTTTTTAAAAATAATTCAAATTCAGAACAATCTTTGAAAAATAATTCAAAATTTGACAAAATCTTTTAAAAATAATTAAGTTTTCTTAAAAATATAAAAAAAAATATCAAATTATTATTATTCCAAGAATTTTAATTATGAATAAATGATTTCTGAAAAACTCTAAAATACTAAAATTTAAAAAAAAATTTATTTACTTTATTCGAATGTAATTGAATCTTAAAAAATTATGATAAAACAATTCTAAGAATTATTTTTTTTATAAATATTGCATATGTATGTATTTTTTTATAATAGTTAAAGAATTTTTGTACAATTTAAAAAGAAAATAATTTATTAAAGTATTTAAATTAAAAATTTCAAATATAATTATTTTTTCCAAAATGTGAAAAAATAATTTTGAAAAATGTTTATTTTATTATTTTGTGTGTGAATTTGAATTTTTGGAAATATGAAAATATTGAAAATAAAAAAGCCTGAAGTTCTAAACGTTCAAACAGTAAAAAATTATTAATTTATATAGAAAAACATTTGTAAAACAACATTTTTTATTTCATCTGCAATATATTTTAATTAATTAACATTTACAAAATTAACATCTTGATTCATTTTTTAATGGATATCTACACACATAGTAGTAAGTAATAAATACAATTAAAGCTATAATCGTCAACACAAATTTACAATATAAATGAACATTTTCACGATTGTTTTTTTTGCACTGACACAACATTATTTTTTCCAAATTTTTACTATTTCAAAAAAATGTTTTCAAAATTCTATCTTATTTCCTTCTTCCTTTTACTAAATTTTATAAAATTTATTTTATGCTTATTTTTTAACTTATTTCATTTTTTTTATTTATTTCAATCTATTAATTTTGTTATTCATTTAATGAAAAAAAAATAAATTCTTCAATTAATAACAAAGAAATACTTCCTCTATGAAGAAACAATAGTGATAGCCAAATTGAAATTTTTTTTCAAGTTGATTTGAATTTTTTTAACCATTTGCTAATTATAATATAATTATAATTTAATTATAATATAATAATAATTTTATTATAATATAATTCAAATTATGAATTAATAATTTAATTTTATTAATTACGATATTATTAATAAAAATCACGAAGTGTAAAATCAGTCACGGGTATATCTAATGGACCTTCAGTACGTTCTGGTTGTGTAGGAATTTTGTAGAAACAAAAATAATAAATAAGCGATGGTATTACGCAAATTAGTAAAAAAAGTAAAATCAATATATGAAAATAATAACAGATAACTCCCCAAATGACAAGGTAAACTCGAATCAAAAGACCACAAAGCCAAGTCATGTGACAAAATTTTTTTTCAATTCTCTTCAAGACTGATCATTGTGTATTGGTAATCTGAAAATAACATTTTGCATCAAAATCAAATATAAATTAATAAAAAAAAATAATAATAATAACAGTGTTATTTAAATAAATTAATTCCATACAATAATATTTTTTAGCAATAATAAAATTTCATTCTATAAGCAAAAAGATTTTTGCATAAAAAAAATATTCGATCAAAACAATAACAAAACGATTAATATTCGTACAATAAAATTTTATTGTATTTTTTATCCTAAATAAATTTTCACTTCAGGAAGAAAAATTGACTTTATTTCCGAATTTATTGTTCTTTTATTTCACGGAATAAATTTTTTTTATTTTTAATTTTTATAGTAAACAAATATTGAATAGATCAGGGAGTACTAATTAACTAATTAAAATAAAAATAATTCTTTTTGTTTTATTCCTTCATTAAATAAGTTTTGTATAAATTTGTGTTATAAATTTTTCTTGGCTTAATTCAATATTTATTTATTTAAAAAAATAAAATTAGATTGGAAAAAATATTCCTACAATAACATTTTATTTTTATTTTTGAAAAAATTTTTAATTACTTAGTTACAAAAAATTGAATTTGTAGGAAAATTTTTTAAAATTTTGACAAAATTGTTTTTACGTCAATGAAGCAAGTAAAATTTATTTTTCATTTTTGATTCATTAAAATTATAATAATTTTGTTTAAATTTGGATATAAAACAAATTTTTCTTGTTCCCTTCAAAATTTGTTTACTAAAAAAAGAGTAACATAAAATTAAATTTGAAGGATGAAAAAAATTCTCGAAGCTTCATTGAAATGTAAAAACAATAATTGTAGAATAATTATTACAAAGATCTGTTCGTTCAGTAAAATTAAAAAAAAATAATTTTCTTCAAATTTGAATGCAAACTAAATTATTCTTATTTGTTTACTAAAAAAAATATAATAAATAAAATTAAATTAAAAGAAATAATTTTTTGTTGCATCATTGAAACAATGAAATCAGTTACTTCAATAAATTAACAGTTTATTTTTCTATTTATTAAAACAAAAAGTTCTAGTAATCTATTTGTTTAATTCTTTTTAATTATTTTATTTATTTTTCGAATTTTATTTAAACCCAAAAAGTTTACTAATCCACAATTTTTTTGCACAAAGATTGACGAAACTATCAGAACAAAATATGTTTCCAACTTTTATTTACTTTATAAAAATGTTATTACTCATTTTATAAAAACTTTACTATTCGTAATAATTCAATTACTCATTTAATAAAAATTTTATTATTTATTTTACAAAAAAATACTATTGAAAATTTACTAAATAATTTTCTTTTTGATTACCTTCTTCGTTTAGTTAGAGATTATCATAATCAATGTCCTTTAATTTGGAAAAAGTCTGAATAACACTTGACTTGATTGAAAAGACAATAGCCAATGGTACAATTATTATGAGACAAAATAATATAACAATTAATAATATTACGCAACAAGTCCACATTGCTTTGCCTCTTTTAAATTTTCATTACAAGATTTACAATATAAATTGACATTTATAACCATATATAACCTCGTGTTACTTTTCCATTCATGAAAAAAACAAAAGGGAGTTGTTTGAATGCTGCTGACAAACTAGATATTTTATATATAGTTTATAATACACTTTAATTATCATAAATATATAAAGTTACAATTCAATAAATCAATTAAGTAAAAGCTACAACATTTAGTTGAAATCAATCGTGTATAAAGTATTATATATAAACAAATTTGTATGAATAAATTTTCAAAAAAAAAAAAAATGTCATTAAAAATTATTCTAAGTTATCTTTTTCCGAATAACAATTAAATTTTGTTTATTCTTCTATTGACTTTTTTCGAGTTGCTTAATTTCTTTTAAAATAGACGATTTCTTTAAAATTTTATCTTTCATTTCTTTCTCCGGATTTTTAATTTCGCCACTTTTTATTTTCAGTTCTAATGTTTCAATTTCGCGAATTTTTTTCTTTAATGTTTTCAACCTTTTTGTCGGATCTAAAATTTGTTCCTCTTTCTCCGTATTTTCAGACTTATTAATTTTTCCTGATTGCACTGTATTGTTGGTTATTGTTTGTGGTTTACAAACAACGGGCTCAATTATTGTTGCCTTTTCTAAATCTTCCGTTAATTTCTCAACATTTGCGGCCTTATTTTTATTTTTCTTCTTCTTCTTTTTCTTTGCAGCATCATTTTGCACGGTTGCCGATGTTATACCAGCTGCTTTAGCTGCTTGGGCCTCTACTTTTGCTTTGTGAGCTGCTATAAATTCAGGCGAAAAACCCACCGGATAGGCGGGTTTATTTTTTACAAATTCCTTTCCTTTGCTTTCATATCTGTAGAGAAGAATAAAAAATATTAATAATTAAGTCAAAGTATTAAAAATGCGGGAAATTTAAATTTCAGGACTCGGATCGTCTTTAAGACTCAAAAAAGTCGCTTTAGTCGCATAAATTCACAACAAAAGTCACGAAAAGTCGCATCAAATTTCCGAAAAAGTCGGAAAAAAGTCGAATGAAATTTTAGAAAAAAAAAACGCCAAAAAGGAAACACGAAATTGTCAAAATTGTAAAAAAATCACATTTCTGGCCAACACATATTTTAACATCAAATAATCTGGAATAATATTTAATAAAATGCATGGCAAAAATTTAATCAGGTATTTTTAACATTTTTTAAAAAAATCTGTTCAAAATTTCAATTATTTTTATAAATAATAAAATTCTTTTCTAAAATTCAATTATTTAAAAAAAATTTAATAAAATGCCTGTCATAATTTCAATTATCTTTATAAATAATAAAATTCTTCTCTAAAATTCATTTATTTTCAAAATTAATAAAATTCTTCGTAGAAATTCAATTATTTTCAAAAAATTTTTTTAATTTCTCGTCAAAATTATCATTATTTTCATAAATAATAAAATTCATCATGGAAATTTAATTATTTTCAAAAGTTCTGATAAAATTCTTTGCAAAATTCAATTATCTTAAAAAATAAGAAAATTCATCGCAGAAATTCAATTATTTTCAAATTTTTTTTAATTCTCCCCACAATTTCAACTATTTTTCAAAATACCAAAATTCTTCTTCAAAATTCAATTACTTTTAACTGTTTTAAAAAAACATCTGTTCAAAATTTCAATTATCCTTATAAATAATCAAACTCTTCTCTGAAATTCAATTATTTGCAAACAATTTTAATAAAATTATTGTTAAAATTTTAATTATCTTTATAAATAAAAAAATTCGTCCTAGAAATTCAATTATTTTCAAATTCTTTTTTTTATAAAATCTTATAACATAAAATAATGATTTTAGCACTCGGTCATCTTTAATTATTATAAAACGTGAAGAAATCGATTGTTCCGAGTCTTCATGTTTTATAACAATTTCTTATAAGTAGTTTAATTTCAAAAAGGTTTGAATTTGAATCTTTTGACGAATTTTAATTCTTATAGAAAAATAATAATTAAAGGTTTATTTAAAAAAGAAGTTATTGCTGTTTTCTTTGAAAAATTTGAAAGAAATCTGTAAATAAATTTAACAGAAAATTTTTTTGACTAAAACTTTTTCCTTTAACTTTAATTTTCTGAAAATTTTAAAAATTTTAGTCGCATTTTACTAAAAATAAATCTCTAAAAAGTCAATTAGTCGCATCTTTTCACAAAAAAGTCGCATTTCCTTAGAAAAGTCGAAAAAAGTCGAAAAAGTCGCACAATCCGAGCCCTGAAATTTAGATAATTTCTCGTCGGATTTTCAAATTGAAATTTTTTTTTCTCATTACGTACAAAGGGACTTCCTCTTGGGGAATATATCCATCTTTGACTCTACGTGGTTTTCTCCACGTACCATCAGGACGTTGACTAGCAGGAATAAATGTTCCGCCTGTGGAAAAAAAACGAAAATTATCTCTCGTACTATTAAAAACTCTATTTGACACAAATTCCACAAATATACCTTGTTTGAAAAAATTATTTTCCATTTATTTTTAATATTTTGCTAAATAAAAACAAAATTATTTACTACAGTTATAAATTTCTCTTTTAATATTTTAGTTTTAGAAATAGTAAAATAAACAAAAATCTGCTCTTCAAGGAGAACATTTTCAAATTCCAATTTTTTTTATGGAAAAGAAGTAGAAATCTAGTCGAGGTGATAAAAATAGAATAAATGTATGGAGAGGATATAAACAGAATATTTTGAATAAAAACTTATTACAAATGAGTATTGAGCAAAATAGAAAAATGCAATAACATAGAAAGAATCTAAAACGAGGTTAATCAAATTATTTCAATTAGATTATTGAGGAAGACATGCATTTATCTAAGGCATGCGATAAGTTGTTTACCTTTTTAAGGTTATAAATAGCAAACAGGGTAGCTTGCTTATTGACAAAAAAAAGAATAAAACATAATTCAACATACCTTGATCATCCTTTATGTAACCTGAAGCCATTATAATACACTGACACTAATTGCAAGTATTATTTAACAGATATTTTCATAAATATTGTATATTATCGGTTTGTCATTATTTTAATTGTTACTTGAATTAAAGACAACTCTTGTCTCTTTAATATGGAAAAGTCGATAAGTTAGAGGCTCAAGAATATTGCGAGAATTTCCGCAAGATGTCTCTTGACTCACTTGGTAATTTACCGACCATTACCGACTGCTTAACGTAGCGTTTTACGTTCTTACGTTCGAAAATTCTATCTTTTTCTTTCACATGAATCTATCTCTCATTTTACAAGATTTTCTTTTTTTTAAGAGAAACAAATGCAGAAGCATTTATTTTTCTTATTTATACTTTAACTATCTCCATATTTTGTAGAAACAAAAATAATTCCAAATAAAGTACCTAGGGAGCAAACATTTTAGGTTATGTTTATAATTTTTAAAGTAAAAATAAAGAAAAAATATCGATTACTATTACAAGCTATTGTTGTTTAACTCTTCGGTACAACTTAAATATTCAATAAAAACTGTTTTCAAACTTGTATCATGAAGAGGAAATTTTTAATTCAGATAAATCTGATACAAACATAACCTAAAATTCGATTGCAATTTACGTGCATTTCCTGAAAACGCGTTACATAATAGAAATACTATTTCACTTTTTCGACAGAATATAAAAATTTATAGAAAAAAAATTATCTTTAATATTTAAAATAATAAATCTGAATATAAAATGAAATTAATACAGTAAAAACGATACGAAAATATTTTCTTACCACCACTCCGTCTCGTCTTCACACTATTACCGATATTATTTTGATAAAATTATTGCCGGTACGCTACTGCTTATAAAACATTCCACATCGATAATGGAAAATGTGTCAAAATATATTTTTTCATTAAAAACCAAGTCGTCTTAAGGGTCGCCTTAACGAAATTATTTGTTCAATTGAATTACACCAGAATATTACAATCTTGGCAAATTTTCATTGTTTCGACAACAGAAAATTTCAGATAAAAACCACTCCTAGAAATCGCACCTAATAAAAATATTGGCACGAAATTACCCTAAACGCAATTTGGTTTTTGATTGTTGAGAATGAAATTGAGAAAAAATTGACACGATTACTCAAAACAATGCAAAATTTAGTTCAGATTGAGAGAATTATGGAAAGAAAATGATGGAATAATATTATCAGACGGCAATAGTAATTATTTCCCTAAAAGACAAGTTATTAAGCAGAGAGAATTATAATTAATGAATATAGTTACGATTTAGTAGGAACGATCAATTTCTGCAAAAAATTCCACACGAATTTGTATTTTGGTGATGTAAATAAACAAAAATGTAGACTCAAACTCTTCGGCTGACAATGAAAACAAAATGGCGACTACACTGCGTCGTCTTGTCAAGTGACGAATCCTATTGGCTAAGCGCCACGACGAATAAGAGAGCGAGAAGAAGGCGCGTTATTCAAACAATCTCGAATTCGCTATCGGTATATCGAAGTAAACTAATCGATCTTTAATTTACATAAAAATATAATAAATAACTAATTAAGTTAATAAATAAGTGCAAATACATTAGAATTGAAAGAATTGTTCTTTTAAAAGAAGTAAACTCCAATAACAATCTTTTTTTTCCTAAAAATAATAAAAAGGAAAAAATCAATTCTTTTCAAGTTCTACAACCCAGCCCTGCTTGACGTATAAATATTCCATCGTCTGCTATTTTTACAGAAATATTCTAAAATTTCTTATTTCCGTCTACCCTCTCTTCTTTTTTTAACAAAAAAACAACAATAATTTAATCTAGCATTTAAAAAGACAAGATTTAAAATAGTTTTATCAGTTGAGTGAAGTGTTGGTAATTGTAATTTCGATCGAAGGTAAAGAGTAATCCCACCCTCTCTTCAACTTTGATGACGTTCTATGAAGTATGAATCAGCTGACAGAAACTGCGGATTAAAAGTTAAACTGGACTACGTTTTAAAGAATTTTTTATTCTTATAAATATTCAAGACATTCAAGATGTCTTTAAATACTGCACATGCTAATGGAGGAGTGCTTATCCATTCAGGAGAGTGGTATGTATCAAATTTTGCCTAAATCTTCGACTTTTCGTTTGTTATTGTGAAATCTATAGTGCCGAATACTTGTGACGTTTCTATTTCATACATACATGCACTATTTTATCAGTTTGATAAAATGTGTTAGTAAAATTTTACTAAAAAAAAAAGAAATTGTTAAATTGTTATTATTGTTTCTTTCTCGAATCTCTAAATTATGGTTAAGAATTTCGAAATTTTGCCGGTTTGATCAAAATAAATGCTTTTAATTTTTGGTTAAAAAGTGAAGTGATGGTATAATTGAATTGTATATATGTATATAACGTGTAATTAATTAATTTTCAGTTCATTTAGAGAAATTTTGTAATTAACAAAGTACTTGGCAAGTAAATCGAATATCAATTTTACAAAGTACTATTATTTGGTAATATTTCCATTTCTTGCGTCATAATTTGCAAAACTGTAATTAAGAGAAAGTAAAATTTACCATGTAATAACGTTTTAGAATTTGTATATTTAAAGAAAATGATAAAACTGGAATTTTAGAATTCATCTATTTTTAACACACTTGTCATCGAAAAATGACAATGATAATTTATAGCTATTAATGAAAATGACAAACGAAATTGACATATTAAATTGTTAAAATACGATAAACGTCTAGTTTCGTCAGACGTTGATAATGTCATCACTAATTGCACATGAAATTTCAACAAATTGTGGTTTTCATTGCGCAGAGTTTAAATTTTTTACACTGATTTGCTTTCCATTATACTTTTATTATTATTATTATTTTTATTATTATTAATATTAATATTAATATTATAGAATTTAAATATTAATTAATTTTTTCTTTTGCAGCATTTTACTCTTTTGCGATAATGTCTCAATGGAATTTCATGGACAGGAGCAACCGGAATTTCTTGGACGAAAACATGGACGACTTTACTTGACAACACATCGAATGATTTTTAATGCCAAAGATCAGAAGGAAAAAATGCAATCGTTCAGTTTTCCATTTGTAACATTATCGGGAGTTGAAATTGAGCAGCCAGTTTTTGGATCAAATTACATTAAAGGAAAATGTCGATCACAAGCCAGTGGAAATTGGATTGGCGAATGCAAATTTAAACTCTATTTCAAAAGTGGCGGAGCAATTGAATTCGCACAAGCTATGCTGAGAGCTGCTTCAATAGGTTTTTATTTTCTAATCATTAGCAATGAAAATTGTCAACGAATATCCATAATTATTGATAAATATTAATTTCATTGTTGACACAATTTTATAATTTTTGATTTTTATTTCTGCTTTTTATATTTTTGAATCGTATATTTTATATATTTTATTTTTATTTCTGCTTTTTATATTTTTGAATTGTATATTTTATTTTTATTTCTGATTTTTATATTTTTGATTCTTATATTTTTTTTTTATTTTTATTTCTGATTTTTACAGTTTTGTTTTTTTAGCTCAACGTAATGGACCTCAATTATTTTATATTTTTGATTTTTATTTCTGCTTTTTATATTTTTGTATTGTATATTTTATTTTTATTTCTGATTTTTTAATTTTTTTTTTATTTTTAAATTTTTGATTTTTTTAGCTCAACGTAATGGACCTCAATTTGATGCACCACCTCCGTATGAGGCACCAACTTCGAATTGGTACGCTGCTCCTCCACCAGCTTATCAAGCTGCGCCTACTGGATATTATGGTTGGTCACCACCAACCAACGTTTTCCCTGATGCTCCACCAGGTAAGTTTAGGCAGTAAAAAAATTTCAAATTTCAAATTTTTACAAAAAGAAATTTTCAAATGTACATTTACTATAAATAATGTTCTTTTCTGTTAATTAAACAAGTCTTTTATACTTTAAAAGAAATAAATTGCAAAAATACAGATTAAAAACAGAAAAAAAGAAACAAAAGTATATAAAGAATTTAATTTACTTTTAACAAAAATATTAATTATTATTAATTATCCTCACAGCAAACAGCGTCTATATGACAGACATGCCACCACCGTATCCAGGAATAAATGCGCAATATCAAGGCTACGCGAGCGGAGGAAATCCCCAGCAACATGGAGCTTGGGGACAACAACCAGGTTGGACACCACAGCATCAAAATGGAGCACCTGCTTGGTCTAATCCAAATTACAATAGTCAACAGCCTCCTCAAGCAGGTGTGTACCCAAATAATGGACAATCCAATAATTATCCACAATATCCACCACCGTACACCTCATATCCACAAAATAATCCATATGGACAGCAACCTTATCCGCAATATGGACCCTACCACTAAAAAAAAAGTAATCGAAAAAGAAAGTATACAAAAATTTACTATTTGCCAAAAAATAGTAAAGCAAATACACAAAGAAACAAAGACAACTAAACTTATATACAAAAGTTAAAATTTTTACTATAATCTAGATATAAATTAAAAGTTTACTATTTTAATTATAATGAATAGTAAAAAAAATTCTAAATAACCCACTTAAAAATTGTGATTATAAGCTTTAATTGATAAATTATTGAAAATTGCAAACAAATAAATTGTTAAAAAAAACACAAAAATTATTATTGAATAATGAACAACGAATTAAGTACACAAAATGAATCGAATATTATTACTTAAGCTCAGTATTTTCTCCAGCTATTCAAGTATTTTATTATTGAAATTTTATTAATAATCCAATTTTGCTTGACAATATTCTATATACAAGAAATTATTGACTCTTCCGCCAATTCTTATTCTTTAATCTGTTATAAGACATAAAATTACTTGATCAATAAAGTATATTCATTTGAATGCTAGTTTATCGTTATTATCTGCACTTTATATCTATTAAATAAAGAAAATGAGACAATAATGTATCAAATTCATTCGCTAGTTACTATTTTAAATAATTTAAAAGAATACTGAATATTTAAATATACTTATTTCCCAAGATTAAAATTAATTTTATCTACAAAAAATACCTTAATTCAAATAGTAATCAAACTTGGTTTTAAATTAATTTAAGTTTAAGTTACTTTAATTAATTTGATAAATATTTTTAATATAATTGAAGTCGGAAAAAATTGTTAATTTGAAAATAGTACCTTTTAATTTGATTTCATTCTAAATAGTCAATAGAAATACGGTAGTAATTTTATTTAATTAGAAAATTTTCTCTATAATTGTGTCACTGCAAATAAGTATAAAAAATAGTATTTTTATTTTTATTTTTTTTTACTTTGATATAAAAATAATGTGCAGACGATCAGCATCACCTGGAAATAGTGCGCAGGTACGTGGCGTATAAAAATAATTTCTTCAGTTAGGAATTCAGATGCAATTAAATCCATATCGAATTTATCCATTCGTAATAAAATTTTATAGTCATTTTCTTGTTTTTTCTCATTTCTTTCATTTTTTTCTATTTCCCTTTGTTTTTTTATTTTCTATTTTCCTTAAATTTTTTATTATTTTTCTATTTTTTTCCTCTCATTTTTTTTTAAATTTATTTCCAACACAAAAATAATATTTAATAATATCACCGTTCTAAAATCGATTAATTTATTATTATCATATCATTAAATAAAAAAGGCTTAAGAGAAAAAGTATTGTAAATATTAAAATTCAAAAGCATAGAAATTGTGTAGTTGAAAATAATAATTGTATACTAATGCACAGTTAGGTATTAAATTGCAATTTTTCTGGCATGATTAATTTTTCCCACTGTGAACATTATTTAAAAATTTACAAATTACGAAGTAATGAACATAGAATGATTAAATTTCGTTTTTCTTTAATCGTATTTTTTGTAATTTTTCTTTTTAACAGATGCAAAGGCTGCTGAAGCTGCGCAAAGTGCCTATTACGATCCTAATAAACCTCAATGCGCTTATGTACCGCCTCCAGCATATTATGTAAGTAATTATTCAAATAATCATTTATATCGCAATAGTTCATCAGCAGCAAGAAGTGACAAAATTTTAATTTTAAATAAAATAGGTAAATACCTATTTATAAAACTAGGAAAAACTTTACCATAATTTTAATTTTTTATAGAATTTATAAATTTTTATTTTATTTTCTAAGCAACTCATTCCTAACTAAACATTATTTAATTTTCTTTTTTTTAAAGGAATTTTCAAAAACACTTAAGGTGAAAAAAAGTTTCGTTCGATACTTTAGCCACATTTCAAAATAGAAAAATAGAAAAAAATTGAAAATGGAAATAAAATGTTTTAAAATACACAAGTGATTAAAAAATAAAATTTATTTTTTCAGGAAAGTCCTCCCAGTTTTCAGCAAGCGTCAGCAAAGAAAGATCAATGAATTTGTAAGCGTTTCGAAAAAATGGAGAAGAATTACTAAAAAGAAATAAAAAAAGAAGAAAGTCGATTTAAATATTTGTTTAAATTCTCGTATTAGATTTTTAAATGGGCTAGATAATTACTTGTTTATTTATTTTTTACGAGCACGTCACTTTTTTACTACATACATTCCACGATAGATTTTCTTTTTTTTATAAATATTTCCCTTCTCTTGCAAACTCTGCAACAATTAAATATTAGTTCACAATTTATATTTTATATTTCAAGTCGAAAAATTAAAAAAAAATGTTTGTGTATTAAAGAATTAAGTTGAAATTACGAATATAAAATTTGTTTCAAGTATTTTAGTTCTTGATCATTTTATACAATTCTACAATTCTAAGTGTTTTAGAGTTAAGTATGTATGTGATATGTTAGCGCATCTCGTTTGGTACTAAATATATAATATGTATAACAATATAATAATTTTGTTATTTGCAATTTTTTTCTCTTTTATTCTTTCTTCTTTAATTTCAACACAATGTTTTTCGCGTATAATTTTTACAGTAATTAATAATAATTTAGTTAATTATCATTAATTATTATTGCCTATAATAATGATATTATTGTAATAATTATAAATTATAATTTTTTACAAATAATATTTATTATTTGTAACAGTAATAAATATTTTATAATTATAAAAAAAAATTTTTTACTTACTACAGTGTTTATAGTTTTTTTTAAATATTTTTATATTAGTCGCATACCTTTGATCCTTAAAAATGGAATGGCTCATTTGTTTTTTTTTTTTTGTGAATCAAAGACGAAAATTGAAATTTCACTCACAATAGACAAAAGGAAAAATAAATAAATCGTAATTTTATATTAATTTTGATAGTTTCAATTGAAAGAAAATTGAAAGTGCTTTGTTTTGAAAATGAATAAACAATTTTTGTCTTTGATTTAAATACAACCGTTACCCCAACACGCGCACCATGGAACATTTTCACTACTTGTACTTGTTTTTCGTCTCTTATTATTACCAATTTCTTTACTATTCACTGAGTTTGTTGTTTCACCTAAATTTATCGCATTTCCATCCGAATGATCCTTTTGGGGAATGATTTTACTTCTGGAATTCTCCATATTTCGGGTACTTTTCATTGAAGTTAGTGATGGTCTTTTTTTCGAATTAAAATAAATCGATACACGATGAGTTTGTTCCTTTCTTTGTGAATCAATATCCGATGATGATGATCGACTCTCCTGCTTATTGTCACGATTATTATCAAAATTTGTACCCGAAATTATTGCATTCTGTGATTCGGTTTCTTCGCACGACGATATTGACACTTGATTCTTTAATGTATCACGTTTTCTACGATCGACGATGGTTTTTTTCTCCTTTTTTGTACTCTTTTTTCGACTGCGATTTGAATCCTTACCCAGTGATTCGCTTTTTGTTCTTAAATCCTTTTTCATTCGAGCATATTCATCGGCAATGTCTTCGTCGAGTGTTTGTGTTTGAATGGATACTTTTTGTGGTTGTGAATCGTAGAAAAATTTCATTTCCTCACTGGGATAGTAGAATTTTCTCGGTAGAAAGGGAATATTTTTATAGTCCACATCAAGTGGGAGCATTGATGGGATTTGTAGTGTTATTGGAAAGGGACCTTCGAATGAAGTTGCTTGATAGCCATGATATTCATTGTCATTCAGTAGTTGATGATGATTTTGATTAAATGCACTGATTTCTTCATTTTGGAAAAATAGATTATTTAGTGAAGAACCATTTTTTTGTGATACTTGGGGAATCGGATTTTTTGGATTTTTTAAAATTACGTCCAATTGAGATTTGAATGATTTTGAAGGATCGTCTGATATTTTTATCACTCCATTTGGAAAATTCGTGCCATTTTTCGTATATTCACTTTTCAAATTGTGACACGATGAGAATTTCGAATTATTCGCAGTGAAATTCTGTTCTTTATCCAGAAGTAGTGTGTCTAGACTTATCGATTTTCGTTTCTCAGTTCTAAAAACACCATTTGTTTTATTTATCACAATATTAGAAATATTCTCATTGCCTCCGTTTTCCAACGATTGTTGTGTGAATATTTCATTTCTCGGTGATTCAGTTGAAAAGAAATCGTTAGATGTCGATGAATTTGGAAATAAGTCAACTCCCGGCGATTGTGTAGTAAAGCAAATTCTTCGCGAATCCAATTTTAAGGGTGCAAAAATTTGTTTAGGTCTACTGTTTAATGCTCTTTCAATTGGATTAATTTCCATTTTTTTTGTTCCATTTTCACAGTTTGTGGGTGTTGAAATCTTTTTCGCGAAAAATCGAGGACTTAATTTATCTGGTGAATTTATTTGATGATTTTCAAAGGTAACGGTGAGTTTGGGTGATTTTGAAAGTTTAGAACCATTTGATTCTGGAAATGGTGACGGGGAGGAATTGAAAATTTCTGATGGTGTATGATTAACACTGGGGAAAATAAATGGATTAAAAATAGGACTAGAAAAATGATTTTGCGTATTTGGCGAATTGATTTCTCTATAATTAGAATTATTTTCGTACTTTTGTACCTTTTTTTGTTCTTCTTCTTCGTCGACGATTGATAAACCATCAAAATCGACAAGAAGATAATCGAGATTGTTGTTAATTTTTTCCGAGTCTTTAGATTTCTCGATTCTTCGTTGATCTGAATTTTCTAATTGAACATTTTCGATTCTTCTACTTTCTCTTTTGTTCTCCTTGAGATCTTGATTTTCAGCATTGACAAAATCTTCATTATTTTCATTATCGTTTTCTTCATTATCGTCGTTTCTGTTATCTTCATCATAATTATCATCGTCTTCGTCATCTTCTTCTTCGTCGCTTTTCTCTTCGGTGCAAATATCCTTATCGTCAATATTATTACAGAGATTTTCGTTGTCATCATTGTCAGCGTCGACGTCGTCAAAAAAGTCATCATTAATATCTTCTTCACCTTGTTCTGAATTACTTAATTGTGAAGCTTCATTACTTTCCGAACGACTCTGAAAAAATTTCCTCGATGAGTCAATTTTTTTTTCAAATTCAATTTCGAAAATAACAAAAAAGTTACTCTTTATTCAGCTCACCTGCGACAATTTTGAATAATTGGATAAATTAAAATATAGGTAAATTATTTCATCTGAGATTTTAGAAATTAAATTTTTTTAAATCTTTTAGTGATTGTCTTAGATGAATTGAAATTTTTGTTTCGGTAAGAGAATTTTAGTTTTCGTGCGATTGATTCTTTTCTAACTCAGAAGTGCAATTAGTAAAAAAATATTTTTAACTATAGTAAAGAAAGCAATGCAAGTCTATTTGCATATTGCAAGCTCTTTGTAAGTACCTTGGGAGTTTGGGTCCCAGAAATTTAGTTGTTTTCGCAGTTTCCAATCTCTCGCTGGACCAGCGTGACTACCTCTTGGATAGCAATTAATTCGCTGAAAAACATGAAGCTAAGCAATCACAACGACAGGAAAATTATTATAACATCCAGATTGATGACAAATGAAACGATTCTTATCGATTCTTAATTTACAATTTCTTTTTTCATCTCTAAAGATTAATAACGAAAAAAATGTATTAAAAATATTGACGAGATTCCAAAGATTTCAAATTATAATTACGAATCTTTATGGATAATATGAATATTAATTAATTAATTAATTGATTAATAATTCAAATGAATATTATATAAATTTCAACAAATAAGATTATTTAATTTATTTTAATTTTACACAAAAAATTTAATTTAAATATATTTTGTAATAATTAGATATATATTTAAATTAAATTAGTATTGTTACAGAAGGGACATGTTAATGCTAAACGTATTAGTTGTTGCACATATAAAGCTTGTCATTCAATTATATTAAAATTAATTATTTCCATTTACCTCACATTCATCGCTTCCGTCATGACTCTTTTGCTTTCTTAAGATTTCCTCCAATTTATCGTATTCATCTCTTAGGCACCATATTTCCCTCCGAAGCTGCTCGTTCTCTTTGCGCAATTTTTTTATATCGTTTTGTCCTGAAAACAAAATAAAAACCATTATTTACACAAATGTAACATATTTTACAATTAAACAATTATTTTCAGATTTTCATCATTTTCCTAATAAAGTAGCATTTTTACTCGTAATAAAAATTATATTTTCAAATAAATTTTTCGTAATCGTTTAATTAATTTATTTCAGCAGTTTTTTTTTCTTTCTAAATCCTTCATCACTTTTACCTTGCTCGATTGCCGCATTGATATGAATAGTTCGCAGTCTGAGTTCCTCATTTTCGTAAATCATTCCACGGGAAGATTTTCTGTCTAATCTTCTATTTGGTTTGATGCTGATGTCTTTTCTCCTTGCCCTCAGCATCCCAGCTCCTGATATGTTTACTCCTGTTCCTGCCATCATCTTAATGAAGTACGAGAATCACATTCATGACGAGATTAACAATTTTCCAATTTTTTTTCCTCTTCGAAACAATTTTACTTCTCTTTCCATCATTTACGTTTCATGAAATTCTTTAGTTCGGAAATTTAAAAATTTAGAATATTGTTTTATTTAATTCAATGTAATTTTATTTCAGATTTAAAATAAAGAAAAGCAATAGCTAAATAATTATACGATTTAATAGCTTATTTTTATTATTTTAATGTTCGTCTTGAGAAAATCAATTGCAGCATCGATAAATAAAAAAGAAGGCAATTAAGAATTTAAAACATAATTTTTAATTACAACAACGTTACTTTGATAGATTTTAGCAAAAATGAAATTAATATCATGAAATAAATTTGTAAAGTGATACTGTAATTAATTAAATTTTGATCAAAGTATAATAAAATTAGGTCTTGAACGTTAAAATTTATTATAAAATCAATTAAATCGATGAGAGTAATAAGTATTTGCTCATTTTTATTTAGTCTATTAAATTATGAATTATTGATTTATTATTATAGTGATAATGAAATAAATTAGTTAGTGAAAATAAATTACATTGAATTTATATTATTTAAAGACAAAATTTCTTATATTTTTTTCGTTTTTGTATGCATAACACCTACCCTGATTTTTTTTAGCCGTGGACAGAACTCTTCAACTGATCATAACCGTTTAAAAAAGAAGAGAAAAATTAACATTGCAATCACATTTTTTATCGATTTTTTTTCACACTACTGTCACAGTGATTTAATAAATTTGAAATGTAATTCAATTGGCGACAGACAGTCGAAGCTGATCGGCATAACTGCGCGAACGAGAAGACTATAGTCTCACAGCCCGAAACTTGATCATTCCATCTCGCTTTTTACCTCTTCCACTCTTTTTCTTTCAACGTCCCACTTGCTGGTGGTTTCCATACCATCTTATTTCCTCTCCTGAATTTTCTTTCTCTCTCTCATGTGGCAAAGTCGCTATCTTCTCAATCTAAAATTATCCAAGAAACACTCAACGTCGTATGTGAAATACATTTCTTGGCCCTACTATATCTTCGGGTGGTCAATTTTTCATTTTCTTTTTTGTTTTTGTTTTTTTCTTCTTTATATACAATGGGGAGCTCCCTCTTGTCTTTGAAGCTTTTCACGTATATATCTCAAAAGAAGAATGTGTGTATATATATACGCACATTTATAGAAATGTAATCTTCTTGAGAAAAAAAAAGAAGAAAAAAATTCTTTGTTCAAACAAGAATCGTAAATTCGTATGAAAATTTTGTTTTCAATCAAACCATAAAATTCGTTCTTGGAACGTTGAAACTGCAAATATGTGGGTTCACTGTTTATTAATGACTCATGACTATTTTCGATACTTCCGATATATTCGATTTCTTACCCTATCAATATAGTTCTTGATATTCTCCGCATAGTATACATTGTGTGACCCAATTAAATCTTTTTTTTCCATTTTGTCAATTTTTGCAAATATTTACATTTTTAGGAAAATTAATATATATATGTTAAAAAGAAGAAAGTGTTAATTTTTATGTTTCCTTTTTTGAACAAAGTTAAATTTTTTGTAATTATTTTAATTTTTGTTCATTTTGCAAATTTTGAAATACGCAAAAAATCAAGTTCGAATGCATTTTCTAAGTCGTCATAAAAAGAATTTTGCGTGTTTATAAAGACCATATAGATTTTACTCCGTTAAATTAAATCTAGGTGCCGTCGAAAAGTGATTCTATTCCCAGGCGTCCGTGGCCGTTTTTTAAATATCTGCACTATAGCATTCACCTAGTTTTTCATGGTAAGCGAACAAAACAACAAAAAAAAAAGAACTGATTATCGAAAGAAATTTATACCACATTACGTAATCACAGCAATCTTCGATGATTTCATTATTTTCTATTTATTTACTTTTTCCACCATTTTCCTTATTTATATTTCTTTTTTGGTTCTATTTATTTTCTATCCGATTTATTTTCCTTGAATTCCATTTTATTTTTAACTATTCTTGTCTTTATTTACTTTTTAAATTCTGTTTTCCCTCTATTTATTTTTCTTTTCTGATGATTTATTTTTTAAACTCATTCATCTCGCGAATTTCTTCTTTTGTCAAACTCTTAATTCGACGATTCAAAATAAAATTTCTTTGTGACTAAATTTAAATTACTTAATCACGTCATTTAATATTTCCTCTGATGCGTTTTGACTGCGAGTGATTTTTTTTATTGCAAGCATTTTCATTGTTTCAGTCTCTTCGATGACATTTATTATTGAGATGAAAATTGATATTTCAGTTATCATCGGCAAAATAATTTTTGTTCTTCTTGTTTTGTTAATTAAACGAATTCAAAGAATCTTCTGAAAATATAATATCTACAGAGCAGCGAAATTTTTGCATTAATTACAATATATATATATATATTTTTTAAACTAGAAACAAATTTTTTAAGGTATTGAATCTAGATATGACAAAAAAATTAATTTTTATGAATTATATTGTGAATTTAATCTACTATTGAAATGTTATTTTAATCTACTGTTGCAAACTTTAATTTAAAAATCGAGATAAATATTAAACTTTAATAAAGATTTATTTTTAGATTAAACAATGGTGGATGAGATTATAAAATGTAAAATTATAAAAATACACACACACACACCTGCTTTTACATCTTCATAAAGCCAAGACATTTGTTTTAGACCCAATTCCATTCAAGACGTTTGTCATCATGTGTGACGCGAAATAAACTAAATGCAAAGTGTCGAGAACTTGGAGGAACTATTGTCACACACTGAAAAAGAGAACAGTAATGACGACAACTTGGATTGTTCAATTTCATGAAACTCTGGCCAAAAATGAAACGTCTCCAAGTTTCCCGGACTTTAAATAGCGGCGGGAAAGTTATTTCTATATGTTTACAATTTTTCTTTTAAAAATTCCAATCTTGTTCGGTTCAGTTGAGAAACACTTCTCAGGTATATATATCTGTAAATTGAAATTATTTTAGTTGTATAATACTCCGGAAGTTTAATTTTTCCTTAAAGATTTATTTTCAAGTTATTTATTGATTTATTTTCAATTTTGTCGTAGAACGAAATTAGTGTTTTCCAAAAAAAAATACAATCTTTCCTCTGTGAGGAGGCAACACTTTGAAAATTGCAAATAAAATTATTTTTGTCGAAAAAATACATTTTACTTTCATAAAATTGTCTATTTGTAAAATATATAGTTTACTATTAAATTACTAAAATATTTTACTGTTACTATTTTCGATTTAATTCAGTTTTTAATAAAAAGACAAAATCATAATTTCAGGAAATTTCCTTTCTTTAAAAAGACATTGCGCGGAAATATTTTTAGAAACTGGGAAAAAAATTCCTTTTTAAACATTACGGAAAAGATTTTTCCTTTCTCAAAATAAAGAAAATTAATAAATTACTACTTTCAATGAAATATTTTGGTTAAATGGTAAAATTTTACGAAAAGTTAATTTTAGAAAGTTGAAAATCACTATTATTGCGGAAAAAACAAATATTTTTTAGTTTGTTTACAAATTGCTTTTAAGGTTATGAAGGGAACATTGTCACTTTTCGTTTTTCACCAACTTTTATTCTATTTATTAGCTTTAGTAAGTTACTTGACGATTATTATTATATCCTTCGAAACCACTTTTCTTTTGTTAAAAAACTAAAAGCATTATTGAAATGTAAATAACAAGGGAACGAGCAATGTGTCAAAAATGTCAACAAACTTTAAAATTCCAGAGACCGGAAGTTAGTTATGCGCACGTTTTGCGTGTGATTTGTGATTGGCTACTTTGCGCGCAATTTTTAAAGTACTAATGCGACTAAATAGCTCAATTAACAAAAAATACAATATATCTTCTCCCACTCTGTCTAATTACACGAATTACACTTAATAACTATATAATTTCTCCTTTATTTCAATATTTAATGTTTCGAATTATTATTTGACGAATAGATTTTCTAATTTTAAGTAGAACACGTTTTCCAAATAAGTTGGTAGCACTGCGACAGGAAACATGTCCCAGCGCTGCATTCACAGCGGTGATTCCTGTAACTATCACAGGCGTTTAGTGCTTTAAAATTTGTCTCTTGGAGGGAAAAATCAGTAAAATTTCAATTACAATCTTTTATTAATGAACTATTTAATTAAAAGAATAAATGCTTCAAGTGAGTTGAACTGTTTGAAGGAAGATTACAATGAAGCAACAGGTGAAGAATCACATTGTTGCCGCAATGAAAAAAGTGCGAAAAAACTAACCTACAAAAAAGTCAACCGCCTTTTTGATAATCAAAATTTACGGAAGGTACAGAAGTAAAAATGAAAAAATTGAGGTAAGAATTACAATTTCAATTGATTTTAGTTCTTTGAAAACTTATAGTATTCAAGATCTGGGAATTTTTTTCTTAAAACTCTACAATAGATAAAAATGATACACTCGTGTGTGTTTGAAAATCATTCATCAGGGGACTAAATAATTTTATGGTATAAAATACGTAAAATATAATAAATACTTTAAAGGAAAATGAAAAGAAGTCTAGATTATAGAATTTTGTTGTCTATATTTTTTTAACTTTTTTTTATTAAAAAAAAATTTTTCTTGTTTTGTTTTGTATCGAAGGATTTTTTTTTATCTCCGATTTCTTAAGTTGGTGGCTTGCGCACGCAGTCCAATACCCCCCTGGACGCCCCCACCTCAGATGCACCAGACCACACCATGAAGCCGGTCAATACTCCGTGAGTCCGTGAGCAGAGAGCTCTCTGCTGCAGCTTATACATATCTCGTGTTTTTCCCTGCGAATCCCAAGAAGACAAGTCTCTCAAATGTATCGTGCACTTGCATCAGTGATTGAATTAAACGATTGAGAAAAATCAATTTCCATTCAATTGAAATAACGTGAAATTCCTGTGAAGTTTTTGAGAACGATTGTCATTGTGCACAAATTATTACGAGATAATAATTTTCCTGGCAAGGGTAAAAAATATGTGAAGGAAAACGAGGAAGCGCGACCGTCGTCGGAGGTCACGGCGTGACACGTTTTAACTTGGGAGGGCGCGTGTTTTTCTTCAGACGGCGCCGTCGTCCTGCGTTCCTGCGTGCGGTAGATAACAGGCCTTTTATTAAGTATTTAATATGTGCATCGCGTGATGGACCACAGCCTCACGACCGGCAGACTCATGGATACGTCGTGGATATTCTTTTTCTTCTTTGCCATCGCCGGTGAGTTTTTGCGAATTCCTTTTTTACTGTTCCCTTTAATTATTAATTTTTTTTTCCATTCAAATCGAATTTAATGAAATTGAATGTTTTACGACCTGTGTTTGTTCTCATTTTAACATTATATAGATTTTATACAATTTATACAGTTTATACAGTTTATTCATTTTATACATTTTATACATTTCATACATTTCATACATTTGATGTTTAACAATCGTGTCCTGTAATGGAGACGATGTTTCCTCGCATTCTACCCCCTTGTTTATTCACGTTTTATTATTCAAGACAAGGATGTCGCCAATGTCCGACATTCCGGTTTTTTTCCTTTTTTAATGTCAGAAGATTTTATTTCCAAACGTGAGTTGCTTTCGGATAAATCATTCTTTGTTTTTATCATTGCTCCCGATTAAGAAAACATTTTGGTGGAAAAAATTCGAAAATTCAATTTATTGAAAACACTTTTAGTGATTTTCTTCTTTGTTTTGGTAATTTTTACATTGAGAAACTTCAAGTGGAAAACGCTTCTTTTGGCCCACTCGGTTCTATTTTTTTTCTTACTTTCAGAAATTGTATTTTACATCATTTTTGAACTCAAGAATTGTGAAAAACGTTCCTTGGGGTTTTTTTGTAAAGTATTTACGAGAAATATATGAAATGAACTTTCATTGTGGCTGAAAATTTCATTTTCAATAATTGTAGAAAATTTTCGATTTGTTGACACTTATCAACTGGTTGCAAACTTAAGGTTTCAACTTCATCTAAAGACGATTGTCTCATTGAATTGACTTCAACTGAGACGTTTTCTCAATTGATATTCATGAATATAAATTGCAATTAAACTTGAAAAACAACTTCTCTTCAATGTTTATATTCAAGATTCTTCCCACTCCTCAAGATTATATAAATCATTCTTATTAGTAAATAGAACTTTTTGTTGAAAAAAAATTATTTAAATTGATCGTGAAATATTGAAATTCTTTATTATTCCTTGACACAATTGGAATTAATTCTATCGTCAATAAAAAGCCTTCATAAGTATTTGATCCAAATAAGTTTAAAACAAAAATAAGTATATTTGATCCAAATATTCGAATCAATTATTTGATTCAAATTGTAAAGTAAAACAATTTCATAAAACGAAAACAAAAAAACACTTCCGATTATAAAAAATGAATACATTACAAATTGTGTTTGGAGAAAGGAAAAAGTTGTAAATCAGAGAGAAAAAGAGACAAAGCTCTCTCTTAATCTATAATTGATCAGAGAGTGAGTTTTGAAATAGCCCTAGAGAGTGCATGAATATTAGAACTTGCTTTTTTTTCTCCCCCTTATCGAACTTACCCTCTCCCCCTTTTCCACTTCATAGATCAAGAGCCCTATTCTCGAATCATTCATTCATGAAACGTACATTTTTCTTTGTTCAGTTTCTTTTTCTGTTTAACCGTATATGAAAATCAGCAAAACAAACATCTGCCTTTAAACTGAATCATTTATTATTTATCTTTTTTGAACCGCAATACCGCAAATAAAAGACTATTGATCCAATTTTTGTTGCAGGATTTTGTCATCTTTTTTTAATGAACCTGAAGTCTAGACTTATTTTTTAGGGAAACTGAGAAAGAAAGTTCTGTTTTTTTTAAAGAAATAAAAATTAATTATTTATTTGCCATGAGAAAAAAGGAATATATTGTCAGGGAATTCTGGAAAAAGTCGGGGATTTTACTAAAAGTATACTGGAAAGAATTAAATTTTTAGAATTCGCTAGAAAGTTATGAATTTTTAGTGTCTTTTTTGTTTACCTCGTAAACTATGAAACTATCACGAATTCTAATACAAAACACTGGATATTTGTTTCTATTTCTACCCAGAATTAATTTTTTTATGTTATTTAATTTTTTCAAATGTTTTAACGTAATTATCTTAAAAAATAACAAAATTCTTCACAAAAATTCAATTATTTTTAGGAATTTTGAATAAAATTCTTTGCAAAAATTAATTATTTTCATAAATAACATTATTCATCAAAAGAATTTAATTATTTTCGAAAGTAATCAAATTTTTTGAAGAAATTCAATTATTTTGGAAAAATTTAACAATTATCTCGTCAAAAAATAAATTATCTTTATAAATAGCAAAACTTTTATACAAAAATTCAATTCAATTATTTTTTTAAAATTTAAGGAATATCTGATCAAAAAATAAATTATTATTATATTATATTTATATTATTAATTAAAAATAAACTTTTATCCAAAAATTCAAATAAAATTCTTTGCTCAAAATTTCAATTATTTTCAAAAGTTTTTCGCAATTAAATGATTTTCCAATATTTACTATTTTCATATAATTTATCAAAAAAATTTTGATTGAATTCAACGAAAACATTAAATTATTTTAATAAATAATAAAATTAATTATTAATTAATTCTTCTCAGAAAAATAATTATTTTCAAACATTTTTAAGTAATTCTGCTAAAGA
This sequence comes from Leptopilina myrica (nomen nudum), assembly GCA_032872475.1. Lineage (NCBI taxonomy): Eukaryota > Metazoa > Arthropoda > Insecta > Hymenoptera > Figitidae > Leptopilina > Leptopilina myrica (nomen nudum). The sequence continues at coordinate 31,380,630 of CM065460.1, read as the reverse complement.
AATCAATTCTCTTAATAAGCAACAAAATTCTCCTAATAAAATCAATTATGTTTAGTAATTTGAATAAAATTCTTTTCCAAAATTCAATAATATTTATAAATATGAAAATTCATCACAAGAGTTTAATTCTTTTGAAAAGTAATACAATATTTTGGAGCAATTAAATTATTATATTATCAAATTTTTTTTTAATTCTCGTCATGAATTAAATTATTTTTAATATTTTTTATAAATACTTAGTAAAATTTGTCTCATGTATTAAATTATTGTCAAAAAATTTAATAAACTTCTTGTGAAAATTTCAATTATTTAAACAAAATTAAAAAATTCTTCGCATGAATTCATTTATTTTCATAAATTAATATTTAAATTCATCTCAAGAAGTCAATTATTCTTAAAAATTGGTATAAAATTCTGTAATGTAATAAGTTTTAGTAAAATGTTAATTAAATTCCTTAAAATAAATTAATTATTTTGTTGTTAACAAAATTTTTCGTAAAAATTAATTTAAATTAAAATTTTATGTAATAATTTAATATTAAAGGCATTATAGCATGAATTTAATTCTGAAAAGGTTTAAAATCCAAATCTTTGGAAAACTAAATTTTACGTACTTTTTTTTATTTGTTTACTCATAATTTATTTGAACAAGAATTTTAGTTAAAAATTCTAGAAAATAATAATCGATTAAAATTAAATATTTATTTAAAAAATATGTTTATGATATTTTCGAATTATTTTACTTCTGAAGAAATTTGTAAATAAATGTAACAGAAAATTTTTCTCTGGAATTTAATATTATTTTTTTATAGTGACAAAGAATATTCTTTAGGATCAGCGAGAAAGTCCAAATTCCGCCTGGTAATCAGGGGAAAACAAGTTAAAATTTTTGCGGCAACCCTGATTCTATTTCTACTTTGTGGAAATTTTTTGGATGTGGATCTTCTGGTCAAATGTTAGCAAATCGAGTAAAAGTAAATATGTTGTAGAGAGAATTCACTGCTGCTAATGAACAAAACACGTAAACGTGGTCGATAAGTAAATATTTTTCAACCAAATAAAACGATGAGAGAGACAGAGAGTAGATATTTAACCGCAATTCTGGAGTTTGGTTTACATATATATATCGTACATCGTTTTTGTACATCAGGACTTTAATGGGGTAATGAATTTTCTAAATAAATTTTCAATGCGTTTGAATGTTTCTTTTTCCACAGCTTAAAATCTTTTTTTTTTTTGTTGACAAAATTAAATAAATTACAGTGTATTTTAAATTATCCGTAAATTACGAAACGAATGCGGCAGCAGTAGCATCGAAAAGCGCATTAGATAATTAGAATTTTCAATTTAAATCTCCAGGGCTCTTTTTCTCTCCCTGTTCGTTTATAATTCTGGATAAAAATTAATTCCCTTCCAAGCGCTTTTTTTCACCTGCTAATTTATTGTCGTATTTTTGTTAATTAACATATTAAATTAGCTTTATAATTCCCTGAAATTATCTCACTTTTAATGAAAATTAATTTTTCGTTCTAATTAATTCTTTGCGTAAAAGTTAAATTAGAATATAACAAAGAATTTAATGCTTAATTTTGCATTTCAATTTCTATTATTGTTATTAATAAAATTAGTTCCATTTTTATTATTATTTATTATATTTAATGTTCAATTAATTTTGTTAATTTAATTGAATGTTTTTATTTTATTTTATTTTATTTTATTTTGCGGATAATTTAATTTATTTTCGTAATGAGTGTTTAAGTTTTTAATATTCTTGTGCCATTAGTTTTAGATTGTTCAAGGCTTTTGAGAGGGATAAAGAATAGACGGAACATTGCCGATAAGACATCATCGAATCTTAAAGGAATCAACCCTCGAGAAAACGTTTCCACGTTTTTGCCTCATTTCCTCTTAAGCTTTGTGGCTCTGAATTTTACGAGAGAATAGCTACTGAATGGCCACGTTTTTCACGCAAAAGACTTTTATGCGAGTGCTTAGCATATGTGCACGTAAAGTAACACTTTGAAAGCTTTGGCTCTGTCATCGAAAAAGTCTTCCTTGAAATTGAACACAGACCACGCGGAATTTTCCCCTTTTTTTCATTCTTTATATATATTTAAACGCAGAGAGTAAAAGAGAGACGGTGTAAAAAGCACTTATTTTTTTTTTACATTTTTATACATTCTCGCATCATGAATTTTGAAGTTAATTGTCAATATTGAAAAATTTACTCTAACACAAACTGTTTTTAGAAAACACAGGAGGAAATAGTTTAGAATTTTTAGAGAAAAAAAAATGATTTTTATATTTAGAAATTAAATATTTGAATACATTTCCGAAAGTATTTTATTCTAAATGAAAAATTGTTCAATTCCCCACGTTGTTGAAGTTCACAAAGTTTATAAGAAATATTCATATGTATTTTTGAAAAAACAAATTTTTTTCATAATTTTTTTGATCTTTTGTTTAAAGAAGAAAAATTTGTAAACAAAAGTGTTTTATTATTTTCAGTGAAGAAAAGTAGTTTTTTCTCTCTCAGTCGTTAATCATTTAAAGGTTGTGAACTTCGCCGACGCGTTATTTCTTAATAATTTTCCTCAAATCTATTTTTTCTTTCGAATTTTTGTCTTATTTATGTAAATTTATTTAAATTGGAAATTAAATTAAAAATACTTCTAAGTTTTAGTTGTAAATTTAAAAGAATTTTCTATTTTCTACATACATATGAATCTAAATATTAGAAATATTGTTGAAATTTACATATTAACGTAATTTGGATAAATATTTGAAAATTCTGTATAGTCATATTTCAAAATTATTTTGAGAACGTAAATAAAATGATCAAACATTGAAGAGTCTATAGATGAAAATCTGAAAGATCATAAAATTTATAACGTATCTAAAATCCAATTCTCATAAAATAGTCTTTAGACTTTGAAATATTTTGGATTCGAGAACCTTTTTAATTTCGTAGATCGTATATATATGCATTTCTTATATCTTGATCAATCTGTTCCTTTTTTCGAGTTTGAAAATTTATTTTTATTTCAAATTTCGTTTAAATCATTTTCTGTAAAAAAAAATGCAAAAAAAAATAAATCCATGAAATCTTTTTTAAATTCAATTGAAATATTTTAGGGAAAAAAAAACTTTTCGGATTCGCCAGTGGGCAATAAACGTTTTTCTATTTTATGGGATCATTTTTCAATTCACGGGATGAAATGGTTATGTTTTACAACTCTCTGTGTATAAAGTATATAGAGGACAAAAAAAATAGTGGAAAAGTGTTTCGTTGAAAATTTTGTGATGGAATGAGTTAAAACGAGGGTTCTTATTGAAGAAGCTTGTGGAACGTAAAAGTCATTTGGCCCCCTTTTCTTCGTTGGCACGTCTTGACGCCACCCACACTGTGCACTGTTCTCTTATATAGCACGTGGTTGCTTTATCGACACATTTTGTCTGAAGAAAATGTAATCAATCATGCTAACTTTGTATGCTACCTAATTTTTTCTCGTCTACTTTTTTTTCTTTTGTTTCTTTTTCCCTTTATATTTGTTCTTTTACACTGTATAAAAAGAGCGCGTGTGAAAAAGAGTAAAGCGACAATAACGAGTTTGAATGTTTAACTATATAGACACAAAAAATATGGGACACAAAATAGAAATTTACCGTGCGTGAGGGGAGAAAACTTTCAAAGAAATACAAATTGAATCCTTTCGAGTGAATTTGTTTGTTGATACAAAATTTGTATGGTGTGTATTTGGAGAAAACTCAAGTTCTACTCTGATTTATCGTTCATAATTTATTTGACTAATTTTACATGGGAATTTCTCTCTTTATTACAATAATTAATTATTAAAACAGATCTCGGATGTTTATAACATTTTTCCACTATTTTAAAAAAATAGACTTATTTCCATTTTAAAAAATTAGACTTCTTCAACAAAATACCAAAAATAATTAAAAAACCAATTTAATAATTGTAATTTTAATATCAATAATTTTCGGTATAAAATTCAACTTGTTTCGATTTTTTTAGTGTCAAAAATAACAATAGATAAAAATCTTTCGAAAAACATTTTTGAATAATTTTTCTAATGAAATTTTCAAAACATACAAAATTAAACAAATTTTGAATGTAATTGCAATTTTTTCAAATTTAATTGAAAATAAATGATTTTTTCAAGTATTTTACTACAATTTAACAAAAATTCATGTTTTGAAAAAATATAATTGCAAAATTTTTGAAATAATTGAATTCTCATAAATTTTAAAGAAAAATCTTTAAGTGTAAATTTAAAACTAAAAATTGGGGAAAATTAGCTTTTAAAACCAATGTATTAAACTATTTTTGAAAAAAGTAATACACTTCGAATTTTTTGCATTCTATTTTTTTAAAATTCAATGTTTCTCAATATTTTCTGTTACATATTTTTAAAAATTCAGACACAGACAAAAAATAATAATATTAAATTTTATAAGAATTATTTTTTATACATTTTGGAGAAAAGAATCACGTTCAAAATTTTTTATTAAAATAAAGAAGAAAAAATTTGTTTATTAAAAATATTTTCGTAAATTATTGAAAGCAATAAAAATTAAAAGCGTAAATTTAACATTTAGAAACTGAAATTTATTTTTTTTTCTATTAACGCAAAATTATTGCAATAGAAATTTAATTTGAGGGAAAAACATTAATTTCGTTCATTTGAACGATCAGAACTTTTGCTAATTTAAAAAATTCAATAATTTTCAAAAGTAGTTTTTAGAAAAGATCGAATTTAAATTTTTTCAATTTTAATTTACGTGCAAAATAAAATCAATAACAAGGACATTTTTAAACAGTAACATAGTTACAGTTATTCTAAAAAATTTAATTTTTTTATTTAAATAATTAAATTCTCGAAGAACTTTCAGAAAATTACTCAAAATAATTGATTTAGAGATGAACTTTATTTAAAAATTGTAGAAAATAATAGAATTTTGAAAGAATTTAAAAAGTAAATTTTAGAAATAATTAAATTTCAGAAGATCATAGAATTGAAATTTTAATAAATGAATAACAAGGAAATTTTTTAATAGTTACAGGTACAATTATTTTAAAATTTTAATTTTTTAATATAATTGAATTCTCTAAGAATTTTCAGAAAATTATTAATAAATAAAATTAATTTTAAAGATGAAGTTTCATTAATAATTGTAGAAAATAATTGAATTTTAAATGACGATTTGCAATAGCAATTTTTAGAAATTATTAAATTTCAAAAAGCCCTAAATTAAAATTGTTTTAATTTTACTTTCCATGGAAAAAAATAAAAGAAGTATATTTAAATATTTATTTAAGAAAATTGTCAAAATTTTGAATAATTAAATTTAGAAATCAGTGAAAGGAAAGGTCGAAGAAATACAAAATAAAACTTTTGTGACAACACTAAATTAAATAAACGACTTTTTCGACTTTTTATTGAATTTTTAATCGAGTAACGCGACTTTTTTTACGTTTTAAATACAATCCGAGACCTGCTGTTAACCTAATGTTTTGAACGTTTAAAAGAATTAAATTTTTTTTCTTTAAATTAAATATTTATTATAATAATAATTTTGCATCACTACCGACAATATTATATTTTCTAAATAAAAGGTGTAAGTTTTTAATTTTTGAATCTTTTTTTGGCAATCAGTAATTTTTGAAAATATTTTGTATATGAATAATTTGCTACATTTAATAATATTAATAATATATTAATATTTATTGTACATAATATTATTTATTTTTAATTTATCATTTGGTTGGATTTTTTTCTAAATTAGAATTTTTATTCGAAAGTAAACTTTTACTTAAACTCTTCTTTTTTTTTCTTTTCCTTTTTTTGAGAATATAAAAGAAAATGTGAGTTAAGAGAGTTTTGCATTCAAATGGCGGTTGGTGTGTAACTTTTCGATTTTTTTTTAGTTCCTTATGCCTTGAGAATTTTCATTAAAGTAATTTAGAATCAGCGTGTTGCGTTTATATTTCAAATATACATACGTATATATATTTTTAGATTCGGAATATTTATAGTATTTCAAAACCCATCTAGTGGTGCACTTTGTGAAATAAATATGTGAATTATAAACAGGCACATAAGATAATATTAAGCTTTCATGCAAATTACACGCACGGTAAACATGTAAATTAGACGAAAGAATTATGAATTCAGAGTATGCATTTCTTTTCTCTCTCTCTCTCTGTTTTTCGCTAGAAAATTCTATAGTGAATATTATTAGCCCCTGACCTACAGTAAACAATAGAAGTTATTTTCTACCCTTTCTCTTATATTTGAGAAAAAACTACTTCTAGTTCTCTCTTTTTTTCATCTTTCGAATCGAAATGAATTTTTCGCCTTCAAATATTTTTCAGATCTTGTTTTTTCTCTATTTTAAAAGACTTTCTTTCTGATTCTAGTTTTTTTTTTCTTTAGAAATTCTAATTTAAAATCATTATTTCTCAGTTGGAAAAAATAGTTGGAGATATTTTTGTGTAAAATATGATGCTTTTTGTTTTTTAGTTTCAATCTAATTGAAAAAAATAAATGACGGATCTTTGAGAGAATGGAAAACTGGATCACTCTTTGAAGATGACCTGAGGAGATATATAAAATAGAAAAAGAGGAAAATGATTTAAAGGGAGGTCGCTTGTTTTTTTGGATATATAGGGATGTGGATGAAGCCAATGAGAGAACAGAGAGTGGTATTTCGGCGGGACGTGCCACAACTACATAAACGATCATCCCGGAATAGCTTTGTGTATACCTATACATATAAATTCTGGATTGAGTTCAACGAGTGCTAGCGTATGCGTTTCACGATACACGACCAGGGATAATAGGCCCGTGGTCGTTTCGAGCAGGTGTAGGATGTTGAGGCTGAAAGACGAGCAGAGAGAAACGACCGGATGGATACAGGAAAAACTGGGGCTCACAAAAGTTATATAGCACTCTAGAGCGAGATAGAGAAAGAGAGAAAGAGAGAGGAAACTGAAATTTTTGAATAGCATAAAACTCCTCTTTCACCCCCTATTTTTATCACAAATATTTACCTGCAACTTTTACCTTCTGTCTCGTGTATATATAATTTTTTTTTCCTCCGCGTTCACTTCTCCGTGTTTACAAACAACTATTTGTCAAATAGTTTGCACATAGGTTGTATAAGAAGGCTTTTTTTATTTAACTTCTACTTCTCTATTGTTTCTATTCCCTTTTTCTTTTTCTTTTCGAAATCGAAAAACTTTGCAAAAAAAAAATTCTTTTCTCAATCTCCTGTAATATAATTCATGTAAGAAGCATATATTTCGAGAAAATGTCAATAGATGTTGAATGAAGGTAAATTCAATTATAGTGTTGCTCAAATAGTGACACGTAACCCAGATTATTCGATTCCACAAATCAAATATACGTTTGGTTTCATATACAGGTGAAATAATATTTTGCTTTCGTAGGAGAAATATTGTTTTTTTTTAGAGAAAAAATAAGAGGGAAAAATTAATAATAACGAAAATGGTATGACTTTTTTTTCTTTTTCTTCTTATATACAGTATTGCTGAGATTAAGATAAGAAGGAAAATCTTATATACGTGAAAAGATTTATTTGTTATGGGATTGCTAACTGTGATAGGGTCGAACTGTGTCACACGTACGTTTCTAAAACGCCTGCGTGTTTGTTCTTGTGGTGAGAAGTATTAATTCTACAGCAGCAAGCGCGCACACGACCCTTATTGTCGAGGGACATCAGTGATATTGTTGCTGCAACATATTCCAGAATTCTCTTCTATCTCGATTTTGCAATTTCCATTTAATCACAATCATACATTATTCAATGACGTGATTTTATTCGATCGAAACTTCATCTAAATTAGAATGTAACTATTTTCACGTCCTCGTAATGTATTAATTTTACAGGCTTCGTATTTATCTAGACTTTATAAAAACTCCATATATTTAGTACTATTTTTACAATTTTTCACTATTTGGTTACTTTTTTTTAGATTTGTGTTATTCAAAACAACTTTTTTTTTTAAAACGTGTGCACTACTTTAAATTCGCCAATAGTTGAAAAGAATTATTCTAGAATATTCTATAGCAAAGTTCGTCGAAAAAATTTTATTATTTGACAAATTAATTTAATTCTTAGTAGGAAATCAATTATTTTGAAAAAAATCTATTTTAATGTTGAAATAATTCAAGATTTAAAAAAAAAAATTAAAATTCGCTTTTAAAAATCTAATTTATAAGAATTAGATAATCATAATATTTTCAATTATAATTAAATTTTTCCAAGGAATTGAATTATTTTCAAAAATTTTAGTAAAACTCTTGCCAAGAATTCAATTATTTTTTTTAAAGAAAGAAAATCTTTGCAAGATTTTAACTGTTTCAATTATTTCAATAAATAAGAAAATGTCGACAGAAATTCAATTCTTTTCTTAAAAAATAAACTTTTTCGCCGGATTACAATTATTTTTTAATAATTTTGCTAAAATTTTTTTATAAAAATTAAATGATCTTTAATTACATTTAAATTGCTCGAAAAAATTAAATTATTTTCAAAAGTTCCAACAACATTCTATGCAGGATTTCAATTATTTTAACAAACAAAATTGTTGACAGAAATTCAATTACTTTAAAAATTTTGATAAATTTTGTTTATAAGAATTAGATAATATTTTCAATTATAATTAAATTTTTTTAAGGAATTGAGTTATTTTAAAAAATTTTACTATAATTTTTGAACAAAAATTATTTTAACAAATAAGAAAATTTTTCATAGGAATTCGATTATTTTCTTAAAGAATAAAATTCTTCGTAAGATTTGAATTATTTCTAATAATTTTGATAAAATTTGTTTATGAGAATTAGATAATATTTTCAATTATAATTAAATTGTTTTAATGAATTGAATTATTTTCAAAAAAATTTCATAGGAATTCAATTATTTTCTTAACCACTTCACTGGCAGGGCGTTCCAAATGGCGTTCCATGCGCCGAGGCCCAGACTGGCAAAAACACCGAAATGGCGTTCCTAAAAAACACTTTTTTTTAAAGAGTATACACCCCATTTAACTATTGTAAAGCAATATTTCTATAATTTAGACATCAGAGAACAAGATTATCACAACAAAAATTTTAGTTTTTGTGATTTTCAACGTTTTTCCGAACGTTCAAATCGGCTATTTTTAATAGTTTTCAACAAATGGCGTTCCACTTTTTTTCAATTTTTACACTATAAAACTTGTATTTTTATTAAAAAAAGATATTTATATTACAATATTATAATATAATAATATAATTATTAATAATATATATAAATATAACATATATAAATAACTATTATTTATTATTATGAATGGTAATAATATACGTATATGTTTTTGCCAGTCTGGGCCTCGGCGCGTGGAACGCCATTTGAAACGCCCTGCCAGTGAAGTGGTTAAGGGGGTCCCATAGTCGATTGGATTTTTGCATTGAGCTTCAATGGGAAAATCGCATCGACTTTGACACCGCCTTAAAGAATAAAATTCTTCGTAAGATTTTAATTATTTCTAATAATTTTGATACAATTTGTTTATGAGAATTAGATAATATTTTCAATTGTAATTAAATTTTTTTAAGGAGTTCAATTATTTTCAAAATTTTTACTAAAATTCTTGGCAGGAATTCAATTATTATTAAAAAATTTATTGAAGTTCTTCGAAAGAATTTAACTATTTAGACAAACTTTTAATAAAAATTTTTATAAGATGTAAATTTTAAGAAATAATCAATTATTCTATCAATTATATTTCTATATTTAAATAATTAAATTCTCTTGGTTAAAATTTGAGATAATAACTGAATATTGAAGTTAATGTATTAATTTTTAGAAAATAATTAAATTCCTTTCATTTTATCTAATTTTTAAAAAAAGAATTCGATTTTTTAAAAATAATCATTTTTATAAATACTTTTAATTGAAAATTATCAAAGTAATTCAATTTTAAGAATTTCTTTAACGTTTTTAGAATTATCGCATTTTGAAGAATTATTGTAATTAAAAATTTGATTATTGGATTTTGTTAAAATTTTTAGAAAATAATTATTATCTCGAAATCGTATTCCAATTTTTAAAAATAATTGAATTCTTCGAAATAATTTCTCCTATTTTTTTATAATAATAGCAATTAATAATTTTGATATTTAATTTCATTAAAACTATTAATAGAAAAATTATCCTCAAGTTTTGAACGTTCAAATAATAATATTTGAAATAATAATAATAATAATAGTAATAATAATTGCATTAAAAATTTTATGTTTAGAAGAAATAAATAAATTTTGTTCATTTGAATGTTCAGAACTTTAGGCTCTTAATAGAAAATTAAATTAATTTAAACAATTTTATTAGTTTTCATGAATAATTAAATTTTTAAAACCAAATATTTAATAAGTTTTTTGAAAATAAATTTTTTTTTATAATTTTGATTGGAAATAATATCTTTTGTTATTTTTTAAAAATTTATTATCGAATACGAAGCCTAATTTTGGAGAAAAAAAAGGTAAACTTCAACTCCCTCGAAGAGTTTAGCTCAGGAAAAAATATCTTTTAATAAAAAGAGAACGAAATAGAAAATTGAAATAATAATTTTTGAATTCTCTTATATTTCAAAGCCTTTAAAACGTCATTTTGGTTTTCTGCATTTGTTAGATAAGAAATAATGTTACTTGAATCCTCTTTGAGCTTAGATTTTGTTGTATATTTGAATTTAAATTGAAGATCTATTGTAAGACTCTTAGGAAATCTTTCTGAATTCATCTTTCAAGATCTATTTCCATATCCTTTGTGAAAGAAAGTTTCCTCTACTCATAAAATTCATAAAAGGTAAGACACAAAATCCTGTGTACGATGACAATTTTTTTCTTCTTCTATTTACCTTCTATTGTTATTCGTTTTGTATAACAATACATATGTATACGTATTTCTTAATATAAAGTCAATTTATCGTGTAAGCATAAATACATTGTGGAATGTCTTATTCCGCGTACGATAATCTCTAAAGTTTCATTGCATGTATACATACGTGACACACTCACTGGCGCTAAAATTCGTTCTACAACCGAGTCAGTGGGAATTCTATGTTTTTATCTCGTAACGAAATGCAGTTGCACTTTTCCAGCCACGTTTCAATTTTTTATCAAGGCCTGTCCCCTCTCTCTTCTCTCTCTCTCTCTCTCTTTTTGTTACAATGAGAACTATATGCGGAGAAAAGATTTTCTGGATTTATGTCAAAGAGCGCGAGGCTTTTATTTGTCTTGTTTCATTTTTTTTTTTTGGCACAAGCGCAATATTTTTGCAAAAAGAGAAAAATGTATATTTATTTTACAAGGATTTATATGAACAAGTTTCGTGAGAAATTGTTTGAGTTAAATTGATTCATAAATAAGCTGTAAAGTATATAAGCAATTTTCTGTTTTGGAATTGAAAATTAGTCATTTGAAATTCATTGAACTGTGTGAATGGGAAATTTTCAATTTTCGTTTGATCATTCGTGAGTGAGAATAATTGTCAGTGTGTAAAACTCTTGTGTGTCAGGAAATGAGAGTACTGTTTGTGTGTGTATAGAGAGAGAGACTCTCTTTATGTTCTTAAAGCGTTTAAATGGGAAAGGAAAGCTTTGGTCCAGACGTAACCATCCGAATGCCAACGAAGGCATTCGCCCCAACGCTCATGATTTGAATTCCAGGCAAATTAGATATCGTTAAAGCTCTCTCTTCTCGCGCATCAGGCTTTTGTATGCACAAACCTGTCCTTCATAGTCTTACCACAAAGATGAATACGAGTGAGAGTGCCGTTGACAAGCAACGCTAATAGCAACTTCAACAAAACGTAAATGTGGATCAAAGTCGAGGGATTAAATTCCAACTACCGCCATACTCTTCTAAGATTTCGTGCCAAACAAGAATCACTCTCATTATCTTATTCACAAATCTGCAGTGTAAAACTCGTGTCTTCTCCTTATTCGTTCGTGCTGCGAGCGCACGAGAGAGAGAGCAAAGAAATTCTCATTTTCATAATCCTTACATAATTTGCTTTTGCGTCATTTTGTGTTCATTCTGCTCTTGATTCTTAATTTTCATAAATGAAAATACACAACAACTCCACCAAATAAACACAACATAATTGTTAGAGACGAAATTCTGTATACAATCCTCCAAAAATTGACTCTTTAAACTTTTACTGCAACTATTTCCGAGAAAAAAATATATACTTTTTTCAACTTATTTTCCAAAAATGCTTGACTTTTTCGATTTTTATTCCAAATTTTGCAACAAAATGGCAATTTTTCGCATAAAATAAAATTAAACTTTTTTTCGCTTTTGTATACGAAAAATAGTCAGTCAAATTTTTTCCTGCAATAAACTTTGCTTGGTTTAATATTCCCGCACAATTTCGCACTTTCAAATTAAAGACGATATTTTTTTTATTTCTTTTAATTTTTGATTATTTATAAATAAAAAATTATTTTTTACTTCTTAAGAATAAATTCTTAACTAAATAATTAAATTGCTTATTTTTGTTAACAAATAATAAATGAATTATTTTTCTTTTAATTTTTAATTAAATATTTCAACTAAAAACTTTTCGTTCACTTGAACATTTGAAATTTTACAACAAAAAATTGTTTGCACATAAAACATATACTTTTGCCTTCATAGTGAAAGTAATTTCTAAATTTCAACAAAATAATATTAATCTAGAACAAATTTTCAATACTAAAACCTAAATTTATTGCTGGTGAAAAAATATCAAAATTCTAGATTTTACAAAAATTCTTATTTTTCTTGTTCTTTAAAAATAAAGAGATTTTGATTATTTTTTACCTTAAAAACAATTCAGTTACAGTTGGTAATTTTTATTCGAAAAAATCAAAATTTATTAATTGAATAAACATTTTAATTTGGAGGATTAAAAATTGTCTTAAAAATTTTAATAATTGAATAATTGTCAAAAAAATTATAAATTTCACAAAATTTGAATGATTCAAGTGTTCTAAATGTTAAAATAAAAAAAATTTGTTTGATCGAAAATATTTTCCAAAATTACTGCTTGCAAAAATTATATACATAAATTTTTCAGTTTAGAAATTTCAGAATTAATTTTTTTTAATGCTGAAACAAAATTATTGTTAGAAAAATTAAATTCGAAGAAAAAGCAATTAAATTTCATTCGTTTTGGAAGAATCACAGTTGTAATTTTTAGAAATAACTAACTTTTTATTATTGAAACAAAATTTAATGTTTAAAAAATTTTATTACATTTTTTAAAAAATAATCGTGTTTTTTAAAGAAAAATAATTTAATTAAAAAATAATTGAATTTCAATTTAAATTTTAATAAAACCATTCGAAAAATTCAAGTGTTTAGAAAAATTTTAATATAATTCTTCGCAACAATTCAATTTTTTGAATATTACAAATTCATTACAAATAATGAAATTTTCCACAGAAATTCAATTATAAAAAATTTTTTTAGTCGTTAAAAAAATCCAATTATTTTTCTCGAAAAGTGTAATTATTTTCAAAAATGTTCATAAAATTCTTTAGAAGTATTCAATTTTAAAAAATAATCAACTATTTATTTTTCTATTTAAATAATTGAATTCTCGGAGAAATTTCTAATAGGAATTTAATAATTTAATATTTTTCTAAAAAATTATTGAAATTTTGAACATTTTTCTTAAAAAAATAAAAATATTGAATTTTTTAAATAATTACAGTTGTAATTTTTAGAAATAGTTAAATTTAAAAAAGCTTTTACATTAAAAATAGTTTTAAAATTTTAATCCTTTGGAAAAGGAATAAGAATATGTATTTAAATATTAATTTAACAAAACTTATTCAAGTAGAAATAATTTAATTTAGAAATTATCAAAAAGAATATGATTCTTTTGAAAAATTGTAATTAAAATTTTTTGAATATAGTTAAATTCTAGAAGAAATTAAAGAAAAATTTACAATTAATTAAAATGTCAAATTTAAATAAAGTAATTGTTTTTTTTAAGGAAAAATGTTTGAAAAAATTGAAAAAATACTTACTTGTAATTAATTGGTTTTTTGGACAACTTTTAGTAAAATAAATGATTTTTATAATTTTTTTTTACTTTTGAATACTATGACTTCTTTTTGACCCTTAAAATTCGATCCGATGTATGGCTATAAAAATTGAAGAAAAATCATTAGCTCATTTCGGAGTCAATCAATATCCAGTATATTAGGGGTAATAAAACCCGAAATCATCATAAATCATCTGCTTCTTACTTTTTTTTTTGTTTGAATCGCTTTTACTATAATTATTAATTACCATATTGTGTGTATTGTAACAATTTGGATAAAATATCATAAAAAAATGAATTTTTAATTTAGTAGAACTCAATTCAATTTACTTTATAGTCGGTTAAAATTTAATATGACTGTAACAATTATTTAATAATTAAGCATAATAATAATGGAAATTAAATGTCAGTGGTAATAGTCATAGTTAATATTATATTTATTATATTATATTTGTAGTAATCATAATAAATTTAATAATTTAATAATAATTATGATTAATATGTCATAATTATAATTATTTAGAGAAAATTATTATCTTAGTAATAATGGTAATGATAGTAAAATTTATGTAGTTGTAATGAAACGCAACAACGAAATGTAACATTTAATGTCAATGTGTAATTTTCTTCTTTGTTCCAGGTGAGTTGAATGTTCTTTATTCCCAACCTTAGCAGTAAGTGTCAGTGGAAGTAAGATTTAAGGTAAGAATTTTAGAGAATAATGGAAAAAAATAAGCTTTGCTATATATAAGAAAGATATATAGATAATGGACTTTCATCTGGAATATTTAGAACAAGAAAGAGTGAGAGGGATGAGAGAGGAGAAAAAGGAAATAATTTTCATCATGATGAAAAAAGGTGTATAACGTGGATTCTAAAGTGCCAATTACACAAGAGCCTTTATATGAATGGCTTTTATATAAAAATGGTTTTGCCCTCTGATTCCTTATAATACAAAACCAAGTATAAAATTTCTTTTCACGCCAATTTCACTTTGGCCACGTGCTTTAGTGGTTCTGAAGTGCTTTGATATCGTCCCTTCTCTTTTTCGATATCCTACAAACGAAACCGCTATTTCTCAATATACACACTATTATACGTATATATACCCGTTATAAATTGACACTACATATAAATGTATATGTATATATATATTGAGGTGTGCATGCTTATTGCCAACACGTATGGTATATTTTACCACTGGAAATGAAGGGAAGCTTCTTGTTGAGTGCCGATTATGTTGCACCCATATATATATATATTTGAGATTTACAAAATATAACATCTGCGTCCATGAAAGTTTATGTACCGTGAATGAAAATCTATGTGGGGGGAAATAACATCATTGCCATATACCACCTCTGAGTCTATATATAGAGGTGAAAATTTTACTTTTAACCACACATTTTGTTGGATACTTATTATTCAGACACTTTATATTCTCTATTTTATTACATTTCACCATTGTCAAAATTAAAAGCCACTAAAAGTTTATCTCTTCTTTAAGACTCGTAAAATTTATGGAGTTCAATCTCGGAAATTATTTTCAAATTGACTTTTAAGTGATCGTGAAAATTTTTCAATTCCGAAAAAAGGGTAATTAGATTTTCGATCAATTCTCCTTTTGCGGTGAATTTTTAGTTTTGTTCGCGCTTCATCTTTTCTTACATATCTATTTGAAAATATCTTGCCGCCTTTTTCGGCTATTTTGCTAATTTTGTCATTTTACGACTCTTCTTTCACATTAATACAAAAGTTTTTGTCGAATTTAATTAATTGAAGAATTAAAAAATTTAATTTTCCCATCTATTTGTTTTGTAAATAAAATTCTATTCTTAGATTTGTTTACGTATGGTAAACATTTTTTTTCAAATTTGAACTGAATTCAATTTCAATATTTTTTTACAATTTTCAAGAAATTTCTTCGAACGAAATCAGTTACTTAAAATAGTTAAAGAAAATTCATCAAAAGACATCAATTATTTTTCAAACATTTTTATAAAATTTGTTTAAAAGAATTAAATTATTATTTTCATAAATAATAACATTCGTTACAAGAATGATTCGAAATCGAAATAATTGAATTTAATAAAAATAATAATTAATTTTAATAAAATGTTTTAAAGAACTCAATTATTTCGAAAAATTTTTAATATTATTTTTGCCAAATATCATTCAATTATTTTTATAAATCATCCAATTTTTTACAGAAATTGAATTATTTAAAATACAATTTTAAAGAACATTTTTCAAAAGAAAATTATTTTTATCAAATTCATCGAAAAAAAATTATTTCATTTCAAAAATTAGAAAAAAAATTGTAAGAGTTAAAAATATTTTCATCAATAATAAAATTCATCACAAGAATTTAAGTACTTTTAATACAATTTTAATTTTAATTATTCGAAATCGTAATAGTTGACTTATTAAATTTTTTTTTTAAAGTCGAAGAAACTGAATTACTTCAAAAAGTTTTAATACAATTTTTCGCAATAATTCAATTAATGTCATGAATGACAAAATTTTCACTGGGATTCAATTTTAATTACAATACAATTTTCAAGAAAATGTTTCGAAAGAAATCAATTATTTTAGATTTTTTTTAATTCTTTTAAAAAATCCATTATTTTCCAAAATTTCGATAAAATTTCTATGTTAAGAATTAAATTATATTTATCAATAATAAAATTTCTATGTTAAGAATTAAATTATATTCATCAATAATAAAATTTATGTTAATTCAATTATTTAACCTTTTTTATTAAATTAATCGAAATAATTCAATTTTAATTTAAATTTTAGTAGAACGATTTAAAAAATTAAATTATTTCGAAAAATTTTATTATAATTTTTTGCAACAATTAAATTATTTGAACATTACAACTTCATTACAAATAATGAAATTTTCCACAGAAATTCAATTATAAACAATTTTTTTAATCGTTAGAAAAATTAAATTATTTTTCTCGAAAAATGTAATTATTTACAAAAACTTTCATGAAATGCTTTAAAGTATATTCAATTTTCAGAAATAATCAACTATTCTATCATTTATTTATTGTTGTATTTAAATTATTTATTTCTCGCAGAACTTTCTGATAAGAATTTATAAATTTTTTATTTTTCCAGAAAATTATTGAAGTTCTGAATAATTTTCTTGAAAAAATAAAAATAATGAATTTTTTAAATAATTACAGTCGTAATTTTTAGAAATAGTTAAATTTAAAAAGCTTTTACACTGAAAAAAAATTTATTTCATTCAAATAACCGATTATTTGACTATTATCAAATAAATATAAACTTGAATGAAATAATTTTTATTTTAATCAATTAAATAATATTTGCTTTAAGTTAATATTTATTTGGTAATAGTCAAATAATCGGTTATTTGAATCAAATAATTTTTTTTTCAGTGTACATTAAAAATTGTTAGAATTTTAATTTCTGTAAAAAAATGAATAAGAATAAGTATTTAAATATTTACTGAACAAAAATTATTCAAGTAGAAAAAATTTATTTTTTAAATTATCAAAAAGAATTATTCTTTTGAAAAATTGTATAATTAAAATTTTTTGAGTATAGTTAAATTCTCGTAAATAAAGAAAAATGTCCAATTAATTGAAAATTTGGTCAAAACATAAATAAAATAAATTGCATATTGTAAAGAATTTTTTTTTTAATTTTTAATTTATTTTTAAATATTATCATATTTTTAAAGTATTTCAACTAAAAGTTTGGAAAATAGGAAATTTTTTTATGGAAATCAGAAAAATACAGAAAGAAATTTTATTGCGATTATTGCGAATCGCCTAAAATAAGTTTATTTTTCTGTTCCAAAAGAAGATCGTTAGCAAAAATTTTTTGCAGAGTGTGTCGAAACAAAAACCGATATATTTATACATCCACGCATAAAAAAAACTCATATAAAAAAAATAAATGCCAGATTATTAAATTTCCATTTTCCACGAATTGTCTTGTAATAAAGTTTTCGTTTCCTTGAATTCTTAGATTGCTGAATTTACATTTTGTGGGAATTTTGAAATTGCTGAATTTACATATTATCGACTTTTCCAATTTACATATACAACCATACATTTTGAATTTGATAAATATTTAAATACATAATTTGAAATTTTGCAAATTTTCTCTGTCTTTTTTTTGTTCCTGTGCTCGTTTTTATGATAAGAAACGACAAGGGATATTTTGAGAATTTATATACATATATATATGAAAGATAGAGAAAAAAAGAAGAGGGAGAAAAAATAAGCTTAATAAAATTGAGACTCGACCATTGATCTATTGTTGATTATAATAATATAAAAAAGATAAACTGTAACTACAACTGCGAGCCCTCTTTTTATTTATCCAAAAAATAGAGTCTTCGAGATGCAGACCCATAAATTTTATCTCACCCTTAACAATAGTTTTGTGGATTAGGAGAAGGGCTTTTCGGGAAGAAAAGCCTCTTCTTGACTTACGAACTATTAGTCAAACATTCATCGCCTTTGTGCCCTAATACCGCAGTCAATTTCATATTTATACTCTCGAGACCACTCAAAATTTTCCAGTAGAATAACATTATTTTCACTCGTCAGGCAAAAGGGGTGAAATAATTTTACTCTTTCTGTATTTTTACCCTTTTTTGAAATTTTTATTATCTGAAATTCACATTTAGTGAAAGAAATATCTTTCAATTAAAATCTTTGTCTAAACAAATTTCTCCAATTGGATTTAATTAAAGCAGAAAATTTTCTAAACAAAAAATACTTTTTTTTTAATAAAAAGTATTTTTTAGAAGTATTTTCTTTCTCACGTTTCTTCTAAAAAATATAATTTTAATACTTTCTTTCAATCATTGATAATAATCTTTGCGAATGTTTTGAAAAAAATTCTCCATTTTAATATTGTGTTTTTTCCGTTGTTATAGTTTTCTTTATTTGCGGCATTAAAAGCAAGAGAAAAGAGGAAAAATGGTATGGAAAATTTTGCTGAAAAAATAGGGGAATTTTGCAATAACTTGATTTATCGGGAGCGATGTGATGCAACTGGTATCTGATCTCACACTATAAGTGAAATTGGAGCACACTTGGAGATTGTAAATTGCAAGGAAGCTATTCTCGAGGAACGAGAGGATTGCGTATAATACGTGCAGTGTCGTATTAACGTTGAGACTCAAAAGACCGGAGGTCGTAGGTCACGCAAATTATAAGGGAGCACATATATATCCGCAGCATCCCAGTACCAGTATTACGTCAAATGACTCCCCCGACAATGGAACACACTTCGACCTCGGGATATTTTCTCCATGCTCGAGAAGAAAAGACTGGACCAGAAAATATTCTCTCATCCATACATACACTCTCTGTGATTCCATGAGAGAGAGAGAGATTTTCGAGGAAAATCATTTTCAAATTTATTCTTTCTTTTTAAACTATCTTTCATCTTTTATGAAACAATATTAGTTAAATCTAGTAGAAGTTATTTAATGAATTATATTTAAATCTACTTTCAAATTATTTAATTATTTATTTTGGTATAATTTCGATTATTTAATTGATAGGAGTCTACTAACCGGGAAATAACCGTGAATTTAATTTAACCGGGATTTTTATACAAAACCGGGAATTTTTTCACCAAAATTAAAAAGAAGTTTTATTTTTGTAATAATATGATTTTAAAAAAATTAGTTTTTATTTCAATTTTTATAGATATTTATACTCTTCTCTAACTTTGAATTAGTTAAAAAAAATTAATTTGATAGTAAAAGTCAGGCACTAATTCAAACAGATTATGTAAATAAATTTTAAAAAATTATGGAGTTAATAGAAATATTGTGAAATTCGACTGAAAATATGTAATTGAATTTGTTAAAGAATTTCTTTAGAAACTTTTTAACAAATAAAATTTTCAAAGTATTTTAATTTAATAATTAATAATAATTGGATTTTATAGTCACATTTTAATGAATTCATGTTTCTTAGTGCGAAGATTAATAATTAAAATTTTTATTAGTTAATTTAAAAAGAAGATATGCACTTCAAATTTTTTTATTAAAATTGAATTCTCGCAAATTTTTTGTTTAAATTCTGAAAAATAAAATTGTTTAAATTTTTCAATTCCATTGTTGCAAGATAATTTAATTTTTCTAAACAAATACATAATTGAAATTTTTTGAAATAATTGAAATTTCTTTACATTTTATTTTTAGATAATTTAATTCTTTGAAAGAATTTTAATTTAAATTTTTCGAAAATAATCAAGGGAAGTTAGTGACCGTAATTATAATTGTATTTTTAAAATATAAAGTCGTTCTTAAAGTTTTAAATCAATTTTTTGTTTCTAAAAATTCTATTATTCTATTATTATTTAATAGTTATAATTATTGAAGTTCTCTTAAATTTTTATAATTTCAAATTTCTGAATGTTCAAATAAATGATATTTATCATTTTTTAAGCAAATGTAATGTTTATTACTTATTAAGTAAATAATTAATTATCACTGCTTTTTTTAAAATTGTAATAAAATTCTTCACAGGAATTAAATTATTTTCATAAATAATATCAGCCTTTGAAAGGATTTTAATTATTTTTGTAAATAGTACAATTCTTTGCAGAAATTCAATTATTATCAACAGAATTGTAATAAACTTAAAAAAGAAAATTTCCAATTATAATTATAAAAAGACAAGATTATTTTTAAAAAATTGAAAAAATTATTTTCCAAATTTTCAATTAAAATTATTATTTATTTCTAATCGAAATCAAATTTATATTTAAATTTTATGAGAAAAGTAAACCGGGGAAAAATTAGGCCATAACCAGGAAAAACTGGGAAATAACCGGAAATTTTGTTGAATGAAAATAGTAGACACCCTGTTGAATATTTAACTGTAATATCAATTATTATTCAATTATTACATTTTTTATTAAATTTATGGCACTACAGTTTGAACGTTGAAGTCAACAATAATTTTTTCTGCTTAAATGTTTCCAAAAAATATTCAATTAAATAAACAGTTAGCCAATTTTTTTTCTTTTACAAAGTAACGTTTTAAATAAAACAGAAATTACAAGAAGTAACAAAAATATTGTCTTTCATTTAAACTTTCGACTCTTTAGAAACATAATTTGAATAATATCGATTTTAATAATATTATCTAAACATTTTCGATTTTTTTTACTTTTTACAAAACTTTTGTAAACTTAAACTCGAAAGTTTGGTTTTTTTATATTGCTTGAACTTTTGATTTTTAGAAAAGTTCAGACTTTTTTTTAAATTTCAAATTTGTTTTTCAAATTCAGACTTTTGTTTTTTTCATATAAAAGATGAAATGATTGATTATTATGAAATGATTGAAAGATTTCAATTTGAGATAATGCTTCATTTGAATGTAATTCATAATGAGAGCAGTTTAATTCCTCCTATACTTAAATCTCATTAACATCTCTAGGAAATGTTTCTCGAGACAGTTGGGATCTCAAGTATATATTCTTGAAATAAAAGCAAGCTCTGTGTAAGAGCAAATTACGGAAATCTACTCCTACGTAATCAGTCGGGAGATATGTTCAGAATTAATTGAGACGGTGACATGCAGATGCTGATGTGTGAAGGCATTACCAAGAAACATGTTTTTTTCATTTAGTTGTTAGCACCTCTTACAAGCTCCAGAAAAGAAATTATCATTATTTCCAAAGGAAAAAGGAAGAATAAAGAAATTACAATATTTTCTTCGTGGTCCAATTAAAACTTATTGAAATCAATTAATTATTTTCAGAATCATTAAGAACTGATTTTGAATTTTTCGTTATTACACCATAATTTATGTGTAAAATTCTATTTCAAGTGGAATTATTATCTATCGCAATCTCTCTTTCTTGAAAGCTTATGGATATTTCCACTATTTTTCGAAATTTGTTTTAAATTTACATAAAACGAAAACAGTCTTTGAAAATTTGAGAATCTTTTGTCCATTTTTCAAAATTTTTGCTCTTTTGTAAAAAAAATTTCTTTTATTTTGGAAAAGAAGTTTTTGAAAATTTAAGACTCTTTCGTCCATTTTTTAAAATTTTCGCTCCTCTTTTGTAAAAAACATCTCTTTTATTTTCGAAAATATATTTTTCAATGTTCTAGAATTTTCCGTCTACTTGTTTAAATTTCTGCTAACTTTTTGTCAAAATTTTTAGAAAATTGAATTATTTTTTTTCAATTCTCAGAATTTTTTTGTTATTTTCCCCATTTTTGATCTTCTTTAACATAAAACACGATCAATTTTTGAAAATTGAATTTTTTTATCATATTTTTCTAAATTGTTGTAATTTAGTATAAATATGGGATAATTTTTTTAAATTCTGTCATTTTTGTTCTATTTCTCAATATTTATGCAAGTTTTTCGTAAAATTGGACCAGTTTCTAAAAATTGTTTTGATTTTCTATTATTTGTCAAGATTTTCCTCGATTCTCTGTTTTTTTCAAATTTATAATCCACTTTGCCATAAAACAGAATTAATTTTTGAAAATTGGAAATTTTATCCTTCATTTTTCAAACTTTTCCTCTCGTGTTAATTAAAAATGGATCAATTTCTGAAAATTAGACCAATTTTCTTATTTCTCAAAATTTTTTTAGTTTTGCCAAAAACACTGGTGGAGTTTTTTTTAATTTTCCAGTTTTTCGCATTATTAGTCGAAGTTTAGTCTATTTTTCCATTGAACTGAGGATCTTATAGAAAATTCGAGACTTTTTTGTACATTTTTCAAAACTTGCTCTATTTTTCTCAATTTTGAAAATTGGAGTCATTTTTGTATATTTCTCAAAATTTGTTTTAGTTTTTCGTAAAAATGGATCAGTTTCAGAAAAATAAAATATTTTTTTCTATATTTTTCAAAATTTTTCAATTTTTTATGTTTTTTCTTAAAACTAAATTGTAATCTAGTTTTTCATAAAAATGAAGCGATTTTCGAAAATTCTACTATTTTTTGTATCATTTTCAAATTTTGCTCTAGTTTTTCGTAAAAATTAAGTAGTTTTCAAAAATTCCAGCGTTTTCATACATTTTAAAAAATTTATTATTATCTTTTGTAAAACTAGTGTAAATTTCCAAAATTCTAGCATTTTTCTTTAATATTTTCAAATTTTGCTTGAGTATAATTTTTACTATTTTCCTTCCAATTGTTTTTCTTTGCTTTGCATTAAAAAATGCAATTAAAAAATGAAATTCTGAAAATTTCAGCTTTGTCCTATATTTTTCAAAATTTTTCACTACCTTTTTGTAAAAATTGACCATTTTTCGAAAATAGTAGAAAATTTTCTTCTTATTTTTGGAAATTGTCTCTATTGTTGCATAAAACTGAAACATCTTTCGAAAATTCATGCACTGTTTTTTAGTATGTTTTGAAGAAACTGTAATTTTTCGTCAAATTGTATTTGCAAAAATTGTACCATTTTTTTTTCTCAAAATTTTCCCTAGTTATTTGAAAAAGTTAAACTGTTTTTAAAAATTTAATCATTTTCTCTATTTTTCCAAATTTTTTAACATTTTGTAAATTTATTTTTTCTCAAAACTTTTCCTAGTTTTCTCAAAAAGTGGATATCTGTTTTCGAAAATTCCAGCATTTTCCCAATTTTCTTTTAGTATTTCGTAAAAATACATCACTTTTCAAAAATTGTACCATTTTTCAATTATTTAAAAATGTTCTCTATTTTCCCATAAAATTGGAGCGTTTTTAAAAAAAAATCAGAATTTTATCTATTATTTTTCAAAATTTTCTCTACTGTTTTTTTAAAAAGTGAAGCGTTTTCTAAAAATTGTATTATTTCGCCCAACACTGTAAAAGTTTTCGAAAATACCTATAAATTGGTGAATTATTCTTCAAAAATAGGTGACAAATCGTTGACCAAGAAGATAACAAAAACGAATCAAACATTTTGTTGACACAAATCGCAATTCCATTGCATATAGCAAGTGCATTTCAATTATAGAATCAAACAAAAATTTGACTTTCTAAAATTCAATATTGAATTTTGACGATGAAATGCATGTCAGTAAATTGGCAATAAAATCCAGGTTAGTGAACTGACGATATATAGTCCTAACGATATAATTATCCAACTTGGTATATAAATGGACTGGAAAAGTTGCTACATTGACAAAAATGGGATAGAAATGGAAGAAAAAATTAGATAATTGGACAAGTTTACCTATACATAATTGAAACAAGATGAAGAAAAAGAAGAAGAAGAAGAAGAAGAAAAGAAACTTGATTGACGAGATGTGGATAAGTTTTAGGGAAATATTTTCTAAAAGTTGAACATATAAATAAGGATCATCGATCAGGGAGATGAATCATCGGCACGTGCCTTGATGTTTGATTTGCTGCTTATTTATTTAAGAGAGAATCGTTCCAAGTGGCTCGTTAGGCATGGTGCCTACTGCTTCTTTAAAAAAGCAGCCAGGATCGATCCTTTAGGTTTGGTTCCTTCCTCTTTCTCTCTTGTCCCCCTTTTTTTCCACCTGTATAAGTGTATATACGTGCACTGGCTCAGTTTGGTATCTGCTCTGCTACTCCTCTCTCTCTCTCTCACTCACTCACTCCTTTCGGTCAACTTCTACCTCGTTAATCGATACTGAGCCAAATCCTGCCCTGACTCGATTCGGTTCGGTTCTTTTCTCCTAGGGGCACGTCTCCTTGGTCATGGAACTCTCCTTATATGGTAACGATCAAGATTGGCCCTTTTTCAGGACCCACCCTCGTCAAACCTGCATTGGCCGCAATTGAATCTTTCTTTGGTTTTTCAATTAAAAAAAAATAAATAAATAAATAAGGAAAACAAAAATCAACCCTGTGGTACTGCTCTTTATTTCTTTTATATTTCTTTTTATCTTTTCCTTCCTTTTGTCGGTTTCTTGTCTTTTCAAAGTCTTTGGACGCACAAAGAGCATTCTCTTTTAGTTGACACTATATATTTTAGTTAATTACACTCAGTTTTTTTCCCTTTTGGAAAAATATATGAGCTTCAGGCTTCGCAATCTTCTACTAAAAGCTACTATTTACTACTTTTTTGATACGAGGCTATTTTTTGGCTACTTTTTTGAGCCTAATGCTATACTAAAAGCTACTTTTCTGAACAAATAGTCAAATTTAGATTTTCAGTTTTCACATTTCTATTTAAAAACAGTGTTAAAAATAAAAAGTAAAATCGTTAATGAAAAACGACCGCCAATAAGATAATAGGAAATAGTTTTACCGATATTTACTCTATCAATTGTGACTGATTATAAATTGTGTTTAACCTTTGAATTCCCCGTTTTTCCCGGTTTTGTCCTTATTTTTTCCCCGGTTTTATTTACACATCAAATTTTAATTTATTTCATTTTGAACACAAGTCTACCATTTTGGAAAATAATTGAATTAAACAAAGAATTTTTTCGATTTTTCAAAAGAAATCTTGTCTGTTCATAATTATAATTGAAAATTTGATTAATTCAATGTCATTTAAATTTATTGATACTAATTAAATTTCTGCAAAGAATTTTACTATTCATAAAAGTAATTGAATCCTTCAAAAGAATGTTACTGCATATTTATAAAAATAATTAAATGTTTGCATTGAATTTTATTAAAATTTTTGAAAATAATTGAATTGTAGAGAGTAATTTAATTATTTATAAAGATAATGGAAATTACGGAGAATTTCAAAAAATTTTTAAACATAATTGAATTTCTGCGGAAAATTTTATTACTTTTGAAAATAATTCAATTGTTTTTTTTTAATTTTAAGGAAATTTATGAAAATAATTCAATTCTTGTGAAGAATATTTTTCAAACATAATATTCAAAAGAATTTAGTAAATCGGAAAAATTTTGCTGTTTATGAAAATAATTGAAATAATTGAATTCCTTAGATAAAATTAAATCAAATTTTTTTAAATAATTGCATTTTTCGACGAATTTGATTAAAATTGTATTAAACATAATTCCATTTCTGCAATGAGTTTTATTATTTATGAAAGTAATTGAATTGTTGCGAGGATTTTATAAAAAAAAAAAGTTTCAAATAATTGATTTTTTAAAACAAAATTTATATAAACTCTATTTTTAATCATTCAATTCCTATGGAATTTTCATTCTTTTAGAAAATAATTGAAAACTTTTTGGAAATTTTATTAAAATAGTAGACATACAAATTATTGAATTAAGAAAAATTTTTGAAAATAATTGAATTCTTGTGGTGAATATAAATGAATTTTTGTTATTTATAGAAATAATCGAACTTTTACAATGAATTTTAGTAAAATTTCTAAAAGTAATTTATTTTTCTTTATAAAAATTCAATTATCTTAAAAAACAGGTTTAAAAAATCTTATTTTTCAAAATTTTCAAAAAATCTGCGAAAATTCAATTTTATTAAAAATTTTGAAGTTGTGTATTTTTTAAAAAATTAACTAATAAAAATTTTAATTATTAATATTCGCACTAAGAAACGTGAATTCATTAGAATGTGACTCCTTAGAAAATTTAATTATTTATCAATTATTAAATTAAAATACTTTGAAAATTCAATTTTTTAAGAAGTTTTTAATGAAATTCTTTAAATCTTTTTTTTGTCATCGAGGCTACTATTTCCTACTTTTTTTTGTCATCAAGGCTACTTTTTCCTTTTTTTAAACTCAGAATGGAGTGCGAAGCCTGGAGCTTTCAAAAAATAAAAATTGTTTTTCCACTTTTCTTGAAAGTATCAAATTAATACCAAACTAGAGCAAATTTATGTACTGCAGAATAATTTTTACTTTGGAAAAATTTTTTTATCCGCATTTTTCGTATCAATTTGTTGCAATTTGATACACTTCAATTAACAGTGCATTTAAATTGAAAATAAAATTCATTCGAATCGTTAAGTTCTGAAAATTTTTTCTAAAAATAATATGAGTCATTCCATTATATTTCGACTAAAGTCGTTGCGGCCTATTTTTAAAAAAATCTCATAATTTGTAAAAATGATGTTTAATATCCGTAGATTTTATTTTTGAGAATTATTTTATAAAATTTTTTGATTTAAACATAGAATTTGAATTTTTAAGTTGAGTTGCACAGAAAAAAGGTTAGATTGACAGTTATGAAAATTTAATAAAGAAGCATGGAAATAATTTAGATCATACAAATTTCTTGATTGATATTTGTTAAAAATGAGCTAATTTACTTGTATAAATAGATTATTATGTAAACAAACCCAAATTAGTAGATAAAAATTGATTTCAAAACTTAACTATAAAATGTCAAAAGTCACTACATTTTATTTACACTTTTCTAAAAAGTATATAAATATTTAAAAATTTATTACTATTTAATGTAAAGTATTTTTAATGTACTTTTATAATATGTGCTAACTTTTTAATTTTATAATATAGAAATATAAAAAATTTTACCTTTAATATTGAGTGTTTCATGATTTTCAGTGATTTTAATCACTTATTTCTTCTCAGGCGGTTAATCAAAAAATCCAATTTTTGTCTTAATATTTAAGTTTGGCCTTCTTTTTCATTCTATTAAATTTTGGTGATGGAGAACGAACTACTTTTAAGTTTAAATTTAGTTTAAAAAATCTGCTGAAAAAACGCATTTTTTTGGTTAAATACAAGTAGATTTTTGCAAGACTATTAAGATAGCCAACTTCAGTGTTATAAAAATACTTGCATTTTAACCAAAAAAATGCGTTTTTCAGCAGATTTTTTAAACTAAACTTAAACTGAAAAATAGTTCGTTCTCCATCACCAAAATTTAATAGAATGAAAAAGAAGGCCAAACTTAAATATTAAGACAAAAATTGGATTTTTTGATTAACCGCCTGAGAAGAAATAAGTGATTAAAATCACTGAAAATCATGAAACACTCAATATTAAAGGTAAAATTTTTTATATTTCTATATTATAAAATTAAAAAGTTAGCACATATTATAAAAGTACATTAAAAATACTTTACATTAAATAGTAATAAATTTTTAAATATTTATATACTTTTTAGAAAAGTGTAAATAAAATGTAGTGACTTTTGACATTTTATAGTTAAGTTTTGAAATCAATTTTTATCTACTAATTTGGGTTTGTTTACATAATAATCTATTTATACAAGTAAATTAGCTCATTTTTAACAAATATCAATCAAGAAATTTGTATGATCTAAATTATTTCCATGCTTCTTTATTAAATTTTCATAACTGTCAATCTAACCTTTTTTCTGTGCAACTCAACTTAAAAATTCAAATTCTATGTTTAAATCAAAAAATTTTATAAAATAATTCTCAAAAATAAAATCTACGGATATTAAACATCATTTTTACAAATTATGAGATTTTTTTAAAAATAGGCCGCAACGACTTTAGTCGAAATATAATGGAATGACTCATATATTTTTTAAAAAGAAAAATTTAATCAACTTTAATTTTAGACTATATTTCTAAACTTTTGAACGTTCAGTTGAATGAACCATTTTTCTGCTCCAATATTTTTAAAAATTATCCAGACTGAAGTGAAATCGTTACTGAATATTTAGGTGAATTTTTTTTTTTTCTAAAACAAACAGAGAACTTGTTTGTTTTTTGTAATTTAAAAGTAATAATTTTTTTTCGATTTTTTAAACGTTTAAATGAAGAAATATTTTTTTCTATTTTATTTCGATAATCAGTCGAATAAAATTAAAAATAATGTAAAATCAATATTCGAAAATATTCTTGGATTTTGAGATTGTAAATAATTAAAATCATGTAAATTTTTAATGCGATGAAAATTTCGAATGATATTTTTGAAGAATATCTGCGTAACGAGAAGAAAATGCACTCAAGAAACTGGTTAACTAACAGAGAGTTAAAACTATAATTATACTGATCTATTATTATTACGATCATCGAGTAAAACCGAAATAGTTATATCGACTTGTTTCTATTCTTATGAAAAAGATTCATAAAACTTTATAAGTATTTTCTATATAAATTGATGCATTTCTTTAACAATAAATTTTTAATTTTCCAAATTTTCATTATTTTTTCAATTATGCACTGAAAAAATAAATTTGATTCAAATAATCGATTATAAATAATAACTTGTCTATTATCAAAAAAATATTTGTGTAAATATTTATTTTAAGGGCATTTTAACTATTATGACGTCAGTGTTTGTTAAAAGCATCTGTTCTGATACTGTGACGTGATAATAGTTCACATTCCCTTAATCGATTAAATTGTATTCTCTTTAAAAAATACCGAATTTATTGGTTCAATTAAATTTTATTTGATTTAAACAAAAATTGATTTAAGAAAAAATGGTTTGATTCAAGGGAATATTTTTTTCACTGCGGACAAAGTATATATATATATATATATATATATATGGGGCATTTCATGTCAAGTGATCAAGGTGGAGAAAAATTTTTCACTAATCGTAGCAAAACTTGGGGCTTTTGTAGTACTCATAGATAGTAATTTTTCGTAAAAATATTTTTTTACCAAGTCCAATATTTTCCGAGGGGGAAGGGGTTAAATTTTTGTGTTTTTCAGTATAATGTTTATATCAATAATTTTTTACTCTTAAACAATTAAACATACAAATTTGACAAAGTACATTTTGGAAAGGTTTTTTCATGCTTTTTCGATTGGAAATAAGCATTTTGAAAAAAAAAAATTTTGACCCAAAAAAATCAAAATTAAAAATAAATTTCAATTTTTGGGGGAGAAAGACCCAATTTTTTTTATTTATTTTTTTTTAAACGAAAGCTAAGGTTTTTTCCTAAAAGGACATATAAATGGTAAAGTGGGACTAGAATGTTTAAACATTGAAAAAAAGAATTTTCTCCTAAACGGAGCTAAAAACCGGGTTTTGAGCGCTCCGGCGAGTAGAAAACTCTTTTTTTTAATGTTTAAACATTCTAGTCCCACTTTAGCATTTATATGTCCTTTTAGGAAAA
This sequence comes from Leptopilina myrica (nomen nudum), assembly GCA_032872475.1. Lineage (NCBI taxonomy): Eukaryota > Metazoa > Arthropoda > Insecta > Hymenoptera > Figitidae > Leptopilina > Leptopilina myrica (nomen nudum). The sequence goes on along the minus strand of CM065460.1, from coordinate 31,350,557 downwards.
AACCTCAGCTTTCGTTTAAAAAAAAAATAAATAAAAAAAATTGGGTCTTTCTCCCCCAAAAATTGAAATTTATTTTTAATTTTGATTTTTTTGGGTCAAAATTTTTTTTTTCAAAATGCTTATTTCCAATCGAAAGAGCATAAAAAAACCTTTCCAAAATGTACTTTGTCAAATTTGTATGTTTAATTGTTTAAGAGTAAAAAATTATTGAAATAAACATTACACCAAAAGACCCCTTGATCACTTGACGCGGAATCCCTCATATATATACGCTTATTTGAATGAAATAATTTTTTTTTTAGTGTGAAAACGATTAACTTGATTAAAATTACAACCAAATATTCTTTGATATCATTCATTCGGTAATGAATTCATCAACGAATGAATGATATCAAAAATATATATGCATTTACAGAATTTTGAATATTACTTTTAGAACTGTACTTTCAAAAATGTATTAAATTATTTCGTATTAAAACATTAGATGATAATACGGGGAATGTAATTTAATTAAATAGTTAATTAATTAGTAATAGTAATATAGTAAAAGATAATGATAATAATAATACTAAAGGAGAGTTCTGTATCTAATTAAGTAATTATATATCTATAATTAAAGTATAAAAAGGAATATTATCTCTAGAATGATATATGTTTTTAATTAAAACGAACTCAATTTCGATATTATTTATATTGATCCAAAAATATATATACGTACTTAGCGACTAATTTCATAAAAGAAAAATACGATTTCAATTAACTTATTTTTTTGGAGGGAAATAATGTAACTGGCAATTTAATGATATTCGATTTTTTATTCAGATTATTATTATTATTATTATTATTATTATTATTTATCACTATCTATTGTTATACAATTTTTAATATTATTTAAATAGTGATTATTAATTATGATTATATAATTATTATTTTTATTATGGGATAATTTTTGGAAATTATAATAATTACAAACAGACTCTAATAATAATAATAATAATAATAATAATAATAATAAATTTTTTAATTATTAAGATTATTACTATTATTCTTTACAAATTTTTTTTCCATGAATTCAATTATTTTTAATACAATTTTTTAAAATTTCTTGAAAGTATTTAATTACTTTTAAAAACTTAAATATAATGCTTTACCTGAATTCCATTATTTTCATAAACAATAAAATTGTTAACAAGAATTTAATTATTTTCTAATAATTGCGATTAAAATTTCCCGCCGGAATTTAATTTGAATTGAAATTCTCGAAAGACTTTAATTATTTAAAAAAATATTTTAAAAAACCTACAGAATAATTGAATTGTTTTCAATCAAATTCTAATTGATTTTGACAATAAAATTTGCAAGAATTTAATTATTTTTGTATAAACAATAAAATTTTTCGCTGGAATTCAATAACGTTCAATAAAAAATTTCTTGATAAAATTCAATTATTTAAAAAAAAAAGTTTAATCTTAAATACCTCGAAAGAATTTTTGGAAAAAAAATATTCAAACAAAAAGCTTCAAAATATTCATAAAATACTTCAAATAATAAAATTATTTTCAAAAATTTTAATAATTTTTATGTATTAAAAATTTGTATTTTTGCATTAATTTTTATTAATTATTGAAATAATTAATATACAAATAATATTTTTCTGCAATATATATTTTTTTAATATTAAAAAAAAATATATAAAAATATTATTAATAGTTTATTATGACTTTATTATCTGTATATTAATTTGAAGAGATTATCGAAAACCAATTTGTCAATCAATCAGAAATGTTTAGTCTTCCGATTTATTTTATAAGTGAATTTCATCTTAAATTAAGTGCCTATCTTTTTATAAAGTTTCCTTTTTCTGAAATGAAATTCATCTGACGTTCTCCTAATGGTTAAACCGACATCATGCCCATTTTTTGATGATATCAGCTTGGTTCTGTGCCAAAACATTTTTCCGATACCAACTTGTCACATCGTAAATATAAAGAGGTAGGACTTTCTGTTCTAGGTGTTATCTATAAAAGGCATATAAGAAAAATACGTAATCCTAGAAAATCGTAAATTTCCTTCCTCCACAATTTTTCTTTTTCCCTCTTTCTCGTACATTGAAATTTTTTGTCACATTTTTCCCCAGCAGTAAAATTGAAATACTTTATTCTTATTATGATTTATATTAATAATAATAATAAAAATAAAATAATATAATAATAATAATAAATAATATAATAATAATAATAATAATAATAATAGTATTAAAAATAATACGAAGTGTCTATACGTCCGGCTAGACGGACCAAAAATATCGTCTAAACGTCCGGATATACGGACGTTTAGCTCCCAAAATATTTCATCCGGCTATTTTCTGTATATACTGGTGATGAGCGTTTGACAGTATCCGGATAAAATAATAAACTTTATAATTCGTCCGTCTATTAGATTCTTACAAGTATAATATATTCCTTGAATGTTTTGACATTTTTTTTTCTTTTGTTGGAAGGGGGTTGGTTTTGGGTTCGATCCCTTCCAGTATTTTTCTTTTGTTGGAAGGGGGTTGATTTTGGGTTCGATACCTTCTAGTACCAATTAGAAACTTTTTTGTACAAAACCGGAGTCAAATTGACTTTATATTTGATACTGGAAGGTATCGAACCCAAAATCAACCCCCTTCCAACAAAAGAAAAATACTGGAAGGGATCGAACCCAAAACCAACCCCCTTCCAACAAAAGAAAAATACTGGAAGGTATCGAACCCAAAACCAACCCCCTTCCAACAAATGAAAAATTAATAAATATTTTTAATTAGTATATCATATACCTATTTTCACTGACGGGCGAAATAGCCACTTCGTAGAAAAAAAACATTAAGTACCTCCATAACCTAAAAATGTCAAAACATTCAAGGAATATATTATACTTGTAAGAATCTAATAGACGGACGAATTATAAAGTTTATTATTTTATCCGGATACTGTCAAACGCTCATCACCTGTATGTACAGTAAATAGCCGGACAAATTTTTTTATCCGGCCAGACGGACGTTTAGACGCAGTCAAAATAATATTTAGTATTAAAAATCCTAATACTAATAGTAGTATTTATTCTCTCTTATTGAGAGAATATTAGTTTTAGTTACAGTGACGTTTAATTTTCTCAAAATGAATTTTTCGTCTCTTAACAATCGTCACTTTTTTTTGGTTTACTAACCCTTAAAAAATTTGTACCAAATGTCAAAACTGTGCGACTTTGAATTTAAAAATTAAAATCGAATTTGTCTCAACTTTTCAAATTTGGATAAAAAATAGGATCGTAATAAATAAAGAAAATAGATCAAAAATACAATTATTAATTTATTATGAATTTCACCGAAAAAATATATTGTGCCGAAGAAATAGCGATACCCGTGAATTTTCCGATTATATTGAAAAATTATACAAAAGCTGCCATTCGAACTCAACCGTACGATTTGTTAAGATGGTCTTGTGCTTATTTTCGAGCAATGGCTGAGGGCAAAATTCCACCCATTAAAGTTTGTTATAAAATTATTAAATAAGGAAAAGCAAAAAAAAAAAAAAGAAAAAACTTGGAATTTTTAATTTGAAATCTTATTTATTGCCATAACTATATATAATCGTAGTAGTGAGATTTGGTTATTATTAAGAAATTTTCTCAACTTTCAAAGTTTGATATAACTTGAGAAAAAAAGTGACTCAAGTTAGATAATTTAAAATTTCTCAACAAATTCTTCTTCTCTCGTAAATTTCAGAAATTGCACTCTTGCAGATCAGAAAGTTCCAGAAAGTTTTTTTTTTTATATAAAAAAAACTGTTTTTTAGAAAAAAAAATTAAGTCGCCGTATTTTAACGTCATTACAAATATTCTTGAAACTTTAAAAATGTTGTATTTATTGTTTCTAAATTTTATTTATTTATTTTATTTATTCTGTTAGTAATTTTTCTATTTTTTTGAATAATTCTTTTATTTATTTTCTAGTAGTTTTCCTATATTTATTCTTTTAGTATTTTTTTTATTTATTTTCCTTTCTAAAGAAAATAATGGGAAACGAAAAATAATTCTGACATTTATTCTTCCAGTAATTCTTTTATTTATTCTTTTTTTTAGTAATTTCGGGAATAATTTTTATTATTAATTCCTTTATTACTATTGATTCGAATCAGAGTGACATTTTTCCATTAAAAATTTTTAATTTACTCCCAGCGAAAAAAGTAAATTGAAATTTAATTTGTATATATACAAGAATAAATGAAATATAAATTTAAATTGGAAAAGGGAAAAAATCATTTTCAAATGCAGATAAAATTTTATATACATGAGAATTTTAATTTTCATGATATTCTAAAAGTATATTCGAATTTAAAATATTAATGGAAATATTTTTATATATTTTGATATCTATACATATATAGATATATAAACACGAATATATATTATACACACGCGTATATATATATATATATATGTATACTTCGTAAGATCGATGAGTCAGAAATTATTATATCCCGAGGGAAATTGCAATGAAAAGCAGGAGAATGCCCATATTTTAATCTTATACAGGAAATGAAATCTGTCACATACTGAATGGAGTTTAACGAGGTGAACAAAAAATCAATTGTAGGGATATGTTCCTTAACTAAAATTTTAGCTTTTATTCCCCCCAAGGAAACAAGTATAGAATTTGTATATTCCTCGCGGGAATTTTTGACACTAATTCTTCATTAAAAGTTATTATTGAACGTATAGTCTAACGAGATAACCAGAACATGAGTTTTCCATTTATTCAACCCCTCAAAAAAAAAAGTTATAATACATGCACTCTATTTTCCCTTTTGTCACTTTTAAAATATTAAATTTCCTCTTTTTTCGATTTTGTTTTAATAGAAAAAGCTGGAAATCAAAATGGAAATAAATATATCTATAGGTGTATTTTTTATGTTATGTAAATAAAATCGAAAAAGATATTTTTTATTTTTGACCCAGAAATCCGTAGAAAAATATTTAGTTGTATTTATGATTTTATGCAAATAGAGAAAATGCAAAGAATATCCAAAAATACAGCTAAATTTATGCAATTGGATTTTTGGATCTAAAAATACAATTAGTTTATTCAGGCTTCGCACTCATCTACTAAAGCCTACTATTTTTTTTTGAGAATTTCCACTGCTTTAAATTCGCAAATACTAGAAGTTAGAAAAGCTATTTTTAAAAGTTATAATCAATTTCTTTAAAACGATTCAATTATTTTCAAAAAAATATTCGAGATTCATTTTCAATATCTAGTATTTACATAAAATCTCGCAAAAGAATTCAGTGATTAAAAAAATGTATCCAAAATTCAATTATTTTCATAAATAAGAACATTCCCAATGGAATTCAATTAATTAGGAATATAATTTTTTGTTTAAATTTCGAAAAAAGTCTGTTAAACAAGATTTTAATACAATTCTTCATAATGATTCAATTTACTTTCACTAATAACATTTTTCATGAAAATTCAATTAAAAAAAAAAATTAATCCTAAAAAAATAATTCTTTTTTCAAGTATAGTTTTACACTACAAATCAATTATGTAAAATTAAATATTTATAATATTTATTTCATTTCGAAAAATTAATTATTTAAAACAGTTTTTTAAAAATTCTGGTGAAGAATTTAATTATTTTCAAAAATAACAAAAATTTCATAAATAATAAATTCTTCACAGAAATTCAATTATTTTTTAAAATTTTAATAAAATTTTTTAACTATTCAACTATTTTTATAAATAATAATTTTCATTGCAGGATTTCAATCCTCTTTAATACAAATTTACAGGAATTGATAAAAGAATGTAATTATTCTTTAATCTCTCGAAAAAATCAATTTAAAAAACTTTTCTTGATTCTTTGAAAGAGTTAAATTATTTTCAGAAATATTAGAATTTTTTACTGGAATCCAATTACTTTCAAATATTTCAATAAATTTTTTCGAAAGAAATCAATTATTTTAAGTACAATTTTAATAAAATCTTTTTGAAATGATTTAGGATGTAATTATTCTTTTAAATTTTAATAAAATTTTTTTCAACAATTCAACTATTTTGAGGCATTTTTATAAATTTCTTATTGCAAAATTCAATTATATTATAAATCACAATATCTATTACAAGAATTTAATTGTTTTTAAAAATAATAAATTTTTTCTTGGAAATTTAATTATTTTAAATTATTTTCAAATAAATTTATTAAAATGCCACACAGACATTCAATTATTTTTAAAGATTTTAATAGAATTGATTGTAAAGTTTAATTATTTGAAAAAACTTTTCGCTATTCAATGATTTTCGATATCTACTAGTCGCATAAAATTTCCAAAAAGAATTCAATTATTTAAAAAAGTATTTTGTAAAAATCTTCGTATTAATTTAATTTTTTTCATGCATAATAAAAATTTCTTAGGAATTCAATTATTTAAATTAGAATTTGCATAAAACTAGTCGAAAGAAATCAATTATTTAAGATTCTTTATAAAATTCTTTGCAAAATTAATTTTAAATTAAATTTTAATTTAATTAATTTTATGCATATTTAAATTCTTTCATGAATTATAAAATTTGCTAGAGGAATTCAATTTACTGGCAGGATAAGGAAAAAGTAGATATTTTTTACGAAAATTAGGATAAAGTTAGGAAAATAAGATATAGAATTGAATTTTTGTCGTCAGATTTGTGAAGAGTCTTAAACGAATTTTTTTGGTCGTCAAGTTTAATTTTTCAATTGCTACTTTTTTACTGTTTTTTTTAGTTTGAAAGCTACTTTTGCAACTTTTTAAAAATTAATTACCGAGTGCGAAGTCTGTATTCAGATTTTTGTATCCGAAACCACAACTTATTTACATTTATTTAGATTTTTTGACTTTCATTAATCCGAAAATTTCCTGAAGAAAAAAATAGTAATTTAAAAATCTACACTAATAATTAGTTTGCAAATTTTGATTCTTAGCACTTCAAATATTTCCAAAAGGAAAATTAATAACCCGGAAATCTACATTAAAAACTAGTATCAAGAGAGATTTTCATCACGTACATATATATAGAAGAATAAAAAATAGAATTGATAAATATCTGAAATATTTTCCCCTTGAAAGGAAATTTTTGTGTGACGAAAGTTTTTGTAAATATTTTTGATATTGGATAGATATAATATCGGAGAAATATTTTGCCATTGATTTTATCATATATACATACATGGTATGTCGCGAAAGTACAAAAGCCCTGTTTGGTTCACATCTCAATTATAAGTTTTAGAGAGGCGGAAATTATAGAAACTTTAGAGTCACGTTTGTCCCTCCCTATGTACCCAAGTCCATTGTTCCACCCAAAAGTTTATTTTACTTCGCTTGTAATTATTCACGCAAAAAAAAAAAAATTCTGGTTTCCAGTTTCAAACTCGTTGAATAACACATGCTCATCGTTTCACAGGACCTTTCAGCATAATTACTCCTGAAAATCAACTCGTTAAAGTGACTCATTTGCATATTTTTGTAGCGACAAAATTTATACTCTTATTTACGATAATTTGCTCTACAGAAGCATTTTATTTTTTTATTCAATTATTGGTAAGCATTTTTTTCCGTTTATCACTTTCTCGGATTTTCATCTCTTGAAGCTGTTGATGATGTTTTGTGCAAAATTATTTAGACGATTAAAAATAATTGTTTCTTTTCAAATATCAATTGAAGTTGAGTAACTTTCTAGATAGTTGAAAGTTTGTTTGCTCAGACTACTTTTTTTTGGTCCTAACAATTTTTGTTGAGTACGAAACTTATGTCGCGGGTACAATCAATTCTAAAATATTAAGTATTCGAGTGATTCATGCATTCAGAAATTGTGGATTTTCCAAATTTTGTTTTGTAATTATAGAAGAGCTAAATTTTTATACGGAGGATAAGATGAAAGTTGTAGAAAAAATCCTGCTGATGGAAAAATTTGTTTGAACAAAAGAGGAGAATTTTTCCTCGCTTGTAATAAATTGTCATTATAACGGAGAATTCTTTTTTCTTGGCACTTTTAAAGGAGCGATTGGAGTATCCACCTTTCGAACATCCTTCAAATATTACACCATATTACCTAAAATCACTGCTGAAACAGTATGGTCACGTTCGTAGTGCAACCCTTGAATCACTTCTAACCAGTTGGCATGAAATCGGTTTCTCTGAACCAAGTCTTTATCAGATATTAACGATTGGTCAGTTTCTAAAGGAGCGCGTTTGCGATTTTTATCAGTTCTTGGCAATAGCTTGCGGCCTCCTTGGAAAAGTTAGTATCTCTTTTTTATTTCTTAACGAACTTAATGTCTTTTCCTTTTTTTTTTACTCATTCTGTAAGAAAGAAATATTTTTAATATTTAAGAGAAAGTTTATAATGCCAAAACACGAAAGAAGTAATATTTTAAACTCTCACCGAGCTTCTCTATTATTAATGTCCCTGAACAGTTAGTCGACGAAAACTGCTATTTTGATTTTTTGAAATGTCGCATTAGTGTCTTTACATCGAAAAAATGATGCTGCAGTTTCGCAATATTAATTGAAAAATGCTAAAACTTTTTACTGACTCCTTGATCATTATAATGGAACTTTATCACTTTGAATTTTGATAAGTTGAACAAAAATTTAATACTTCTTTAGATCACTGTTTGGCAAATTGAAACTAAATCTCTTAGAAAAGTTGTTGACAATTTGACGTCTTTTGTAGGAGAACTTCTTCTTTGAACAGAAAATTAATGGACATATTTTGTGTTTGCCAAAAAGCCTAAGACTAAAGTTTTACATCTAAATGTCAATTTAATACTTGATAGAGAATAAAATTAGTCACCTTTGCGGATTCACGTAGAAAGACTTTGTCAAAAAATTTTTAATAGACTCTTAATGTAAGAGGCTCTTAAGAACTGGCAAATGTTTGAAATTCCGGTAGTTGGAATAAAATTTTAATATCCCATTGAAGACTTGCTTCTGGTTGTAAGAGATTAAGTTTCAAGAGTTTCGGGTTTAGTTATATATGTTGCTTCAGTTTTGAACATGAATAAACATTCTTTAAAATTAATCAAGTAACTTTAATGAATTCGGAAAATTTGTTATTATTTTTTTGCCTGAAAATTTTAATTCAATTCATTGTTTCGTTGAGAAAAACATGTTTTTTTTTTTTAAAGAAACATTTTCCTCTTCGCAAAATTTACAAGTTTGGAGATATTTTCCGGTTTTCTTCTTTTTTTTCTTCCCCACTTCGTTCATAATCTAAACGTTGCGCTATTTTGCAGCATCATGATGTCGATATGAAAATTTCATACCCCGAGAGAGCTCGTGAAAGTTTATTTTTTGTGAAAATTTCTATCTCCTGGCAGTCCTTGAGCAACAGCTACGAGGAAGTTTGCGTTCTAATTAAATCCTTTCACAGTAAAGTAGCGTGCAGGCGTAAAATTTTCAGTCCTGCTTCAGAATCTTTTTGAGACGATGGTATATGTTTGTGAGCTCTTGACGGATGAGCCGGAGGGCGGATCTGCAATGATACAGCTAAAAATCTTTCTCAACCTCTACGAATATCTCGCAAATCTCAATTGCACAGGAGAACCGGAAGCCTTAGACTTAGTTCGCTTCGCTGAAAGTGTGTCCAATGTCACAGATGATGCAAAGGATGAGATGATCAAAGAGAAGGAGCTGAAAATTGAAGCAAAAGTCGAGATAAAAAGCAGTGGAGAAACTGTTTCCGATTTTTCAATTTTTGAAAATGAAAATAACGAGGTAAACAATTTGGATTTTAATTTATTGGTATTATGAATTATGAAAAAAAAAATCGAATACTATTTTTTATAGTTTGGTTCTCAGATGTCTGTAGATGAATTAAGTTTCAAGGTTGCAGATTTTGAGGTCACAGAGGTCCCTCAAGGAGAAGAGCAAAAGCAATCAGTAAATTAATTAGCTTTCATAAAACATTCTTCCAATTCCTCTCATAAATATTCACAAAAAAAAGTTTACCAGAAATATTCATTTAAACACATATTTTCCCATCATTTCAAATTTAAATTCTATAGATTGAAATTATAAAACATCTGGATAGTGCAGAACAAATTGAAGATGATCGTAAAGATAACTCTAGCACTTCAGATAAAATTGACATTAACGTTGTTGAAGAGAAACATTCCGAGATCGTAATTCTTTTTGATGGAAGAACAGAAATCAAATCAACTAACGATGATCCAACATTATCTAATAATCAGGAAATGCAAAACGATTCCTTTGAGGTATAAAAACGAATTCTTTACAAATTGAAATTTTTTTCCCCGAGCCGAGAGAGAGAGATGATAAAAATGGGGAGGAAAAACTTTTAATACTCCAATATTCAGGTTGAAATTTATAATACGAAATTAGATTGAAAAATATATGAATGATTCATAAAAAAAAAGTTTACGAGAGCCAAAAGAATAAGTGGTTTCTATCGGAGTTGAACTCTTTAGAGAATATTCTTACATACTTCTTCTTTTTTGCAAAAAAAAAGTTCTTTACTCAAAGAAACGTAAATAGGTATAAAAGAGGGAGAAAAAAATTGTGATCCGGATTTGTATTACGGAAGAGAGAGAAGGAGGAGGAATTGCAGCATGGCTTATTGCTAATCTAGAAACTGTTTCATTCCTTGAATAATTCATGGTCCTTTATTACTGAGATCGTAATTTGGTATCATCCTTTATCACCTTTATACCCTCCACTTGAATCTCTCCGAGTTGAACTTGTTCGTTTTTCTTTCACTTCTCCTTTCTTTTTTTTTATCCTCTTTCACTTCTTTTTTAGAAACTAGTATCTAGATTATCGCTGAGAATTATTTATTACAATCGATAAAAGCGAGTCTGAAGGTCTCATGCGCCTTATCATTTGAGCTCGAGAGAACGATATCGTCTATAGTTCGGACCACTTTCAGATGACCATCGATTCTTTTTCGTTATCAACTCTCTCTCACTCCTCATTCAACTTTTTCCTTTTGTCCTTCACATTCAGAATCTTTTAGCTAAAAGGCATAAATAAAGAGCAGTTTCTCTTTAAATTTATTTATAATTTTCAAATTTTCCCATATCAAAAAAATTAAAGGAAGATAATTTTTGCACTGAATCCAAAGGTTCTGTTTTAAAGAATAAATAATAATTAGTAGATCCAGCCATAAAGCTCTTTATTTTTCCACCGAATCAAAATTTTAAGAACTGAATAAATATTTACATAAATTAGGAACTTAATTTTTATCCAGAATGCAAAGATTCGAATCTAAGTGCAGAATAAATAGTTATTGCCTCGAAATCTTGATTTAATATTCATCAAGAGCCTATTTAAATTTGAGGGTTTGGCATTGAACCTCTTGTCGAAAAGTGTTGACACAATCGTTGGCAATTGAAATTGATTGGGGCTTAATATAAAGAAATTAGGACATTAAAAAAAATTTAACATGCCGGATAACATTCTGAATATTGAAAATCAATAGAAATTATAAAAGAGAAAATCTTTAATTCTCAATAAAGAAGTCTTTAGAAAACGAAAACTTTTGTAATTCTAGCATATGAAATTAGAAGAAAATTTTAATTGTGAACGTTTCACTGAATTTAACTTTGTGAAAAAAATTGTATAGATTGAGGACATGCAAAAAGAGATGTATGATGAAAAAGAGGTTAAGAAAATCGATGAGAGAAAAGACGATGATGATTACAGTTTCTCGTTTAAAGAAGCAATGACAGAAGTCAGTAGTTATGATGATGAATGCATTGAGCGGGATTCAAAATACAACGATAATGATGACGATGCATCAAAAGGCAAGAATTATAATTTGTTTTAATATGCTCTGCTTTCTAATACTTTTTTGTATTAATTATTTAATATTTCATTAATTATTTTAGGTTCATAATTATTTTAGTATTTATTATTTTCAAAAGCTGTATATCTTTGATATTCTTTAAGTTTTGACAACCTTAGTTCCGTACCAAAAGGTGAATATTGCTTTATTGATTGTTACTTCCGCCATTGAATTGTTAATAAGAATCAAAAATGAGGCAATTGTTTCAAAAGACCAAAGTTTTTAGTTCCTAGATGGTTTTCTAACTCCCAAATTAAATTAAAGTAGTGATACTAGTGACATTTTTGTCTCTAAAATTCTGTATATTTCTAGCTCGATAAACTATTCCCTATGACCTGATTTCTTCTCACTTCATCTGTAAACAATATAAAGTACAAATAAATAGGCTTTATATTCTTTAGTCTTTTTTTTTGGTTTTCAATAATAACCATACAGGTGTGGAATCATTGATGCGCGTTGAGGAATTCCTTTTTCTCTCTTCTCCTCTTTTTAAAGTAATTACCACGGAAGCAATTAACTCTAATTCGATTTGCAGCTGGTATTGATTATATATGTTTTAAAATTCCCTATACGTCCTGTCCTCTTTAAAGTTGATAATTGAAAAAGTAAATTCGTCTCTAAACTGATTTTTATCTCCTATTTATCAAAGGATAAATAGGTTAAAAACTGTATTCTTCGATTTTATATTTCACGATTGCTAAAAAGAGAAGATTCACTAAAAAGAGTATTTATAATATTATTATTTAGTATGGAACATTTATTATACTTTTTTCCCCTACACGAAAGGACTTTTTATTTCGAAACTTAATAAACATCACTGGCAGGATTCATTTTGGTTGGTTAGTGGATTAACTTCATTTCGTTTGCGAGAGGATTTTTGTGCCGTCTAGGCGGGAATTTAGAGAACTATTTGGCGCGAAATTCAAAAATCAAAAAAATGATATGCTACTACTTGAATACTTTTTTTAGATTTCAGCCACTAATTATGTTTTTTCTTGAAAATTTTCGTACCTTTAAATTCAATAATACTAAAAATCAAAAAACTATTTTCAAAAATTATAATCAAATTCTCTAAAAATACTTTTACTAATAATAACATTTTTTATGAAAACAAATGTTTAACAAAATTCTAAGCAAGAATTCCATTATTTTCATAAATAATAAAACTCATCGAAGAATTTCAATTATTTTTAATCCTTTTGTAAATTAATTACTAAAAAATTCAATTATTTTCACAAATAAAAATTTTTACGAAGAATTCAATTATTTAACATAAAATTTTCATTGTATTTGTTATATTTTGGAAAACAATAATGATTTAAGACATTGTTTATAAAATTTGTTTCCATGAAGAATTCCATTACTATTTTCAAAAATAACAAAATTTTTAACATAAATTCAATTCTTTTTAAATATTCTATTAAAATTTTTCGAAAAAATTCAATTATTTTCTTAAATAGTAAAATTTACCTCAGAATTTCTATAATTTTTAGGACAATTTTACAAAAATTACTCAAAAAATGTAATTATTCTTAAAAAAATGAATTTCAATTCCTAGGAAAAATAAATTATTTTAAAAAATGTTTGTTTAAAATTCTTAGGAAGAATTCATTTATTTTACAACAATATTATAATTTTTCACGCTCACTAATGCAACTATTTTGAAATATTTTTAATAAAATTATTCAATAGAAATAAGTTATTTTACATACAATTTTAGTTAACTTTTTTAAAAATAATTTAAGTATTCTATTAAATTTTAATAAAAGTCCAACCAAGAATTTAATTATAAATAACAAAATTATTTCCGAAAATTAAATTACTTTAAAACATTTTGATAAAATTCTTTTCAAAATTTAATTATTTTAAAAAATTCTAATAAAATCGTTTAGTAGAATTCAATTATTTTTGTAAATAATAATAAAATGTTGTTTAGGAATTTAATTATTTTTAATAAAATACATTAGTGAACTCCACAACGTTTATATAATTAACGATTTCTGAAGAATAATATTTTTTAAGCAAATTTTTCTACAGAAAATAGTACGTATAATTTTTTGAATAATGATTAACAAAAAAAAATATTTGTGAACAAAAATTTGTATTCTTTTTGGTGGGAAAATAATTTTTTTTCTTTCAATCGTCGATCATAGACGTTTAATTTTTCGATAGCTATACTTTTTTGCTACTTTTTAAAAATTAATTATTGAGTGCGAAGTCCGCAAAGGAGGAAATTAGTTAATAATGTATTGATATTAAGGACATGTTATTCCGTTGGTCACGTAACTTAAAATTTCGTTTTTATATAGTCAAACATATTTAAGTTTAATGGAATCGTATTTTTTGGTTTATTTAAAGAAGTAATATAATTAATTCAATCATAAGTTGTGGTTTATTTTAAATTATTTATAATAAACTTTTAAGTTTAAAAGAAACATAAAATTTTTAACCATTTTTTTGTTTGAATCAAACATAAAATTTTTAAACATTTTTTTTTGTTTAAATCAAAACAGAAAATATGTGTGAATTAAATATATTAAATATATAATTATTCAAAAAAATCAAATTTTAAAATGAAAGCAGTAGATATTTTAAGCTTTTACACTGAAAAAAAAATTTATTTGATTCAAACAACCGATTATTTGCTCTATAATCAAATAAATATTTACTTGAATCAAATAATTTTTATTTTAATCAAAGAAATTGTATTTGAATCAAATATTTCAGTATTTGAAGCAAATACTAATTAATTGATTCAAATAAAAATTATTAGATTCAAGTAAATATTTATTTGATTATAGACAAATAATCGGTTATTTGAATCAAATAAATTTTTTTTTTCAGTGTATTTTTTAAGATATTTTAATTTTGGGATTAAGGTCATGTTATTCAGTGTGACGTTTTTCCATAGTAAAGAATATGGGACACGTGACCACTGAATAACATAACCTTAAGCTTACAAACTAATTTTATTTAAATAAAATCACTTAAAATTATTTTTCTATTTAAATTAAGTATAATGTTTTCTCAGTGTAAGGTTATCAAATTGAGACATAAAAACGTTGGCGAAGTTCACAACGTTTATAGTCAACGATTTCTGAAGAAAAATATTTTTTTGAGCAAATTTTTATAAATGTTATTAGTACAGAAAATAGTGTGTTTAATTTTTTGAATTATGAATTTACATAAAAATATTTGTGACAAAAAAATTGTCATTCTTTTTGATAGGAACGAAGTTGAAGTCCACAACGTTTCTCAACGAAAAAAATTTTTTTAATTCATCCAAATATTATTTTTAATTTAATATTTAATTGTAAAATAATTATTATCAAAATATTAACATCAATCTTTCTTTCTGAATATTCTTGTGTCAATATTGCAGCGTTGTTTTTAAATAATTTACTTAGTGAATAATTTTTTTACGTTGATCAACGTCGTGGACTTCAACTTGGTTGATAGGAAAATAATTTTTTTTCTTTCAAACGTTAATAATAAACGTTGTGAACGTCACCGTTGTCATAAAAAATGTATCAAAAATGTAAACAAAATTGCTGTTCACAAGATTTTGGTAAAAACTAAAATTTCCACTGGTTTAGATTTAGAGTTTAGGTAGAATGATTATTTCAGTGATGATAAGACTATATAGTTACGAAACAATTTCCGAAACATTTTAGCCGCACTAATATTGAAAATTCTCCTTTCAAGGAACATCCGAGAGTATTGATGAGAAATTAGCGATTAAATCAGTGGGGGAATTTAGTTCACCAACAGAAGCTGTAGTAGTTGATCCTGTCGAGGAGTTCCTGACAAGAATGAAACTTGAATTTCCGAATCCGTGTGAATTGTTGAAAGTTCCTGGGATTGGGCCAAAGGTCTCTGAAGATACAGTGAGAAAAGTTTGTCTCTGGCTTGGGGATTGCTCTCGTCGACAAAACGGCGTTGTTGGACCAAGGAACATGAGACATTTCCTCTGTCCATATTTCGACGACTTATTCAGCACATGAGAATTACAAGATAGAGAGAAAGAGAGAGAGTGAGAGAGAGAGAAGTGATGGTGGGGGAGTGGAAAATTCAAGTACTCTTAAGTCTATGAGTATGTCTAGAGTCTGGCCCCCACGAGAATGAACAGCCAGGAAGTTCCTTTACCAAGTTCTCGTCGACCACCTCTCGAGGTGTGATCGATCTTTTCTGCTCTGTAATTTCATTTTTCTTTTCTCGTTGAAGTTCAAAGACCCCCTCTGAGTTAAGTGCCTTGCTGCGCAAGTCGAAAAAGAGAAGAGAGTGAGAAAGCTTTCTCCCGAGGTACTCACATTTTTCACCTATCCGTAAAATGTAACTGCTGAAGAAACAATGTAAACTTTAGAAAAAGAAATCCCCCCCGCCAACGATTCTCTTTTTTTCCATTTTCCACTTTTGAGGATTTTTATTCTCAATTTCCAACTATTTAACAAAAAAGTAAATAAAATTTTTTAAAAATAACAAACTTGTTTGAAAAATTATTTTTGTTATTGCAATGTTTCGGATTATGTAACTTTTATGATCCTCAAGTTTTTAACGTTCAAATGAACAAAATATTTTTTATTGAAGAAATTTTAGTAAATTACTAATCATATAACAAAATTTAAGAACTAAAATTTTACGTTTACAAAGTCAATTATTAATTTTTATGATAGTGAAGCAAAATAATTACAATAAAAATTTAATTTTCAGGAGAAATAAATAAATTTCGTTCAGAACTTTAGGATCTTTAACTTTTGGTACTTTTTTGTAATTCGAAAAATTTAATTGAAAAATACGATTTTTTCGATTTATTTCCAAAAAAAATGCGGCTGTCTCGACTTTTCTTCAAAATGTAGCAAAAAAATACCATTTTTTGGTATACAAACTGAAAATTATTAACATCCCTGAAGTTAGCGTCGACGCAGCATCGAAAAATATTTTTTGTGACTTTCAGAGATAAAAATTTCACTAATTTGAATTCTTTCATTCATTTGAAAAGTCTAAAATAAAATCAGGGCAATGTTTTTTAACCTAAGAACGTAAAAAAAAAGTTTTATTCATTTCAGTTTTGGGAAAAAAGGCTAACTTCAGGGATCTTTATTTATATCTCTAAAGTTATAGTGTCGACGCTCAGCATCGAAAACAATTTTTTTAGACTTTCAGAGATGAAAATTCGACTAATTCCAATTCTTTTATTTATTTGGAATGTTGATAATAAAATCAAGGGACTTTTTTCTAACCTAAAACCGTGAAAATTTGTTTCATTCATTTCAGTTTTGAGAAAAAAAAGGTTTTTCGACGCTAACTTCAGCGATCTAATTGAAAATTCACAAAAGAAATCGGAAATTCGTCAACTTCTGTTGAAAATAATTCATTCTTTTTAAGTATTTCATACGAATTCGTCAAAAATTAAATTTTTGACGAATTTAATTGCAAATTGAGAAAATAATAGAATTCTCAAAAATTTTAATGTAGAACATTCAAACGAAAATTCAAAAATTGAAATTAATAAAACGCAGCTTCAGAAAAAAAATTGGATCAGAATATTAAAAAAAAATCATAGAATTTTTAAATTATAATTTTTGAAAAAGTTGAATTATTTTCAATTTTTGTTTAAAAATTCTTTTAAAAAAATCCAAATGTTTTCAAAATTTCGTTCTAAATTTAAAATATTTGAAAATTTTTAATTATATTTTTGTAAAGAAATCTGTTATGTACCAAAAAGTATTTTAAAATTTTCGTTTTAAAAAACTACACTCTTACAATAATTATAAACAATTCAATTTTTGTATTTATTTAATTATATTCCTGAAGAAATTTCGGAAAATTCTTGAAAATAATTTATTTCAAAGAGAATTTTAGTTAAAAATTGAAAAAAATAATTGAATATCAAAAGAACTACAATTGCTTAGAAATTTTTTAGAAATAATTGAATTTGAGAAGATTAAAGTTAAAAAAAAATTCATTAATGGGAAAAATGATTTACAAGTATGTAAAGATTTATTTGTCCAAAAAATTTATTGAAATTTTAAATAATTAACTTCTAGAAAATTATTGAATTTTAGAAAATTAGAATCGTCGGTGAAGTTCGCAACGTTTACGATCAACGATTAAAGGAAAGGAAATTATTTTCTACCAAAAAGAATAAGAATTTTGGATCACAAATATTTTTTTTGTAAATTTGTACAGAAATTTGTAAAAATTTGCTTAAAAAAATATTTTTCTTCAGAAATCGTTGATTATAAACGTTGAGAACTTCACCAACGTAATTAGAATTACAATTTTTAAAAATTTAACTTAAATTGAAATTAATGAAAAATTTATTCGAAGAATTTTATTAATTATAAAAATAATTTCATTGTATCAAATTCTCAAAGATGGAAAATTATATCAAAATTGAAAAATAAAATTCAATTTTTTTGCATTTATTCTACTATGATTTTTGAAAATAATTTAATTTATATTAAAAATGTTATTAAAATGCAATTTTTTGTGAAAATAATTGAAATTTTTCGAAAGATTCTATTTAAAATTATGCAAATAATCATTGAATTGAAGGAGATTGGAATTTAAATTTAAAAACTTAATTCGCGGGGGAAAATAAATTACAATTATTGAATTTTGTATTTATTTGTTTATTAAAATTGTTGATGTTCTGAGTAATTGAAATTTAGAAAATAATTAAATTTATAAAAAAAGTGGAATAACAATTTAAAAATTTTCATTCATGACAGAAAATAAATTACAAGTATTCAAATATTTATTCGTTTAACAAAATCATTGAAATTCTGTGTTATTAAATTGTAGAGAATAATTGAATTTGGAAAGAAATGCAATTGAAAATTTTCGCGAAATTGAATTTTAAAAGATCGAATTTGAAATTAAAAGAATTTTAATTTACATGTAAAAATAAATTGACAAGTATCTAAATGTTTATTTGTTTAAATAAAATCATTACGGAAGTTTTGAATAATATTAAATTTCAAAATCATCGTAAAGTCAATGAAAGTTTTCTTTTCTTCTCAGATAAAATTTCTAGATATATTTTTACTTTATTTTTTTCCTTTTTGAATGAATAAATTTTTATTTGATTTAATTCTTTAACAGATTCTTTAATCAGTTATAGAGATGAATTAATTTAAAACATTTATTTATTTCTTTGTCACATTTTTCAATGTCAACTGGTGTGTATTTGGAGATAAAAGAAATTAGGTTATGCATTTTAAAGTGTTTGAAATGTGGAAAAGGGACAGAAAATCTTTGACATTTTAGAAGGTTAAATTATCACCTTGAGTTTCGTGTATAAATACAAGAGGCACAAAATTTCAAAATTTTATTTTCATCTTGAGTGTAGTGAAGTTAATATAATTCGATAAAAAATGTCAGTTCTGTTTAATCTTCTCAGTTTCAATTATCTCTTCTACACCTCTATTCCTTCAGTTGAGATAAATTTTATTAAACAGGATTTCAATGGACATAAACTAATTGGTGCAAATTTTGTTTATCCAGGTGAGAGACAAATTTTTACTAAAGAAGTAATTATTTTTTTTTAAAACTAATTTTTGCTGTCTCTAAAGCTTTGTTTTGAATTTTTTAATCTAGAATTAATTTTTTTTATTTAAAATTGAAAAATTGGAATTTTCTTTTGGAAATTTCTCTCTCTCTCTCTCTCTCTCTCTCTCTCTCTCTCTTTTCTTTTTCTGAAAAATTTCAAATCTAAATCTAGAATATTGAAATTAAACAAAATCGTTTTTTAATTTGAAAATAACCTTAAACTTTGAGCATTTTGCAAATTTTGCATTTGAAAACTTTGAACATAAATTTTATGCACTTTTATGCCCCATGTACCTGTTCAAAAGGAAGGGAAATAAGTTTTTGAAGGAGGAATATATAGGAGAGGATAGATAGAAAAAGGGGAATTTTACAGTCTAGCCATCATCTTGCAATGAAAACTTTTCGCAATAATAAAGTTTCACAAAGTTCCCCTTTTTCAAAGGACTTTCTAAAACTCAAACAAACAGAAATAAGAAGAAAAAAAAGTCTTTGCAAAAAAAAAAGAAAAATGAATGAAAGAAAAAAAATATAAAATCTACATTCGTAAAACGTATTTTCGTTTTAAGACTATTAGTGTATAACAAGTTATGAAATATGAATAACAAGTAAAAAACTTAAATTAATTATAAAAATCTCCTTTTCTTTTTATATGAAAACTTTCAAATTGGAAATAAAAGTAAAAAGACTTTTTTATTGTATTTCGGATTTCTGTTTAAAGTTTGAAGTTAGTTGTTTGCTTTTTTGTTTCCTGATTATTTGGGAAATTTTCTCTTTAATAAATGTTTTGAATTTAATGTTTCGTGTTCATTTTACTTTATTGTTTTGACAATTATTGAACTAATAAAATTTTTTTATCAATTTTATCAAAATTGTAACGAATATAATTGACTTCATGGGAGAAAACTTATAATTTATAAAAGTAATTGAATTTTTACGAAGAATTCTATTAAATTTTCTGGAAACAATTCAATCTTTTAAAACTCTTAAAAATAATTGGATACTTTATTGGAAAAAATCATAAAAAATGTTAATAAAATTGTTTACAAGAATTAAATTATTTTAATAAATAATAGAAATCTAATTTTTATGGGAATTATTATGATTTTAAATTATAAAAATATTTGTATTTTTTCTAATTCTCAAGGATAAAGAATTATATTAAAATTTTCGAAAATAATTATTGAACTTTTTGTATTAATTTCTATTATAATTTAAAAAAATAATTGAATTTATGTTAAACGTTTTATTAATTAATTCACTATTTATCTTAATTTTTGTGAAAATAATTGAATTCTTTGAAACATTATTAAGATTTTTGCAAATAATTGAATTACTGCTAAATAAATGCATTACAATTTTTAAAAGTATTGTATAATTGAATTCTTTCAAGTAATGTTATTTAAGTTAAATTGTAAATAATTAAAAATTCCTGGACAAAATTTTATTACTTTTAAAAATAATTGAATTCTGTGAAAAATGTTATCAACATTTTCAAAAATAATTAAATTCTTTCAAGGAATTTTATTAATATTTGTAAAATAATTAAATTTAAAAGATTAAAAAAAATGTTTAATATAAAATTAAATTTCTTTGTGAAACTTATAAAATTATACAAAAAATTGAATTTTATCGATCGAAAATAATTGAATTCTTTGAAAGAATGTTCTTTTTTTTACTAAAATTTGTAAAAATAATGAATTTAATATATTTGACAAATTTGTTAAACATTAAATTTAATTCTTTTGAAAAATTTTATTAAACTTGTAAAAAAATAATTGCATTTTATCGATCGAAAATAATTTTTTTGTTTAAATAGTTAATATAATTATTTTGGGAAATATTATTGAAATTAATATGAAAATTTTTGACTTTTATGGATTTAAAAAAAAATGTTTAAATAAATTCTATTGGGAAATTTTAATAAAATTGTTCAAAAATAATTGAATTCATTCAAGAAATTTTTGCGAAAATTTGTAAAAATATTTGAATTTAATAGATTAAAAAATTTTTTAAATAATTTAATTCTTTTGTGGAATTCTATTAAAATTGATCGAAAATAATAGAATTTCTTCATGTAATGTTATTTAAATTACATTGAAAATAATTGAAAATTCCTGTGAAAAATTTTACATTATTTATGATAATAATTGTCTTCCTCGAAGAATTTTGTCAACATTTTGGAAAATAATTGATATCTTTCAAGGAATTTGATTAAAAATTGAAAAAATAATTGAATTTCAAAAGAATTACAATTGCTTAGAAATTTTTTAGAAATAATTGAATTTGAGAAACTTGAAATTGAAATTAAAAAAAAACTTTATTAATGGGAAAAATGATTTACAAGTATGTAAAAATTTATTTGTCTAATAAATTTATTGAAATTTTAAATAATTAACTTCTAGAAAATTATTGAATTTTAGAAAATTAGAATCGTCGGTGAAGTTCGCAACGTTTACGATCAACGATTAAAGGAAAGGAAATTATTTTCTACCAAAAAGAATAAGAATTTTGGTTCACAAATATTTTTTTTTTAATTTGTACAGAAATTTATAAAAATTTGCTTAAAAAAATATTTTTCTTCAGAAATCGTTGACTATAAACGTTAAGAACTTCCCCAACATAATTAGAATTAAAATTTTTAAAAATTTAATTTACATTCAAATTAATTAAAAATTCATTCGAAGAATTTTCTTAATTATAAAAATAATTCCATTGTATCAAATTCTCAACGATGGAGAATTATATCAAAATTGAAAAATAAAATTCAATTTTTTTGCATTTATTCTACTTTGATTTTTGAAAATAATTTAATTTATGTTAAAAATGTTATTAAAATGAAATTTTTTGTGAAAATAATTGAAATTTTTCGAAAGATTCTATTAAAAATTATGCAAATAATAATTGAATTGAAGGAGATTGGAATTGAAATATATAAACTATTAATTCGCGGGGGAAAATTAATTTCAATTATTTAAATTTGTATTTATTTATTTATTAAAATTGTGCATGTTCTGAGTATTTGAATTTTAGAAAATAATTGAATTTATAAAAAAAAGAAAATTTTAATTTTATTTTTCTTTTGTCGAAGTTCATTATAACTGCCAAGGAAAATATTTGAATTTTTTCATAGAATTTTCTTATAACTACAAAAATAATTGAATTTCGAGAAGAAAAAAATAAGTTTCGATTCAAGTTGAATCACCCGAACTTTGGGGTCATATATTGCAAAAAAAAATGATAAAAATATGTACTTAACCCAGACGTTAACAATAAATTTTTAATACCAAAACTGTTTAAAAATTAATTGTATTATTTGAACGCGCGATAAAAAAATTGCATATATATTATTTATTTATATTGAAGAGAATAAAAATAAGTGTGTTCGTTGAATAGTGTGAAAGGGGTGTTTCTTTTTTATAAGTATTGCGCGAAAAATGTCAAGAGAGAGAGAGAGAGAGAGAAAGAGAGAAAATATTCGAGAGACTCGATTTCAATTGAACATTCCAATGTAAAAGTACATATATCACACAAGTCTCTTGAGAAGGTCCAATACGTCTGATAGCTGTCTGCATGTGAAATGGGATCCACAAACTTGTTACGACTTGTGTACCGATGTACATATGTGAATATCCTGTGTGCAGGCACAAAATGGTGCGGAAAAGGAAATGTGGCTTTGAACTATAATGACCTTGGGAAATACGCAAAAACGGACGCATGCTGTCGAGATCACGATAATTGTAATGAAGTTATTCGTTCCACCGACACAAAATATAATCTCACCAATTCGGCGCCTTATACAAGGTTTTTATTGTTCATTTTTTTTACTCAAAATTTGAATAATTTTAAACTATAGAATATAATTAGCATAATCTATTTGGATAATTAGTCAATTTTTTAGGGAGGAGGGTGGGGTAAAATATAATTATTTGCACTTTGCAATTAAAAAAAGTTTACTTGATTCAAATGACCGATTTTTGTCCCTTAACAAATATTTACTTGAATCAGTTAAATTGTATTTGCTTCAAATAAAATTTATTTGTCGATTTCTTGTCTGTCACCAAATATTTACATGAATCAAATAAATACTTACTACACTGAACAAAAAATTTAATTGATTCAAATAACCGATTATAATTGACTATTATCAATTAAATATTTAATTGAATCAAATAATATTTATTAGAGTCAATTAAATTGTATTTGCTTCGAATACTGAAGGTCTTGATTCAAATACCATTTATTTGGCTTCATTAAATATTATTTGATTCAAGTAAATATTTAATTGATAATAGTCAATTAATCGGTTATTTGAATCAATTAAATATTTATTCAGTGCAGACTTAATTAAATTGTATTTACTTCAAATAAAATTTATTTGACGATTTAACAGATTTCTTGTCTGTTATCAAATATTTACTTAAATCAATTAAATGGTATTTGCTTAAAGTATAATTTATTTGATTTAAATAAAGTTTATTTGGTTTATATAAAGTTTATTTGATTTATACAAAGTTTATTTGATTCAAGTAAAGTTTATTTGATAATAAAAAAGAAAGCGTTACTTTGAATTAAAGAATTTTTATTTTATTCAATTGTGAATTGTATTTTATTCAAAATCATCGATTATTTATCTATAATGAAATTAATATTTCCAAATCAAATAATTTTTATTTGAATTAATTAAAATATTATTTGCTTCAAATAATGAAATTTTTGGTTCAAATACAATTTATTGAATTTAAAAAAATTCGTAAGATTCTAATAAATATTTATTTACTTCAAATAATTAATAGTAGACAAGTAATCAGTTATGATTGAAATAAACGATTGATTTTAGAATAATTTATTCATGGCAAATAATGAAATTTTGAAATTTATAATTGAAAAGTTTTTAAAAAATTAAATTTTTGTAGAAATAATTTATTTTCTGTTAAATATTCTATTAAAAATTTAAATAAGCGAATTTTAAACAAATTTATTTGATATTTTTGAAAAAAATTGAATTCTCAAAGAGATATTAATAAAAAATTAATAAAAAAAGTAATTTAAAAAAGTTAATAAAAATTAGATTAAAAATTTTTTTAATAAAATAAGTCTTAGAGTTTGTTCATTATAATTTATAATCTTTTGATATTCATTTGTTTTCAAGGTATTCAAATTTTTAAAAACCTTAAGTTTTGAGAATTATTTTTAAAATTTTTCAGAAATCAATCATTTTCAAAATTTGTAATCAAATTTCTTCAAAACATTGATTTATTTTCAAGTTTTTACTAAACAATTTTTTTTTTAAATTCAATTATTTTCTAAATTTTGTTCTAAATTTCAATTATTCGACAATTTTGCAATTATATTTTGGTAAAAAAAAATCAATTACGTACCAAAAAGTATTTGAAAATTTTCAGTTTAAAAAACTACACTGTTACAATTATTAAAAAATTGAATTTTTGTATTAAAATATTTGAATTCTCGAAGAACGGATTCGGAAAATTAGTGAAAATAATTGATTTAGAGAAAAAAGTTTAATTAAAAATTGCAGAAAATAATCGAATTCTAAAATAATTGCAATTGTAATTTTTTTGAAATAATTATTTTTTTATTATCAAACATTTAATTTCTGAAGATTTGAAATCGAAATTTAAAAAATTTTAATTTCTCTTGAAAAATAAATGACGAGAATTTAAATATTTATATAAAAATTATTCAAGTTTTGAATAATTAATTTATCTGTTGTTTTTATAGATTTTATTTCAATTTTTCTGGTTTTTTTCCTTTAGAATAATATTTTTAAATAATTTTATCGAAAATTTCCTTTCGTTTTTGTTTCTTTTATCTTGATTTTTCTCTTTTTTCTGTTTAGAACTGAATTTGTAAAACAATTTTTTTCAATATATAATTGCCCATTGTTTTTGTTTGTTTTATTTTTTTAAATTCAATTCGTTTTCTATTAAAAAAAAAACAAACCTTGTTGAAAAATCCTCCCATTCAGAAATTTTAAAATTTGTGTGAATTGTCGATTTTAACAGAATCAATTTGATTGAGAATTCCATTCCCAAAGGAATTTTTTATTTTGCTTTGTTTTACATCTCCTCGAAAAAAAATTGCCATCACGTAATTTTTTTCCAATATTTGAATATAAATTAGTTTCTTTCTATCTTTTTTTTTTAAATTTTCCAACAATTTCCATTTTCGATATAGTGTCTGCGAAAATCAATCGCATTGGGAATTAAATAGTTTTAATAAAATAACAATTCTAATTGTGTACATAGAATGTTTAATTGAGCAAATATAGCAGTATATAGTTGCGGAGTAAAAATTGACCTAGTTGGGAGAAAAAAATGTTTAATCATTCTATTACTAGATTTTATAGAAAAAAAAGAAAAATGTTGAATTTCTTATTCGTAGTTTCGTGAAAGTTTCTTTAAAGTTTAAACAAGTTGAAATAAAACACAAATAGAAAGAAATAATTAAAGAAGGTAAAGTCATTCTTTAAAAGATTTTATGCAGTTCTTTTTTAGTTTAATGAAGTCAGCCTTCATTACCATTTTTATTTCTACCCTTTTTTCCTTTTTACTCGCTTTTCTGCTTTTTTTAAAATTTATTAATATCGATGAAGTTCACAACGTTTATAATCAACGATATAGAAAAAAACATTTTTTCTGCATACAATTTTTTTGCTTCTTAGTGAATAATTTACAAAAAAAAATTTGTAGACAAAAAATTGTGTTGCTATTGTCAAGGAAAATATTTGTTTCTTTCGATCGTTGATCGTAAACGTTGTGAACTTAACCGACGATTTTTTTTTTTTTGCTCAAACGGTAAACAAAAGGGTAGAAAAATTCTAGTTGGTTAGAAAAAGAATAATTTTCCTTCACTACCATGAGAAATAATTTGTAATTTATAATTTTAAAAATGAATAATTAGAAAAATTGGAAAAAGTATTGCTGTAAATTATTTGCCAAAAAGAAAATTAGAAAAAATTCTAGTGAGTTAGAAAAAGGATAATTTTGATTCACTGTTATAAACAATAATTTATAACTAATTTCTTTGATTTTATTATTTAATCAATTTAAATGAATTAATAATATTAATTTAAATATAAACCCAAATTTAAAAACTTCTTTTCGTTCTTCTTTCTTTTTGTTCTTTTCTCTTTGTGCAATTTTTGTTTACAAATTTCTCGCTTCTTGCCAAATTTAATTAACTCGGAAAATTTCTGTTTTTCGGAAATTTTTTTGCTTTATTATATTTATATTGAAAAGATTTTTTTCACATTGTTGCGAATTAATGTCTCGCCCCTCTATATACAATGCTTTTGTAAAATCCAAAGGGAATGGAGTGCATTGAGTGTTATAAAAGAAAGGAGAGTTAAAAGGGAAGAAGAATACAAAAGTGTTGTACACCCCTCGGGTAATCGATGTCGAATTCTCTCGCCTGTCCTGAATTCGAAATATAGCGAAAAGCAATGCAGTAAAAATAATACTATAGGTCTTGTCTATAAACAGAAAAATTTTTGAAACTCTTTTTATAGAGAATAAAAGCTCTCTCTCTCTCTCTTCCTTTCTGCCTTTCTTTTTTTCCCCGGAAAAATAGAAATAGAAAGAGAGAGAGAGAGAGAGAAAGAAAGAAAAAGATTTTACAGTTGTCAGAAAATATTTGTGTTATTTTTCAATTATTAGAGTGCATTGCTCCTGTGAAGAAAAATTTTACAATTGTCTTCAACAATCAAAGGATAAAGTTGGTAGCAAAATAGGAATTCTTTACTTCAACATTCTGGATACTAAGTGCTTCCGCAAAGATCATCCGATACGAGGTTGTAAACGATACTCGAGGTAATGCTCCCCATTTCATAAAATTTACCATCTTATATTTCTCTATTTACAACAGTCATCCCTTCCGGAAATACGAGATACAATATGCTTGTAACATTTTTCATTAATTTTCTTCAAATTGCTTTTTCACCATGAAATTTTATTTGCTGCGAGGAAAGAAAAATATTGTTTCTTGATTTTTTCTAGTTTTTTAATTTTTTTTTTCTAGTTTTTCAATATTTGAATTATCTTTTTCTCTTCATTTTTATTTTACATTTTTTTTTTCATTAAGCAGGATTGTCACAGGTCAGGGAATTCAGGGATAATTCCAAGGAAAGCAAAATTGGTCAGAGAAATCAGGCAAAAGTTAGGGAATTTTGTCAGAAGTATCTGGCTGAGAACAATATTAAAAATAAAATATTAAAAGTAAAATATAAAAATAAAATATTAAAAACTATGAAAGATTAGCAAACTTTGACAGTTCGATTTTTTATTAATATTTCTTTTTAAATAGTTTTTTGAATTAAAAAATTGACGTATTAAAAATAATTAAATTCTTCTTTGCTGAATTCCTTACAAGAATTTTATTTAAATTCTTAAAAATAATTGGATTCTCTCGAGGAATTTTATTAAATTTGTATTGAAAATTATTCAATTTTTCCGAAAAATGTAATACAAATTTTATATTCTTAAAGTTTTCAACGTTTAAATGAACGAAATTTATTTTTAAAAATTGCTATGTTAAAATGAAGAAATCATGCATTTATTATAATATTTATTTAATTATGTGACAATTCTTTTCATGTTTAAATTATTTTTATAATAAAATACGAATTTCAAAAAGTAATGTTCAAAATAATTTTTATAATAAAAGCCGAATCTAAAGACGTAACAAAAAATATAGCAGTTCATTTTAACGTTCGAATCTATGCAAACATACATTTTTTTAAATTTAATTACTTATAAATTTTCAAGATATTTGATTTTTTTAATAATAAAAATTATTATTATTATTATTATTATTATTGAATTTTATTAAAATTACAAACATTGCAAAAAATTGAATCTTTATTGAGAATTTATCAAAATTTGTGAAAATAATCGAATTTTTCAAGAATAATTTTATTTAAATTATTTAAAGTATTTGAATCCTTTCGATAGTGATTGTTATTTGGTTAAAATTGTATAGAAAGTAATTGAATTCCTAAGAAGAATTTTATTTCTTCTGAAAATAATTGAATTCTTTCGAAAAATTTTCTTGACATTTTAGGAAATAATTGAATTCTGGAGAAGGATTTTAGTAAAATTTTTAAAAATATTAAGCAATGTAAATTAATTAGTAAATTAATTAACCATTGGATTTTTAAAATTTATGCTTAATTATTTCGTAATATTACTCAAAAATTGAAAAGTAATTTAATTTTTATTAACATTTTTGAAATTAATTATACAACAATCTATCAAAATTTTGTAGAATAGATTATTAGAATCATTTTATGCCAATTTTTAGAAATAATTGAATCCTTTCGATAAGTTTGATTCAAATTGTATAGAAAATGATTAAATTCCTAAGAAGAATTTTATTACTTATAAAAATAATTTAATTCTTGAGGAATATTTTTTGATGTTTATAAAAATAATTGAATTGCTTCGAAGGATTTTATTAAAATTTTAGATAATAATTGAATTTCTGCGAGAAGAATTTTATTATTTATGAAAGTAATAGAATTCTTGCGAATAATTTGATTAAAATTTTTGCAAATATCAAACATTAACAATGAATTTATGAATTAGTTAATATTCGAATGTCATGGGTTCAAATTCAATTTTCAGAAATTTTAAATTTAATTTAATTAAATTAATTAATAAGTTTCGATTTTAAATTGCGCGTAAATTACTTTTTTGAACAATTTTTACTGAAATTTTTTAATTGAAATTTTTTAATTAATTGAATTTTTATATAATTGAATAGTAAATAAAAGTGGATTTTAGAAATATTTTCAGTGAACATTTTCTTGAATAATTGAATTTATAAAGAACTTTCTCTAAAATCGTTTAAAATAATTAATTTTGAGAAGAAGTTCAGCTATAAAAAATTGTGGACAATAATTGAATTGAAATTTTGAAAATAATTTTAGAGTAGATGCAGTATAGCAGATTTTTATAGGTTATTGAATTTTAATTGGATGAAAATTTGAATTTTTCGAAAATCTTAATTTGTATGGAAAAATAATAATAATAATAATAATAATAATAATTAAATATTTGTCTGAAGAAATTCTTGATGTTTTACATAATTTTACAATGAAATACTTTACAAAATTTTTTTATGTATCCAATTATTTCTAGAGTTATTCAGAATATTTTTTAGTGTCAGGGAAAAAGTAAAAATAAAAATAAATAACAATAGAAATTTTGTCTGTAAATCAAAAACGAAATCAAATTTTTGTGTCAACCTTGTTAATTTTCTTGAAATTTTCCCGATAGAAACAATTTTTTCCGAAGAGAAAAATATCTTTTAATTTTTGAAACTATCTCTTTTTATATTTTCTTTCATATTCAATTTTTTATTTTTATTATGTATCGTATTTATTTTATTATCTTATTCATTTTGTTTATTTCATTTATTTTATTTATTTAAAGAAATTTTTTCCCTTGTCTCCATATGTTTTTTTTAAATCGTTTTTAAGAAAAGAATTTAAAATTCCAATAAGAGATTAGATGAAAAGTGAATTTTGTGTGTTAGGAAATTTGTCAGCCAGGACTAATCTCATTCGAATTCGTGATAATTTTGACATGGGCTATTTGTTAAGTCTGTTTGATTTATTTTGAGTAAGAAATCTTTCGATAAATCGATCTTGGATTATATATAGAGTTAGAGTTTAATGGACAAAATGTTTTCAACAGATATCGAGGGAGATGTGTCGTGTACGATTTGGATGAAGGCAGATCAATGATACATCAGTGGTTCGACGTGCTTCCCTTTAGAAAATAAATTGTCATCTATATCAAGATTCAAATACACTTGCAACCAATCTTTCGAGAAATCACTCGATTACAACTATCAAGAATCTTTTCTCGCAACTTTATATAGCAGTGAAGAGATTTTCAACGTTTAGAGGAGAAATTCAGTTTCTTCACAAATATACATAAATGTCAGTTTTTGATAAAAATGCAACCATTTTTCGAGGTTGGAGAAATTTTCGAACTAAAAAATGTTCGACGATAGAATAATATTCGAAAGTGTTGAAAGATGAAATTATTTCTGAAAAATGTCTGACTGAGGAATAATTACGTATCAAAAATATTCAACGCTGGAATAATTTTCAAAAATGAGACAAGGAATAATTACCAAAAATGAGACAAGGAATAATTATGAAAAATGAGACGAAGAATAATTACCAAAAATATTCAACGCTGAAATAATTTTTAAAAATGAGACAAGGAATAATTACCAAAAATATTCATCGCTGAAATAATTATCAAAAAAATATTCAACGTGGGAATAATTTTCAAAAATGAGACAAGGAATAATTACCAAAAATATTCATCGCTGAAATAATTATCAATAAAATATTCAACGCTGAAATAATTTTCAAATATGAGACAAGGAATAATTATCAAAAATATTCAACGTTGGAATAATTTTCAAAAATGAGACAAAGAATAATTACCAAAAATATTCATCGCTGAAATATAATTATCAAAAAAATATTCAACGTTGGAATAATTTTCAAAAATGAGACAAGAAATAATTACCAAAAATATTCTACGCTGAAATAATTTTCAAGAATGTGAGCCGAGGAAAAATTTGCAGAATAATTTTGATCAATATTTATCGCTGGATTAATTTTTAAAACCATCCCTTTATTCAAGTGATTGAAATTATTTAATCATTGAAAAACTACCAAATAATAAATTTACCAAACATCGTCTAAATCTTAGCGAAAATGACAAAACTGGACCATGTAAAATCGCCAGTGGCTGAAATTAAACCAAAAATTAAAAGGCAGTGAATGAAATTATCAAAGAAATAAAAATTGATAAATTAAAGTTAAAACAAACTGTAAATAATTAAATAATTGAGTGAAACTGCGACAAAAAATGGAAAAAACAAATCGTCAATGAATAAAATAAATTACCTTCGAATACTACAATATTGTTTTAAAAACTATAATTTGAAAAATTCCAAATATAAACGAAAAGAATCGAAAAATACTTGCTTAATTAATATTATTAATATTATCGATATTATATTATTAACATAATATTTTTCAAAGAAATTTTCTCACATTCTTTTTAGAAAACAATTATAGTCACATTTCTTCGAAAAGAATATTTTTTACTCGTGTCTTAAAGAATTGTTTTAAAAAGGAATTTTCATTCCGTTTAAATAAGCTTAACTTTAACTCTTGACTAACCATTTAAATGAAAAAACGTCTTTCTTTTATAGAATCGTGAAAATTTTAATTTGAGTTCCGGAAGAGCTTGTTTATTTTTCTGACGAAACTAATCCCTGGAAAAGCAATTAAAGCAGAGGGCCATCGAACCGGCATCAATTTAATTGCTCCCAACGATTTTAATTGTTCATTTTTTTTCCTATTCTCCTTCGCTTTGTATATGTAAAGCTCTTTGTAATTTTTTTCCGCGTCCCCGCGGTTTTTCTCTCTCTCTCTCTTTATATATACGTAGAGAGAAAGAGAATATTGTTATCACGTTAATGAACCAGACTGTGCCAATATTCCTTATGACACAAAAACGCCGTCTAGCAAAATCTATATATGTTGGTATATATTTATATGATTGACCAGTTTTATCTTTTTGTTCTATAATAGGATTGATCGTTTAATATCCTTTCTCAAACATGAAAGCATTCTCCTATATATAGTCGCAATATATTAAGAGGATTATGATTAAACAATCGAATAACGAACTTTGTTGCATTTATCGTCATTCTACATTCTATTGAGTAGGGGGATTTATTATCCTATTTATGTAATAATTCCCAAGGACCAATAGGAAATAAAGAAGCGATTTTTGATTTTTTTTTTCTAATTTACATACTAAAAAATTTTTTAAAATACTAAAAAATACTAAAAAATACTAAAAAAATACTTTAAAAATATTTAAAAATACTAAAAATACTAGAAAATATTTAAAAGTACTGACAAATATACTAAAAAATACTTAACAATTCTTTGAAATAATAAAAAAATATAAACAAATAGTAGAAAATGTAGAAAAATCTTAAAAGATACTTTAAACTGTTAAAAAACAATAACAAATACTTTAAAATATTGAAAATATTTTTAAAAAATAAAAAATGTTTAAAAAAACAATAAATAATTAATTACATATATTAAAGCCTTTATGACGTCACAGTTTAAGCAACTCATTTTTTAAAATGTGACGTAATAAAAGTTCTAATGCCCTTCCATAATGAAAAACACAAAAAACTATACTAAACAAATTTTTATAAACTAAAAAATATTTAAAAATACTAAAAAAAAGTGTGAAGAAAGACTTTAATATTCTGAAAAATACTGAATAATACTAAAAACTATTTTAAAAAATTTTAAAGTGTTGAAAAAAATATTCAATAAAATGAGAACTAAAAAAAATACTAAACAAAATTAAATAATACTTGAAAATAGTGAAAAATACTGAAAACTATTTACGAAAACTAAAAACATGTTTAAAAAATACTTTAAAATTCAGTAAACTTCTAAAAACTACTTGGAAATAATAAAAAACATACTAAAAAATAATTTTTTTAAGGTAAAAAATATTTTAAAAACCTAAAAATTACTGAAAAGTCTTTATAATTTCAAAAAACTACTGTAAATACTTTAAAATACGGGAAAATACTTAAAATACATTAAAATCCGGAAAATCTAAAATCTAAAAAAATATATCTAAAAAATAGTAGAAAGTACTAAAAATATGTTTATAAACTAAAAAAAGTTAGAAATTACTAGATAATGATTACAAATGCTTTAATGTAGTGAAAAATATTAAAAAACGTTTAAAAAATATTGAAAAATATTTTACAATACTAAATTTTTTTTTAAAAATACTGGAAATTAGTAGAAACTACTGGAAAAATATTTTTTTAAATCTAAAAAATACTAAAAAATACTGAGAAGTTTTTTAGAATACTAAAGAGAAGGAAAAAAATCTTGTAATCTAAAAAATATTTAAAAATTCAAATAAAATGTTTTAAAATAATTTAAAATACTGAAAAATAATGAAAAATGTAAAAAATATTAAAAATAGGAAAAAAATGATTAAAAAATAGTTTAAGCTTCTGAAAACTATTTAAAAGTTCAAAAAACTATTGAAATTAATATACTTTAAAATTTTCGAATTTTACTAAAAAATATTTTTAAAACAATTAATTGTGTAGGAAAAAAGTAGAAATTACTAAAAAAAAAACTTTAAGCACTGAAATATACTAAAAATTATTTAAAAACTAAAAAATATTAAAAAATACCAAAACATTGTTAAAAATGCAAAAAAAATTATTGTAAATACCGCGAAAAATCTCTAAAAATTCAAAACAAAATTGAAGAATACTATAAAATAGTAAAAAATATTTTAAAAAACTATAAATTATTAAAAAAATACTAAAAAAAAGGGTTTGCAAATTTAATTAAAATACTAAAAAAAAACTGGAAAATAGTAGAAAGTACTAAAAAAATATTTTATAAAGTAAGAAAAAATATAAATTACTAAATAATGTTTAAAAATACTTTAAAATACTAAAAAATATGTTTAAAAAAGCACTAAAAAATATTTTAAAACACTGGAAAATAGTAAAAATACTAAAAATATTCTTTAAAATACAGAACAATACTGAAAACTATTTTAAATACTAATAAATGTTTAAAAAATAATAAAAATTACTTTACAATACTGAAAAATTATAAAAAGTTACTGGAAATTAGTAGAAAATACTGGAAATATTCTTTTTAAAATCTAAAAAATATTTAAAAAATACTAAAAAACTTTTTTAGTATACTGAAAAGAACTAAACAAAAATTTTTTTTTAAATATTAGAAAATTAGAAAAAAAATTTTGAGAATAATTTTAAGCACTGAAAAATATTGGAAAATTAAAAGAAACTCTAAAAAAAGGTAAAAAATGGTTTAAAATAGTTTAAACTACTGAAAAATAGAAATAAATGTTAACAAATACTTAAATAATCACTAAAACTCTAATTTATATATTTAAAAACAAAATTTAAATATAAAAACGGTATTTAAATTATGGATACACTTGGCTAATTTCCAAATATTAAAGTAGGTATTCATATTGTGATTGATTACAAAATTTTAAAAATAATTCTTCTAATTCCTTTAACTATTATTATTTTTACTATTATTATTGTTATGATTATTCTTATTATTATTACTATTATTATTATTTTTTTTTTTATAGTCTCAAACAATATATTTATCTCATTGTTTCGATGTGCTGGAGAAAAATTTTTTTTTTCAAAAAGGTGCGAACATTTTAGAAATATTGTTTCAACGCTCTACTAACTTTTAATTACAATCCTTTTCTTCTCAGGTGATTGCTAAACTTTTAATAAACATTTTTTTTCTCACATTTTTTTATACCCCCAAACGAATGTTATACTTTTTAATTAAGGCAATGGAAAAAAAAGTCAACTCTAGTTTTTTTCAATTATTTTTTGAATATTATTTTATAATACACTTCATTTTAGATATAGAGTAAACATTTTCCAGATGCGATGCTGCAAACATTCTCGCGGAACTAATTTTCAAAATGAAATGCAAATATTGAGAATACTTTGGAGATTCAATTTTCGAATGTGAATATTATTTTTTATGGGGTTTTTCGAGGAGAATTTTTTTGAAAATAATAATTTTTTAAAGATGTATTTTAATGGAGAGATGATTTAGAATATATAAAAGAGGATTAAAAATATATAAAAATGTAAAACTATAAAACTGAAAAGATGTAAAAATACAATGATATAAAGATTTAAAAATGTAAAAATGTAAAAATACAAAAATATTGAAATATAAATATAAAAATGTAAAAATAAAAAATTATAAAATTATAGAAATATAGAAATATAAATATAAAAATGTCAAACTATTTTTAAAAAGACATAGAAAGTAATAGAAATGAAATAATAGACAAAAAAATAAAAGAATAAAAGAAATATTGAAAAATTCATACTAAATATTAATATTATTTGAAAGATATATTTATATAACTGAATATTATGTTTGTAGATCGACGACCTTTTCGAAGAATCAGGAAAAATTTTCGAAACTTGGTTCATTAAAACTAGTGCCACTTTGACCTGAAGCACTTGAATTCTCATCTCACTGTGAGTCAACTTATGTGTTACGTGGTCTTTAAGTGCGTACTTGCGATTCGCTGTGCAGAACTGCAAACAAGATCACATTAAACATCTTGAAATTGTGCGAGAGAGAGTCAGTCGCGATAATAAACAAGACATCTTCATTATAATTGCTGAAAATCAACACTCGACCATATTCCATTAAATAAGTCTCTCAAGTCTCTCAATAATTACTCGAATTTATTTTAATATCCAAACTTTACATAAAAAGAAAAGTTGGACAAAAATCGAAAATTTATTTAACTGATAAATATTTAATTTGAATTATATGGGAGTAATTTAGAATTTTGTTTTCAAAATAGAAACAATTTAAATTGAATAATTTAAATTTTAAAGTAAAAAAAAAGGAAAATTTATTTAATTGATATTGAAACAAGAATTCCGTTTTAATTTTAATTTATTTTTATTGTAATGTTAATAATACTAATGAATTGTGATTTATTTGCAGATGTTGCGGCCTCGGTTGATGTGCATTTTGAAAATAAGGATGGTGGATTCTTTCTGAAACATTCGCCGAGACAGTATTATCCGTCGACGTCGCGACAAGAAACGATGACGCCAATATCAACGGTAACGGCGGCGTCGCCTCCAGGTTCAATTTTATCCATCGACAAATTCACTGTCTTCCAGACAAGCGAACCGGTTTCAGTGAGAGCGACCTACGGCCCTTTCAGTACAAAACAAACTGTTCCGGCCAGATACATCGTACCGGATCCCCTCGATACACTTCCGTTACCAGATCCAAGGAGAGGACCAAATAATACAACCACATCATCGCTGGCGATGAGCCGGGCATTGTTAGACGCCCAGGAACTTGGAACGAGGCATTTGGATATGTCAGCTCACCTGGTGAGCAACACAGTTGCACGTGATTCACCGGTCCTCAGGTATAATCAATTTTTCACAAAACAAGTTATTTTAATCAATTCCCATATTTCTCTCTCTCTCTCTCTGTGTATATTTTTTTTTGTCTTCGGCGATCCGATACTGTATTATTATTTTGCCATTTATCATTTTATTTTACTTTTTTTTGTTCTCTGCTCCTTTTTCGTTTGTTCTTGTTTTTCTTATTTTTTATGTTAATTTTTTTTCCTATTTTCTGTCTTCTTTCTTTGTATTTTCATCGTGTTTTTTGATTTTTTTTTACTTCCCTTAAATATTACTATATACAAATGAAAAATTACACTTTTCGATAGCATTTTAGACGCATAAATATGAATACATTTTCTTCAAATTTTCATCATTTACAAGATCGAATTTCCACCTTTTGGAAAATTATTTTATCTAAATTAATTTTTCTATCAATATGCAGGGCTCGGATTGTGCGACTTTTTCGACTTTTTTCGACTTTTCTAAGAAAATGTGACTTTTTTCGACTTTTTTGTGAAAAGATGCGACTAATCGACTAGTTCGAGATTTTTTAAGTAAAATGCGACTGAAATTTTTAAAATTTTTAGTCAAAAAAATGTTCTGTTAAGTTTATTTACAGATTTCTTTCAAATTTTTCAAAAAATCATCAATAACTTTTTTTTTAAATAAATATTTAATTATTATTTTTCCATAAGAGTTAAAATTCTTCAAAAGATTCAAATTCAAACCTTTTTGAAATTAAACTACTTATAAAAAATTGTTATAAAACATGAAGAAACCGATCAATCTGAGTCTTCGATTCGGAGCAATCGATGTCTTGATGTTTTATAATAATTAAAGATGACCGAGTGATAAAAACATTATTTTACATTATAAGATTTTATTAAAAAAAAAGAATTTGAAAATAATTAATTTTCTAGGATGAATTTTTTTCTTTATAAAGATAATAATTAAAATTTTGACAATAATTTTATTAAAATTCTTTGCAAATAATTGAATTACAGAGAAGAATTTTATTATTTATAAAGATAATTGAAATTTTAAGAATTAAAAAAAAATTGAAAATAATTGAAATTTTAAGAATTAAAAAAAATTGAAAATAATTAAAATTCTGTGGAGAATTTTATTACTTTTGAAAATAATTGAATTTCCATGATAAATTTTATTATTTATAAAACTTTGACGAGAAATTTAAAAAATATATTTTGAATGTAATTGAATTTTTATAAAGAATTTCATTATTTTTGAAAATAAATGAATTTTAAAGAAGAATTTTATTATTTATAAAGATAATTGAAATTATGACAGGCATTTTATTAATTTTTTTTAAATAATTTAATTTTGGAAAAGAATTTTATTATTTATAAAAATAATTGAAATTTTGAACAGATTTTTTAAAAAAATATTAAAAATACCTAATTAAATTTTTGCCATGCATTTTATTAAATATTATTCCAGATTGTTTGATGTTAAAGTATGTGTTGGCGAAAAATGTGATTTTTTTACGACTTTGACAATTTCGTGTTTCCTTTTTGGCATTTTTTTCTTAAAATTTCATTCGACATTTTCCGACTTTTTCGGAAATTTTATGCGACTATTCGTGACTTTCGTTGTGAATTTATGCGACTAAAGCGACTTTTTTTAGTCTTACAGACGATCCGAGCCCTGAATATAAGAAAGTTCAATCGAACTGGATTTTCATGAAATCGATTTTTTAATCTGATAAATTTCTATTTTATAGAATTTTTAATACAATTTTCGATTTCCTATATTAATTTGGATTTTGGATACTGAGATTAAATCACAAATTTCCCAGTTTAAGCAAATTTCGTTTCGATAATATGGTAAAAATTCTATTAAATTGTAAATAAAATGATTTGAACAATAAAAAATAACTTATTTGGATTAAAAATAAACATTTTATTTAAATAGAAGTACTAACTTGTAAATAATGTGAAATAAAATTCTTAAATTGAATTTTGAGTTTTATGAAGCGAAATTTTCATTTAAACAAAATTTTCATTTTATGTAAATTTAAATAATTATCGAATTTCTATTAAAATTTAGATGTTGAGATTCGATAAAAAATTTCCCATTTTAAGCAAATTTACTTCCATTATGGAAACAATTGTATTTTAT
Source organism: Leptopilina myrica (nomen nudum) (assembly GCA_032872475.1). Classification (NCBI taxonomy): domain Eukaryota; kingdom Metazoa; phylum Arthropoda; class Insecta; order Hymenoptera; family Figitidae; genus Leptopilina; species Leptopilina myrica (nomen nudum). The sequence goes on along the minus strand of CM065460.1, from coordinate 31,311,907 downwards.
TAAAAAATAAAATTAGTTGAAACATTAAATGATTTGTTCGGATTGAAAATAAGTTCACAACGTTTATAATCAAAGATTTAAAGAAAAAGTTTTCTATTCAAATTTTGGTCTTAAAAAAATGTTTAGAACGATTTTTTGATTGAAAACGTAAAAAAGAATAAAAAGTCGTAAACAAAAATTATTGTTTTCTGCATAAAAGATATTTGTTCGACTTCATCATTGATCGTAAAAGGTTTAAACTTCACGCACGTAAAAATTGGAAATAAAAATTTTGTTTAAACCGAAATATTAACTTTTAAATAATGTGAAATAAATATCCAAATTTCTATTTTATGGAATTTTCAATAATTATCGAATTTCTATTAATTTAGACTGGCGAAATATTTGAGCTAAGTAAATATTTACTGAACATAAATATTTTAATTTATAGTTAGATTTATATAGATTCAATCAGAAATTTTCCATTTTAAGCAAATTTGCTTCCGATAGGAAAAAAATTGTACATGAAATTGAAAATAAGATATTTAATTTGAATCGAATTTTTAATTATCATAATTTGTCCATTTTACATAATTTTCAATAATTATGGAATTTCTGTTATTTTTGTTATTGAGAATCAATAAAAAAATTCTATCTTAAGCAAATTTTGATACAATGGAGAAATTTATATTTAACTAAAATTTAAAATTATTTAAAACAGCAATTTCGATGTATTAGTTGTTCGATTTTTGGAACTCTTTGTCGAGGTGTAAATTAAACGTTCTAGATTTTCAATCTTCTGTTTCTTCATTTTTACAGGGTTGTTACAAGTCAGGAAATTTTGGGAAAAGACAGGAAAAATTAAATTGGTCGGAGAAATCAGAAAAAAGTCAGAGAATTTTATTAATAATACTGAAAAAATAACAAACTCCTAGAATAACTTCAAAAAATTCCGTTTTTTTGTGACCAAACGAATTTTTGAAAAACTAAAAGTGAAACAAAAAAGCTAGAAAATTCCTTTTTTAAATAGAAAAATTTTTAAATCTTTTATTGAAAATTAAAAGGAATTAAATTTTTTAAATACTTTAATTCAATTTTCTATAAAGATTTGAATTTTCATGATCAAGTAATTGAAATTTTTTGAAATAATTGTAATTCTCCGGACTTCTATTAAAAAGTATGAAATTAAAAATAAATTTTTTTTTAAATAAAATAATAAAAAATTTTTTTATATATTTGAAAAATAATCGAGAAAAATTTGATACATTAATTTTTTTTGCAAAAATTTGCAATTCATTCTATGTATAATAGCATTTTTATAAATAAGAAATTGAACTTTTTTTAAATGATTGAATTTTTCAGAATTTTATTAAAAACGATTGAATTTTTTCTAAGAATTATATTGAAATTCTTGAAAGTAATCGAGAGAAGTTCACTAGATTTATTTTTCAAAACTTTTCTATTCTATTTTTTAAGATAATTGAATATATTGAAATAGTTAAAATTTTTTTAATGTTTGTATTTCTTTAAAATTTTTGTAGAAATAATTGAATTTTTTAAAAAGAATTTTATTGAATATTTGAAAATAATCGAGGAAAGTTTACCGTAGAAACTAATTTTATTTGTAATTAGTTTAATCATTTCTAGAGAAATGAAATTTTTGTGGTAACCCTATTTCAGCATATTTTAATCAATTATTAAAGTTTATATTTAATTCAAAATTACACCAATTAAAAAGTTTAATTCATATTAAAATTGTAGAGCAAAAATTCTGTAGAATTTTGATTAAATGCAAAATTTAACTGATATTTTAAATAATAAATAAAATTCTAAAGTTAAATACACTTGTTTCAAACTATAAAAGTTTTAAATTATTGGACACTAAAATTTTTATTCCCCTGAATTTATTCTATTTTTATATTTACATTTCATTTTCATTTCTGCGATTTTTATTGGTAATGTATTTCACCTTATGCTTTTCAAGATTTATCTACAATTTTCTTTTGTATTTTTACCGTAGTCTTTCTTCTTCTTCTTCTTTTTTTGTGTACTTTTTCATTTTTTTGAAACCTTGCTCTAATTTCAAAAGATAATAAATTGAAAAAAATAAGAGAGAATGTTTCATTGTGTATGTTAGAGGGCAAATTTAATTTATTTGAGTGCTTTTATAATTATGTCAATGGATAAAATTTCTGATATTATATTTATATATATATACAAATATTTTTTCGTAAAGTAACATTTTTATTGGAAAAAAACTGAGAATCCGATTGTACCTTTGAGAATCATAACATGTTCCATGTTATTACGTATTTTACGATATACGGTTGCCCTAAATCTGAGAGATGCAAGTGCTTTTAGACTTATCGATCCAGCCAGTAACACCTACTTTTCTGAATTTTTCTAATACTCTGCGAGATACTTCAAGTCAGTGAAATTTCACCAATCTTCTCGTTTCACCGGGAATTCCCTTTTGGATTCTCTTCTTATTCTTATTGGTCGCGAGGTAAATCTTCTCGTTTTCTTATTCCCCTTTTTCCTCTTCTTTTTTTTCGTACTTTAAATAACTTTTCCATTAAAAATTGACTAAAAGCTTCTTTAATATTTTATTCTCTCACACGACAATATTGATTCATGAAAAATTTCTGCATTTCGATTGTTTCGAAAATGGAAATAAAGTTTTGTATTCAAACACTATTTTTATTTAAGGATTTTGTGATGATAAAAGGTTGTCGCAGGTCATAGAATTCAGAGAAAAGTCCATGAATTTTGTTAAAAGTACCGAATGGCAAATAATTTAATTGAAATTTTCAATTTTGATTTCTCTTTTTGTTTGCCTTATAAAACTACGAAATTATCGAGAATTATAAAACAAAGTCTTAAATGTTTTCTATATTCTTTACAATAATTTAAATCTTGGAGAACTATAAAAAAATGTTTGCTGTTAAAAACACTTCTTTGCAAAATTAAATTATTTTCGTGAATAACAATATTCGTCACAAGAATTCAAATGTTTTCAAAAGTAATAAAATTCTTAGTAGAAATTCAATTGATTTCAGTTATTATTAAAATTCTCGTCAAGATTTTCAATTTTCTTAAATAAATAATACAATTCTAAAATTATTTCAAAAAATTTTTCTCAATTTTATTCTTAATCTCTTTGTAATAAAATTTTCCAAAATAATTCAATTATTTAAAAAAATTGACATAATTATACGCAAACATTCAATTATTTTCATAAATAATAAAAATTTCCCATGAATCAATTTAATTGTCTAAAAAAATTGGTAACAATTTTTCCGAATTTAATCAATTATTATTTAAACTTTTTTTATAAAATCCTTCGAAAAGGACAATTTTTCAAAATTTTATTGATAAAATTATTTATAAGAATTTAAATTTGGAAAAACAGTTAATTTTTCAATAAATCATTTTTTATTTAAATAAATTTAATTCTTAAAGAATTTTCTAATAAAAATTGTTTTAAAAATGAATTTCATTTAAATATTTAGCTAATAATTGAATATTAAAGGCAACAAAGGATTTAAAGAAAAATTTTAATTAAAAACTTAATAACTATAGAAAATAATAATTTAATTGAAATGACAAAAATAATTGTGAAGAAGTTACAGTAACATTATTTTTATATTTTAATTTTAAAGAAGTTTGAATTTTATATTTTTGAAAATGTTAATTCCTATGGAAAAATAATATTGATTAAAAATTTATTTTTAAAAAAACGACTTACTTTTTCGTATAATTTTAAAATGAAAGAAATTCATAGATAAATGTAATAGAAAATTTTTTTATTATCTTATCATTTTTAGAGTGAATCAGAATATTCTTCAGGGTGAGGGAAAAAGTAAATTTTTTTCTGGAAATCGAGGGAAAGTTAAGGAGAGATAAAATTATTTTTTTTTCGAAAAAAGATTTCTATCGAATCTTGATGATAGTAAAATGTTATCTTCTTTGAAAATATTTTATTTTCGTAAAGGAATATGATAGTGGATTTTTATATTGAAAATTTCATCTTTCGGTATTAAAGTTTGCAAAAGATTAAAAAAATAAAAGGAAAAAAAGAGAAAGAGGAGAGAGAAAAATGAAACAATAGGGCAACAGAGTGCACACTGCATAATCTTGATCTCGGCATGAAAATAAAGAACTCTTCTTCTCTGTCCAGGGTATTGTTCCATGCGGGAAGCGAGTCAACCGGTAGAAGACAATTGCTTCTGGGTCGTCATCAAAGAGTCTGCGTCGTGCTGCACGCTTCTTTAAACGGTGGTAGCAGCAGGTTGAGCTCGACAACATCAAAGGACTCGTCATCATCCTCATCGTCCTCCTCCTCCTCATCATCATCATCATCATCGTCGACGACGAATAAAAATGGACCATTAACAGCCGCCTGCAGTCCCGATGGTGAAGATGGCGTTTGCCTGGCGCAAATAACAATTCCAGCAAATTGGTGGCCACCATTACCACCACCAGATGCCTCGGGTCGAATCAAAGTACCAAAAACACTGCCACGAATAGTTCAACTTTCCTATTCGGTGCTCGAGCCAAGGAACAATGAAGACGGTGCACTGCCTCATGTACTTGATTCGAGTTCATCGTTGTTCTGTCAGCCGAGGGTACAAATACAACCGGTCACGCCTTTAGGCAGCGTGACCCTAACGCCAAATCGAGAGGATTATAAAGAACTAAAAACGGACGAGTATCTCACTCTTTTGGTTCCCCATGGACCTCTTTATCCGAGATCGAGGCTCCACGTGCCAGCTTTTCTCCATTCCCACTCATCTCGTCAGGGTGCACAGGGGAGACCACCAGTTGCTGCTGTTGTACTCAGGTATTGTTAGACAATTGGCTTTTATTTGAACGAGTTAAATGCCCAGTTTTACATGTGCTCTTTTTTTTTGCTTGCTTGCTTGCTTCTTGTAATGTGGGCATTAAAAACGTTCGTGAAATTTGAATGACAATTGGTGACATTTCGAGGGGATTAACGAGTTGACATTAGTATTGAACGGAAGGACTTTTTCACCCTAACAGGAAACAAAATTAAAACGATTCTTCACGAGTTTGGGAAAAAATTAACAACCCTTCTTTTCATAGAAACAAAAGAATAAACCACAGTCTTTAAAAAATACAGTTCCTTCCTTCACAAAAAAAAATATTAAAAGGAAATTTTGCTCCTTCTTCGAATATTTTACTCAGTCGAACGAAAATTTTGCTTTTATTTATCTTACCAGCGAATGCAAACGTGGTATTTAATTTATTATTATGCAAATTTTGTTATTTTTATTTTCAAATAACAAGATTAATTTTTAAATTCTTTTAGAATTAAAAATTTTTAAATTCAAAGAATAACAATTTTTAAATTCAAAGAATAAAAATAAAATTTTACAATTTTTAGCAAGACTTAAAGTATTTCTATAAATAATAAACTTCTGAGAAACAATTATTTTGAATATTTCAATGCAATTTGAATAAAATTCTTGTCAAGATTTCAATTATTTCATAAATAATAAAATTCTTCATGAGGAATTCAAGTAGTATAAAAAGAAATTTTGATAACATTCAATTACTATTTTAAATCATTTTTAAAAACAATTAAATTTGAATTTTTATATCTAATTTTATTATTTTTTTTTATTATTTTTTTTATTATTCAATTACTTTCAATACAGTTTTGAAAAAATTTCTTGAAAGACTTCATCTATTTCATTGCAAAAACTCAATTATTCTCGAAAAATAATAAAATTTTTTAATTCTAATTAAGATTTTCAATTATTTTTATAAATAGCAAAATTATTCGTAGAAATTAAATTATTAAAAAAAATTTTTTTTTTTAAATTCTTGACAAGATTTAAAATTATTTTTATAAATAGCAAAAATCTTTTTCGAAATTCATTATAATTTCCAATAGTTTTAAAAAACTTCTTGAAAAAATTTCAATTATTTATTTTAAAAAATTTTTTTTTAATTCTTGACAAGATTTATAATTATTTTTCTAAATAGCAAAATGTTTTTGAAATTTAATAATATCCAACAGTTTTTATAAACTTCTTGAAAAAATATTTAATTTATTTAGAAAAATAATAACATTTTTTACAGAAACAATTATTACAAAATTTCGTGAAAGAAGTCGGTTAATATAATTTTAATTAATTTCCTCCAAAGAATTGAAATTTTCTTTCAAACAAATTATAAAATTATGTAAAAAAAATTCAATAAATTTGAAAATTTCTAATGAAATTCTCCTGAAAAATTAAATTATTTTTATAAATCAAATTCTATAGAAAAATTCTATTATTTTACTAAGTTAGACAATTTTTTGGAGGAATTTAGGTATTGTAAATACAATTTTTAAATGAAATCTAAACTCTCGTCGAAACAATTTTATTATTTTCAAAAATTGTAATAAAATTCTCGCTACGAAGTAAATTATTTTTAATACATTCTTTTACTAAAATATTCCAAAGAATTTGAATATTCTTCAAAACAATTAAATTATTTTTAAATTTGAATAAAATTTCTTAGCAAGAATTCAATTACTTTCAATACAGTTTCAATAAAATTCCTTCAAGGAATTTAATCATTTTATTAAATTTCTCGAAAGTTTTCAATTATTTAAAAAAGTATCATAAATTTCATTTTATTCCAATTTAATCGTTTTTAATATTCATTATTAATTAAATTTCTCAAAAGAATTTAATTTGTTTTTATAAATTTTAATGATATTCTTATTCAATTATTTTTAAAAATGTTCATAAAATTGTCGCATAAATTAAATTAATTTTATAAGTTACAAAATTCATCGGAAAAATGTAATAATTTATTAATTTTACAAATTTTAATAAAAAAAACTTTTAAAAAAACATTGAGAATTAAATAGAGAGAAAATTGAAACTAACAAATATTTTCTATTTCACTTTACTTTCAAGAATTAGGTAAATTCTAATTTCTCGTTTTACGGAATATAATCTTTAAAACTACTTAACATTTCTGTTACGAAAACTAAATATTTCGTTTAATTGAGTTTCGTTTTCAAGCTACATAAATCTAGATTCAAATGTTAATTTAGTTTACTCCTTGATAAGGATACAAAACAGACTGAATTAAGTTTCGTTTCTATGCCGTGAAAACAGAATTTATAAGAGGTTTTGTTTATATGAACAGATAAAAACAAGAGAAATACATTTTTTTTAAATTGAATTATATTCTAATATTACATTTCACATATAGAATTTATTTTCAAAAATTTAATTTCTATTCTCTTTGTAAGCAATTTAATTCCAATTTGTTTTAGAAATGCATATAATTCTAGTTTCTTCTTTGTAAACAATTTAATTATAATTCTAATTTTCTCGTAAAAAATTTCATTTCTTTATAAACATTTGAATTTCTAATATCTTTATAAAAAATTGAATTCCAGTTTAATTGAAAATTGAATTTTTTATTCAATTTGCGTTGACATTTACAAAATGATAAGCACTTTATTTTTAATATTAATTATCGGAATTTTAATTTAATATTTCCTGCGCGTTATAAAACTCTTTTTTCTCTTAACGATTTTAAATATTCTTAAGGAAATGAAAGTACAAAATTGGCCTTCTTTAAAAGTACGAGACTTATAGACAATATATTTTTTATTATCTTTTTTTCAAGAAGCACTGCTATAATGTTTAATTAAAGCAAGAAAGGTTTTCAGTTTTTAATATATTTTTATTTTTAAGAAAGAAATGATAAAGGCAAAGAAGTAAAACTGAAGAGATCACTTTCTTCTTCTTAAGTAATAATAATTTATTACTAACATCTCTTCAATATTTTTATTTAAATTACATTTTCTTCTTTCTTAGTACCAATTTAAATTCTTTTTCCCTTCTTTTCATTTATTCAAATTTTAATTAAAATTTTGTTTCTAATTTTTTATTTAACAACTTAATCTTTCGTGTATTCTGCGTTTCTTTCTTTCTTTTTTTGAAAATTTATAATTAGCACTTTAACTTGCACGTTTATACAAAACTTTAATTTAATTATGTTTTAATAATAGAACTTGAATATTACGAAATTTTTTCCATTTCTTTGTTATGAGTAATAATAGAATACCTATACGCTTTTCTGTGATAATGATGAAAAAAAGAAGCAAAATGTAGGTTGAAGTGGCTTAAACGTCATTTAAATTTAACAGTTTCATTAGAAAGAATAAAAACTAAATATATTTCTGCCTGATGGAGTTACTCTGATAGAAGTGACCCAATTAGATTAGCCGGGGGTAGTTTTTCACTAACTAAGTCAATACCACCCTCAGATACAAAATTAACATCAAATATTGATAAACAACATAAATATTTATTTTCTGTTATTTTATTGGTTTATTAGAGCAATTTAATTTCTATATTTTAATTAGTATGGAAATTTTTAGTCAATATTTAATTTTTGCTTTCGAGTTAATTAACAAATAGTAATAATAAATAAATAGATAAATAAATAATGAAAAATAATAATTTTGATTAAGAGAATTTCTTTTGTATTATTTATTATCTATTTCTTTTAAAATAATGAATCTTTAAATAAGTGAATTTTTATAAAGAAAGTTATCCAAATTTTTTACAATAATTAGATTTCTTGCGAAAAATTAAATTAAAATCATTAAAATATTTCAATAATTGAATTTTTTTGAGAAATTTAATTAAAATTGAATTTATTTATTGAAAATATTTTAATTTTCATAAAGAATTTAATAATTCTTTTGATTATAATCAAAATATAATATAGAATATATTTAATAATTATTAAACTTATACCTATTGAAAATAATAGAATTCCTACGAAGAATTATTTTATAGAAAAATGTTAAAGATTTCTCGAACCAATTAAATTGGAATTTTTACAAATTTTTTTATTATTCAATTACTTTTAATACATTATTAATAAAATTTCTTGATATAATTAAATTATTGTATCACAAAAATTCAATTATTTTCAAAAAAATTTAAGAATTCTTGTCAGGATTTTCCATTATTTTTAAAAATAGCAAAATTTTTTTCCAAATTTAATAATTTCCAACAGTTTTAATAAACTTCTTAACAAACTTCCAATTATTTAAAAAAAAAAAATCTTTCAAGAAATTTATTTACATTCAAAAAAATTTTTTAATTTTCGTCAAGATTTTTATGAATAGCAAAAATCTTTTTCGAAATTCAATAATTTTCAATAATGTTTATAAACTTCTTGACAAAATTTCAATTATTTTCAATCATTTTTTTTAAACACTCGTCAAGATTTTCAATTATCTTTATAAATAACAAAATTCTTCGTCGAAAGTAAATTATTTTTAATCACTTTTTTTAAATTTGTCGTCCAGATATTCAATTTTTATTTTTTAATAGGGTCAGTCCATTATATTTCACCTAAAGCCGTTGCGGCCTATTTTTAAAAAAATCTCATAATTTGTAAAAATGATGTTTAATATCCGTAGATTTTATTTTTGAGAATTATTTTATAAAATTTTTTGATTTAAACATAGAATTTGAATTTTTAAGTTGAGTTGCACAGAAAAAAGGTTAGATTGACAGTTATGAAAATTTAATAAAGAAGCATGAAAATAATTTAGATCATACAAATTTCTTGATTGATATTTGTTAAAAATGAGCTAATTTACTTGTATAAATAGATTATTATGTAAACAAACCCAAATTAGTAGATAAAAATTGATTTCAAAACTTAACTATAAAATGTCAAAAGTCACTACATTTTATTTACACTTTTCTAAAAAGTATATAAATATTTAAAAATTTATTACTATTTAATGTAAAGTATTTTTAATGTACTTTTATAATATGTGCTAACTTTTTAATTTTATAATATAGAAATATAAAAAATTTTACCTTTAATATTGAGTGTTTCATGATTTTCAGTGATTTTAATCACTTATTTCTTCTCAGGCGGTTAATCAAAAAATCCAATTTTTGTCTTAATATTTAAGTTTGGCCTTCTTTTTCATTCTATTAAATTTTGGTGATGGAGAACGAACTATTTTTCAGTTTAAATTTAGTTTAAAAAATCTGCTGAAAAACGCATTTTTTTGGTTAAAATGCAAGTATTTTTATAACACTGAAAATTATTTATTGAAAATATTTTAATTTTCATAAAGAATTTAATAATTCTTTTGATTATAATCAAAATATAATATAGAATATATTTAATAATTATTAAACTTATACCTATTGAAAATAATAGAATTCCTACGAAGAATTATTTTATAGAAAAATGTTAAAGATTTCTCGAACCAATTAAATTGGAATTTTTACAAATTTTTTTATTATTCAATTACTTTTAATACATTATTAATAAAATTTCTTGATATAATTAAATTATTGTATCACAAAAATTCAATTATTTTCAAAAAAATTTAAGAATTCTTGTCAGGATTTTCCATTATTTTTAAAAATAGCAAAATTTTTTTCCAAATTTAATAATTTCCAACAGTTTTAATAAACTTCTTAACAAACTTCCAATTATTTAAAAAAAAAAAATCTTTCAAGAAATTTATTTACATTCAAAAAAATTTTTTAATTTTCGTCAAGATTTTTATGAATAGCAAAAATCTTTTTCGAAATTCAATAATTTTCAATAATGTTTATAAACTTCTTGACAAAATTTCAATTATTTTCAATCATTTTTTTTAAACACTCGTCAAGATTTTCAATTATCTTTATAAATAACAAAATTCTTCGTCGAAAGTAAATTATTTTTAATCACTTTTTTTAAATTTGTCGTCCAGATATTCAATTTTTATTTTTTAATAGGGTCAGTCCATTATATTTCACCTAAAGCCATTGCGGCCTATTTTTAAAAAAATCTCATGATTTGTAAAAATGATGTTTAATAACCGTAGATTTTATTTTTGAGAATTATTTTATAAAATTTTTTGATTTAAACATAGAATTTGAATTTTTAAGTTGAGTTGCACAGAAAAAAGGTTAGATTGACAGTTATGAAAATTTAATAAAGAAGCATGAAAATAATTTAGATCATACAAATTTCTTGATTGATATTTGTTAAAAATGAGCTAATTTACTTGTATAAATAGATTATTATGTAAACAAACCCAAATTAGTAGATAAAAATTGATTTCAAAACTTAACTATAAAATGTCAAAAGTCACTACATTTTATTTACACTTTTCTAAAAAGTATATAAATATTTAAAAATTTATTACTATTTAATGTAAAGTATTTTTAATGTACTTTTATAATATGTGCTAACTTTTTAATTTTATAATATAGAAATATAAAAAATTTTACCTTTAATATTGAGTGTTTCATGATTTTCAGTGATTTTAATCACTTATTTCTTCTCAGGCGGTTAATCAAAAAATCCAATTTTTGTCTTAATATTTAAGTTTGGCCTTCTTTTTCATTCTATTAAATTTTGGTGATGGAGAACGAACTATTTTTCAGTTTAAATTTAGTTTAAAAAATCTGCTGAAAAACGCATTTTTTTGGTTAAAATGCAAGTATTTTTATAACACTGAAAATTATTTATTGAAAATATTTTAATTTTCATAAAGAATTTAATAATTCTTTTGATTATAATCAAAATATAATATAGAATATATTTAATAATTATTAAACTTATACCTATTGAAAATAATAGAATTCCTACGAAGAATTATTTTATAGAAAAATGTTAAAGATTTCTCGAACCAATTAAATTGGAATTTTTACAAATTTTTTTATTATTCAATTACTTTTAATACATTATTAATAAAATTTCTTGATATAATTAAATTATTGTATCACAAAAATTCAATTATTTTCAAAAAAATTTAAGAATTCTTGTCAGGATTTTCCATTATTTTTAAAAATAGCAAAATTTTTTTCCAAATTTAATAATTTCCAACAGTTTTAATAAACTTCTTAACAAACTTCCAATTATTTAAAAAAAAAAAATCTTTCAAGAAATTTATTTACATTCAAAAAAATTTTTTAATTTTCGTCAAGATTTTTATGAATAGCAAAAATCTTTTTCGAAATTCAATAATTTTCAATAATGTTTATAAACTTCTTGACAAAATTTCAATTATTTTCAATCATTTTTTTTAAACACTCGTCAAGATTTTCAATTATCTTTATAAATAACAAAATTCTTCGTCGAAAGTAAATTATTTTTAATCACTTTTTTTAAATTTGTCGTCCAGATATTCAATTTTTATTTTTTAATAGGGTCAGTCCATTATATTTCACCTAAAGCCATTGCGGCCTATTTTTAAAAAAATCTCATGATTTGTAAAAATGATGTTTAATAACCGTAGATTTTATTTTTGAGAATTATTTTATAAAATTTTTTGATTTAAACATAGAATTTGAATTTTTAAGTTGAGTTGCACAGAAAAAAGGTTAGATTGACAGTTATGAAAATTTAATAAAGAAGCATGAAAATAATTTAGATCATACAAATTTCTTGATTGATATTTGTTAAAAATGAGCTAATTTACTTGTATAAATAGATTATTATGTAAACAAACCCAAATTAGTAGATAAAAATTGATTTCAAAACTTAACTATAAAATGTCAAAAGTCACTACATTTTATTTACACTTTTCTAAAAAGTATATAAATATTTAAAAATTTATTACTATTTAATGTAAAGTATTTTTAATGTACTTTTATAATATGTGCTAACTTTTTAATTTTATAATATAGAAATATAAAAAATTTTACCTTTAATATTGAGTGTTTCATGATTTTCAGTGATTTTAATCACTTATTTCTTCTCAGGCGGTTAATCAAAAAATCCAATTTTTGTCTTAATATTTAAGTTTGGCCTTCTTTTTCATTCTATTAAATTTTGGTGATGGAGAACGAACTACTTTTAAGTTTAAATTTAGTTTAAAAAATCTGCTGAAAAAACGCATTTTTTTGGTTAAATACAAGTAGATTTTTGCAAGACTATTAAGATAGCCAACTTCAGTGTTATAAAAATACTTGCATTTTAACCAAAAAAATGCGTTTTTCAGCAGATTTTTTAAACTAAATTTAAACTGAAAAATAGTTCGTTCTCCATCACCAAAATTTAATAGAATGAAAAAGAAGGCCAAACTTAAATATTAAGACAAAAATTGGATTTTTTGATTAACCGCCTGAGAAGAAATAAGTGATTAAAATCACTGAAAATCATGAAACACTCAATATTAAAGGTAAAATTTTTTATATTTCTATATTATAAAATTAAAAAGTTAGCACATATTATAAAAGTACATTAAAAATACTTTACATTAAATAGTAATAAATTTTTAAATATTTATATACTTTTTAGAAAAGTGTAAATAAAATGTAGTGACTTTTGACATTTTATAGTTAAGTTTTGAAATCAATTTTTATCTACTAATTTGGGTTTGTTTACATAATAATCTATTTATACAAGTAAATTAGCTCATTTTTAACAAATATCAATCAAGAAATTTGTATGATCTAAATTATTTTCATGCTTCTTTATTAAATTTTCATAACTGTCAATCTAACCTTTTTTCTGTGCAACTCAACTTAAAAATTCAAATTCTATGTTTAAATCAAAAAATTTTATAAAATAATTCTCAAAAATAAAATCTACGGTTATTAAACATCATTTTTACAAATCATGAGATTTTTTTAAAAATAGGCCGCAATGGCTTTAGGTGAAATATAATGGACTGACCCAATAGAAAAATTCTTCTCCAAAGTTCAATAATTTCAAATAATTTAATAGTTATTGTCAAAATTTCAATTAATTTTAATCATTTTTTTTAATTCTCCTCAAGATTTTCAATTTTTTTTGTAAATAGCAGAAATTGTTCCGAGAAATTTAATTCAAAAGAATTTTATTAAAGTTTTCGAAAATAGTAAATAATAATAATTAATTTAGTAAATTAGTCAAGTGAATTATTCTTCAATTTTTATCTGAAATTTTTCAAGAAGGAAATTTGTTATTTGAAAATATTTTTTTTAATTTACATATTAATAGAAAATAAAATACCGCAACATTTGCTAGTAATAACAAATAATAAACAACAGATAATAAATTAACTTTTAATGATTTAATATATATTCATAGTATATTTACATAAATAGTAAAAATATTAAATAATTTAATTTAGAAAAGTGAATAAATATTTAGATAATAAATAAGTAATAAAAGATAATAAATAACGAACGATAAATAAACAATTATTTATTTAATATTTAATCAAGTATATTTAAATAAATAATAAGAATCTTAAATAATTTAATTCAGAACAATTAAAAAACTGTTTTTCTGTTTTCTTTTTCTTTATAGCAGACAGATGTGGTGTGGATGATCCAATTTTCGAAGAATTTAACTCGATTATTAATATTTTCCTATAAAATGAAAATGAAGCGATAAAAATAAATTCTAGTACTTTAAAAGCTGTAAAAACTACACAAATGACGAGAAAGAGCAATCTATTGTAAATCTCTGTATTTTATCTGGCATCGAAGTATAGAAAAAAAACAAAAAAAAAATTGTTGGGCACTCTTGTTCGAAAAGCCTGGAATTTTCGCAATTCCATAGTTTATTCGTTCGAGAATGTAAAGTGTCTAGTGTGTATATACATATAGTCTTTCTCTCTCTCTCTCTGTGTACACAGAACTCGAGGAAATCGATGACCAATTTATATGGAAATGTCGCAATCTCACTGAAATTTTCACGCAACCTCGGACCTTCGATAATTGCCCAGTTTCATTTGTATAACATCAAACTCACGTTTCTATCTTTTCAAAATTAAAATGACAGGATGTTTCAAATTTAAAAAAAAACTAACAATTTAAACTTTTCACATGGCGTAATCATCAAATTTTATAATGTAATTTGCTGCGTTTGCTATTTTTTTATTCTCACGTTATTACAACTTTTTAGATTATTTGTAAAAGGAAACTTTCGTTTCACTTGATTACAAAATAAATTGCTTCATTAGCTTTTTTAAGAATTTTTAGAACTAAAAATAGAATTAAAAAAAATAATTTATTGAAATTGCTTCATTAGCTTCTTTTAGAATTTTCAGAACTAAAAATAGAATTTTAAAAAATAATTTATTGATTGTATTAAGTATTTTCCATTTTGGTTTCTTATAATTCGTTTTATTGGATTTTTCGGTTTAGCTATAAATATTGAGAGAAAACTGTCTCAGAAAGAAGAGAGAGAGAGAGAGAGAAAAGAGAAAAGTTTTATTTAAATTTTAAATAGAAAAGTTCATTGACTGTTTGTTATTTATAAATGTTTTCTTTTTCTCTTTTTTTTGGCTTTTGTCATAAAAGTCGGTGGCAGTAAATATAATAGTTCGTAAAAAAGAAGTTTGCGTCTTATGTACGACGACAAAAGAAGCAATTTAAAATGGCAATGAAGTGACTGTAAAATTTCCAATTTCTTTTGACGTTCGTATAATGTTTTTGGGGGAAAGGGTTTTTCTTTTTTTTCCCCGTTGAACGACGGATTATAAAGTTCGTTTTCATTTGACTTTTCTTTATTTGACTTTCAGAGCTCGGGTCAAGTCTGATGTTAAAATCCTAGATGCAACATCGAGCAATCCGGATTGGATAGTGGAATCTAAGATCAATATGAAGAGTACCACGGCCACCTTCACGGCCAGAAGGAAGGAAAACGTGTCACGTTTACCAAACGCGTAAGAACAATTTTTCTTTTCCATTACAAAAACCCATTTCTAAATAAATGAAAAATCCATACTTCACATGTAACTTCGTCTATCAACATCAATGTTATTTTTCTTTTTTATATGTGAAAATACAATATTTCAATCTTTTTTCGTCTGCAAATAAATTTGAGAATGAAAAATAGAGTTTTCGAAATTCTTCTTCTTTTTCTTTTTTTTTATGACAAGTTTGAAAAATTCTTTCGATTCTCTTAGTATTATTTGAAGACATTTCAATGTAGCTGTTGAAGGAACTTCGGTTTTCTCTATTTTTGCGTTAATTAAATTTACATTCCAATTATCTTATCGACGTGTACTGATGAATTTAATTACTTGGAAAAATAGAGAAAACACTTCTTCATAAATTGAGCATTCGTTTCTCGCGAATAAAAGCCCGAGATTTCAGAAATATGAATTATTAAATCGACCAAGTTTCTTCAAGGCAGTTTCTTTCATTTTAAGGCCGAAGTATAAATGATAGACGAGAAATTAACAGTGATTAATGAATACTTTCTGATTAAAGAAAAAAATCTTTTCCTCACTTTCATTATTATTGTTATCATTATCGTTATTACTCTTACTATTATTATTTTTATTTTTTATTATTATCATTATTATAATTGTAATAATAATAATTATTATTTTTATCTTTATTATTATTATTATTATTATTATTGTCATTATTAATAAGAAAACATGTTCTCTTTTTGAAGGATGTTTTGTTGCGAACGAGTTAATAAAAATTTCTGTACCGTCCTGTTGCGCAAGTTCCAAACCAGTTATGCGCCCATCTCGCATCGATGAAACAGAAACCACACCAATGTCTAATAATTATCTTCAAACCCTCCCCCCCCCCACCCAAAACAAAAAGACGCCTTCTTTTCTTTCAAAACGACGGAGAGAAACAAAACAAAACGAAAGGAGAGAAAAAATTCAGAAAGAATATGTATATATTATCGTCTGGCGCAAAAACCAAAATTACACAGACACACCATCTCTTTTCCCAGAACCAATTTTAAATTAATCGATGCAGAGATTAACCCCTTCTAGAAAATTATCTCTTAGCAACAATTCTAGAATATTATCGCAGAGATGAGGGAATTTTCAGACTCAGGTCAAAAAACCAAATATATAGAAGATGGAACTCGAAAATTGTCAGACGAAAAAAATCATTTCTAGCTTGGGATTAAAAGTGAGAATGTTTAGAAAATTAAAAATTCTGTTTTATGGAAAATAGAGATGTTTATATTGATATTAAGAAAGCAAATTACGTGTGAAGTAGGAATGTTTTATTTGTTTAAAAGTTTTTCTTGGTATTTTATAAAAATTATAGTTTAAGTTAAAATATTTTTTTCTTTAAAGCTTTTATTCAAATATTTTCAAGAATTTTCGTACAGTTTTTCAATTATTTTTATAAACAGCAAAATTCTTCGGGAAAATGTAATTATTTTCAATAATTGTTTTAAAAATTCTCGTTAAGATTTTCAATCATTTTTATAAATTTCAAAATTATTCGCCGAAATTCAATTATTTTTCAATTCGAGGTCAAGATTTTCCTTTTTTTTAAATAGCAAAATTCGTCGCAAAATTTCACTAATTTTGAAAAATTTTATAAAACTTCTTTACAAAATTAAACTATTTTCGTAAATATAACAATGTTTGTCACAAGAATTGAATTATTTTCTAAAGTAGTAAAATTCTTCCTAAGAAACCAATTATTTAAAAAAATTTTCAAAATCCTCTTCAAAATAAGAATTCAATTATTTCCAAATCAATAAAATTCTTCGTAGAAATTCAATTATTTAAAAAAAAATTTTTATTCTCGCCAAGATTTTCAATTATTTTTATAAATTTCAAAATAATTCTCCAGAATTCAATTATTTTCAATAATTGTATAAACGGAAAGGTCATTATTTACAATAATTATTTTTAAATTTTCATCATGATTTGAAATTATTCTTATAAATCGCAAAATTGTTCAATAAAATTCGATAATTTCCAATAATTAAAAAAAAAATTTTCGAAACTATGTTTTGTGTATTAAAATAATTGAATTCTTGTAAAATTTTCTAATAAATATTGATTTCAAAATTATTTCTAGTTAAAATTTTATATAAAATTGCAGGAATTTTTAGAAATAATTGAATTTTGATAAACTTTCAAATTCAAATCTTTTTGAAAATCTGAATCTTGTATACTCGTAATTATCAATTTTGTAAAACTAATATTTTTCCAGAAAAATTTAATTAAACTTTTTTTGACATTATATAATGTTATTCTTTTCTAATATTTATTTAATTGAAGAATTTTCGAATAATCGAAATTTCGTTATATTTCGTATAATTAAATTGTAAACAAATGGATTTGAAAATTTTTAGAGAAAGCTTTGTATGGAATTATTTATAATACTTTATTACAGAAGAATTTTAGTTAAAAATTTAAAAAAATAATTGAATTGAAATAAAAAAATAATGTTGAAAAAGTTATAGTAATATTTTTATAATATGAAATAATGATTTTATCACTGTGTCATATTTAGTATTCAATATTCTCTAGGTTCAGGTAAAAATTCAAAAAAAAATTTGGAAATGAAAGAAAAGTGGGGGAAACTGAAAATTAAATTTTTATAGCAATCCTGTAGAACAAAGAAAAAAATTCTAATTTTCACGCGCGTAATTTTTTAAGAAAATAATAATTATTATTACAATTTTTAAATAGAAATTGAATTTTTCTTTAAATATGAAATTTACCGTCAATAGGGTAAAAAAAACCGAAATATAAAACGTTCTTATTGTAAGAGAAGGAAAAGTGAAATTAAATTTACCATTTATTTAGAGAAAAGAACTGAAATATTAAATGTAGTATTTTTAGAGTATTTTTTTCCCTTTAGCTTGTATTTTGTGTAATTTACGTAATTACGTAATTTCAATGAAACATAGCATGAAATGAAATCTGATAAGGAAAAAAATAATAATGACTAAAGATCACAATCTGGGGATGGGATAATGTGACTAAAGAGCTGGTGGAAATAATTCGATAAGTGCCCTTTATATATAGGCGAGAGACATTAAGTTGAAATGATCTTTGTGTGTGCGCGGGAGATTCCTTTTGAAAGGTGTATGGGGGGAGGTTTTTTTTTTTTTTTTAATGTGTTTACCCTCCACTTATGTTTCTCTTTTGTTGGCAGGTCAGCCGAAGAGATTATGACTATGCTACTGGAGGCGAGTGACGAGGGTGCAGGAGGCAACTGGGACGGGGGAAGAATCGTGTGGAGCGTACGATATGCCTTCGAAGGCGAGGAAGATAACGTTTCCATACCTGGCATGTATCAGTTAAGCCAACAGCAGCAGCAGCATCATCATCACCATCATGTGGAAAGAGGAAAGGTGCAAGCGCGTCTTGAGATTCAGAAGGATGATATTCAAGCGGTTCTGCCCATTTCAAAGGTAAAATATCCTCCGAGTCTGATTATTTAATCAGGCACTCATCAATATACGTGCGCTTCGTCTTCATTTTCCCAAGAAATTTTCGGAGAATTTTTTTCTCTATTTTTCAAATTTGACACTTTTCTTCTAATTTCAATTTTTTATCTCGATTTTTGTCTGTTATTTTTTATTGAACTTTCGGGGTTTTTGAATTTTTTATGCTTTGAATATTCGGGGAGTGGAACTTTCGAAGAGTTGAATTTTCAATGTTTTGCACATTCGAGAAATTAAACTTTCGAAAAGTAGAATTGTCGATAATATGTTTTGAATATTCGAGAAGTTGAACTTTCGATGTTTCGAATTTTTGGGGGAGCAATATTTTTCTAATAATTATTTTTTCGTCTATTATTCATATTATCTTGTTTCGATTTCTCTCTAAATAGGAATGAAAAAAATAGAAAAAAAAGAAATGAAGAGTAGGAAAGGATAATAAAATTCAAAGTATAATTTTTAAAAAAATTAATAAAATTCTTCGTAGAAATTCAATTATTTTCAAAAATTGTTTAATTTCTCGTCAAGATTTTTAATTATCTTTATTAATACCAAAATTCATCACTAAAGTTCAATTATTTTCAATAATTTTTTTTAAATTCTCATCAAGATTTTCAATTATCTTTATAAACAGTAAAATTCAATTATTTTCAAAAATTTTTTTAATTCTTGTCAAGATTTTCAATTATTTGTATTAATAGCAAAATTTAATCTCTAAAGTTCAATTATTTCTAAAAAATTTTAATAAATTTTTTATTCTAATTTCAATTATTTTCAAGAAATTTTTTTCTCTTCCAATGATTTTCAATATCGACAATATAAATAAAATTTCCCAAAAGATTTTAAATTATTTAAAAAAATTTTAATAAAATTCTACCTAAACAATCAATTATTTTCAAAAAATTTTTACATTCTCGTCAAAATTTTCAATTATTTTATTTTATTTTCATAAAATTCTTCGCAATAATTAAATTATTGACATAAACAGTCAAATCTTCTACTGAGATTTAATTATTATTCTAAAACATGAAACTCATGGGAGAATTTTCATTATGTTCAAAACAATTGCAATTAAATTTCTCGAAAAATATAATTATTTTTAAAAAATTTATTAAAATTCGTCAATAGAATTTAAAACGTTAAAAATTTAATTGTTAAAAAATTTGTTGATAAAATTCTTTATAGTATTTCAGTTTAAAGAAACATTTAATTATTCAATATAGAAATTATTTTTGTATGTAAATAATTGAATTCTCGTAAGTTTTTGTAATAAAAATTTATTTTAAAGTGAATCAGTTAAAATTTTAGATATTTGAATATTAAAAGCATTTTGCGTGAATTTTTCGAAGTAATTGAACTTTAAAAAGGTTTAAAATTAAAATCTTTGGATAATCTGAATGTTTTATACTTTTAATTAACAATTCTGTAGAACTAATTTTTTGTAGAAAAAGTTTAAATGAAATTTTTTTGAAATTAAAATTGAAATATACAGTTTTTAATTTTCTAATATTTATTCAATTGAAGAATTTCCGAATAATCGAAATTTCGTTCTAATTCGTAGAATTAAATTGTAAAAAAATGAATTTGAAAATTTTGAAAGAAAACTTAGTAAGAAATTTTTAAGAATAATTGATTGAAGGATGAATTTAAATTAAAAATTTAGTTATTAATAATTTAATATTTGTATGTAATATTTTTGTAATATGAAAGAATTGTTTTATCACTCGGTCATCGTTACTTAATTTTATCATAAAACATGAAGAAATCGATTCCAAAATTTTATAATTTATACAGGTATATTTATAGAATTTGTAAAAAAAAATTATTTAAAAAATTTTTTTGTTTATTATTTCTAATTTCTATTTTTTTTACTATTGTTTATATTTTCTAGTTTCTTTTTCTCTCTAGACAGGAAAGGATAAAAAGAAAAAATAGAAATTAAAAAATAAAGGGAAGTTGTCTTTTGACTGAATTCGAATTTATTATGCTCGCTAATTTATTATTTTGTTGACAATGTTTGAATGTAGAGAGAATGGAAGGGACATTGAAGCGATGATAAAGGGAAATGAGGAAGGAGAGGAAAAAAGAAGGGAAAGAAAAATACAGAAGATTTGATTAAGAATTCCAGTAGGTGAAAATGCAGCACATTATTTGCTGTTCAGAGATACTGATTGGAAGAACTCGTTAGAATCTCGTAGCTTCCTGCATATCTGGTTCTGTAATTGCCTGATTCTTAGTCGATGGAGAGCAGTAAAGTTTTTAATTAAGCAGCCCCTTTTGCCTTCACCGTGAAGACGCTTCCTTTTTCTTCTCTCTCGCTTTTACTTCTTTTTCTTCTTTTCTCTCTCTCTCTCTCTCTCTCTTTCTCTCGTGTTTGTTAAAAGGGTATTACAGACACATCGTTTCCGACACTCGCTCGCGAAATTCCAAGTACAATGTTTGTACGATGGCACGTCAGTGGTACTTGGGGACATCAAGTTACTTCGTGTCTCAGAGAAAATTTCCCCTCCCTAAGGGGGTTTTGGGATCTCGACAAAACTTGAGTCTCGCCTTGTACTTGGTGTGTGTGAAGATGGACCAAGAGAGAGAGAGAGAGAGAGAGAGGCCGGTAGCCATAGTGCAAAGGCTTCTTTGGATCGATAACCAGGCATTCGCTCTCGTGAATTTAACTATCCCATTTCTCTCCGACATCAATTTACACTCAGATATATCTTTTATTCATTTCTCTTTGTTTTTTCCCAATAGAACCGAAAAAAAGAATCCTCTTCTTTTTCTTTCTTTGCTTTCTCTCTATCCCTTGAAAATTTGAATATTCTTCGATGTTTCCTGCTGAATTTATTGTCTTCCTTATTTTAGTTATGTACTTTAATTAAAATGTCAGAAATTACTTGTCAAATAATGTTTGGCAAAAATATGTTCAACAATTTTAGAACGTTCGAATAAAAGAAATATTTTAAAAAGTAAAAACTAAAATTTTGTAAATTATAAATTTAGGAACTTTGTAAATAATTTTATTGAGTACGAAAATAAAATTAAAATTTTGTAAATTTATTTTCTTTAATTATTCAGTATTGTGACGACCCAGTTGGTCTTTTCTTTTTTTTACTAACAAGTTGTTCTTTTCTAAACGTATATTTTTAATGTATTGAATAATATCGAATTGATGCAAAGAAGTTTATCAAAAAATTGGGTAATTATACTATTTTTAAAAATTTTGAAAATTCTATTTGAATTCTTTTGTAGCATTTAAAAAAATTTTTTTTAAATATTGAAGTTTCTATAAAAATTTTAAAAAAAATATTAAAAATAATTGAATTTTATAAACAACTTCTTTGAAATTTCTAAAATGTGTGTGTTAATATAATTGAAATTAAACATATAATTATTAAATTTTTTTTTAATTATTGAATTCTTTTGAAAAATTTTATAACAAATTCAGAAAAAAATGTAATTCTTTAGTAAAATTTTTTTTTTGAAAATTATTGAATTTTTAAAAAAATTTTACTATTTTTAAATATAAAACTCATTTTTTCAAAGGATTTATTAAAATTTTGAAAAAGGATTGAACTTTTTCAAAAAATATTGAAAATTGATAAAAATTAAGTTCTTCAATAAAATTTTATTAAAATACTTAGTATTAAAAATAATTGATTTTTTGCAAAGATTTTTACTATTTAAATATAATTAAATTTTTTCTGAAAATAATTGAATTTTCACAAAGATTTTATAACAAATTAAGATAAAAAATTGAATTCTTTCGTAAAATTTTTTAGAAAATAATTGAATTTTTTCAAAGATTTTACTGTTTAAACAAATAATTGAATTATTTCGAAAGATTTATTAAAATTTTAGAAAATCATTTTTTTCGTTCGTTAATTGTTATTCAAAGTTTGTTTAAAATAATTCAGTTCTAACGAAGAATTTATTATAATTTTAGAATGTAATTGAATTCAATTAAAATTGTTTGTATCAAATTAAGAAAAAAAAATGGAATTCTATCGTAAAATTTTTCAGAAAATAATTGAATTTTTGCAAAGATTTTTCTGTTTAAACAAATAATTGAATTATTTCGAAAGATTTATTAAAATTTTAGAAAATCATTTTTATCGTTCGTAAATTGTTATTCAAATTTTGTTTAAAATAATTCAGTTCTAACGAAGAATTTATTATAATTTTAGAATGTATTTGAATTCGATTAAAATTGTTTGTATCAAATTACGAAAAAAATGTAATTCTTTCGTAAAATTGTTTATAAAATAATTGAATTTTTGCAAAGATTTTACTGTTTAAACAAATAATTGAATTGTCTCAATGAATTTATTAAAATTTTAGAAAATAATTACACTTTTGGATAAAATTTTACTATTTATTAAAATAATTGAATTGTTTCGAAAGATTTATTAAAATTTTAGAAAATAATTGAATTTTTCGAAAAACAATATTGAAAACTGAAAAAATTGAAAATGTTTCATAAAATTCTAGTAAAATTGAATTTAAAATAATTGAAAAGATTGCAAAGATTGAATTGTGAATAATTGAATTATTTCGAAAGATTTATTTAAATTCTAGAAAATAATTATTTTCGTTCGTTATTTATTATTCAAATTTTGTTTAAAAATAATTACATGTTTGCAACAAATTTTACTATTTATAAAGATAATTTAATTCTTATGAAGAATGTTATTTATGAAAAAAATTTAATTTTTGCTTTGAATTTTATTAAAATTTTTGAAATTAATAAACGAAAATAATTACTTAGAAAACTAGTAAATAATTAATTTTTTTAAAGTTTGAATATGAAATTATTCGAAAATTCGTATGTGATTATAAGTGATTTTCTAATTTGCATAATAATAATAAATTGAATATCAAGTTCCGTGCGTGATTATTTGCTTGCTAATTATAAATGTCTCCATTAACAAATAATCTATTGAATAACAATTCGCATGTTTTCATTTTTAAACGTCAGATAATTTAAAAATCATACTTTAAAATTATGATTTTGAAATTACCTAACAGTAGAGTATGGTTTAAAAATGAAAACGAGTTGAGAATATAATAGTGAATATTATGTTTTAATGGGTCTGACAACGAGCTGAAAAACTGTGTCAAAATACTTTGGATTTAGAGGAGAATTTTTTTTTTCTTTCTGTGAAAATAATGTGTTATTATGCGCGGCAAAACTCTCATTCTTCATTATAAACTCAGTGTACTAATTTTGAATTGTGGTATGTTTGTCTTTCTAGAACTGGGAAGTAATGAATACAGCGGTTCTCACCGGTAGACAAGTCTCTCAGGCCATGAAAGTTTTTATCGTCAGTCAAGCTGGTAAAGTTGCCGATGTTACACTACAATCCTCCTGTCATTCCGAGGACGAAAGTGTTCTTAAGGTAAGAGCAATCATTCTTTTAGTTTCCAATTTTCTCTCCTGTTTTATATATTTTTCAAATGTTTTATTTTATTTCTCTAAAATTAGGTACTGTTACTCTGGAATTTTAAACTTTGGTAGTTTTTGAATTTCTATAAATTTACTATTATCTAGACATTTCGTAATTTATTAATTATTATTATATTTAATAATTTAAGAATCGATCTATTATCGACTCAATAGTCAATAGAGTAATGAGTAGTACTTAAATTTCAAATTTTCTTTCTTTATTTTTATTTAAAATTCTCAAAATTTGATTTCTTTAATTTTGAATGCGAAGTATACTTTTTTGAATTTGTTTCTTAACCGAATAAAGCATTAAACAAGTATTGAAATTGGAGTAAATAGACGAAAAGGACAAAAATCGAAATTGAAGATTAATAATTCCTTTTCAGGTGTCCTCGTCATGCAGTAGCGTTTACGTTGACGGCTCGGAGATTCGCGGCTCGAGTAATGCGTCAGTTTTAGTGAAATATGGCACCTACACGGGACTAGCAAGATTCACGGTTTGGATGCCCGAATTTCCGCTCGAGGTGACTGTGAGTGATCCTCGACTTAATCAGATCAAAAGTTGGAAAGTCCCTGAGGAGCATTTAATCTCAAAAAACAAGCGGAGTCTTAACGAAACTTCAACGAAAAGTAATGGAGATTCGATAGTGAGAAAAAGAAGTTCGGACTTGGCAACTGAATCGTCGGATTTAGAGAGCGACGACGATGTGGTGGATGAGGAGGAAATCGACGACGACGATTTAGATGATGAGGATGAGGAAGACGATGGTTCCTTAAGATTTCGCGGACACAAATGGGACGAGATCAATGCCATTGACAGGAATCCATCGGCGAATTGTCGTCTTCGCTTTCAACAAAGTCCTGTTGAAGTTCACGCTAGGTCTGTTCAATTTTGTTTTTTTCACTTTTTCAATGTTAAATTTTATCTTTGTACCAGCAAATAAAACGCGCGGCAGTGCGCGGAACTCGGTATTCCATTATTGTTATTGTTTTTTAAATTAAAAAATATTAATTAAATTTAATTATTTTCAAAAATTCAGATAACATTTTTCTAAACAATTCAATTACTTTGTGAATTGAACGATTCTACGCAAGAACTCAATTATTTTTAACAATTTTGATGAAATTCTTTTAAAATAATCATTATTTTGAAAATTTTTAATAAAATTCCTTCAAAAAATTCATTTATTTTCACAAACTGGGATAAAATTCTTTGAAACAATTCAATTATTTTTATGAATTGTAAAATTCTACTCAAAAATTAAATTATTTTCAGAAATAAAAAAATTCTTCAAAAGAATGAAAATATTTTCATAAATAAGAAAATATTTTGCAGGAATTTAGTAATTTTCTAAAATTTATACAAATTCTTTGTAAATTTTTTTATTTTTTTCAAAATTTTCAATTAAAATTGTTTTACAAAATGACATTATTCTTACAAATTTTCATAAGATTCTTCTAAAAACAATGTAATTGTTTACAAAAACTCTAATAAAATTGTTTAAAAGAATTAAATTTTATAGAATAGTTTTCATATAATTTAATTTAATTTAATTTAATAGAAAAATCGTTACTTACAATTAATAATAAACGGAATTATTCCAGAAACTTAAAAAAAATTCCTTTTAAAATTCTATTATTTTTCAAATTTACAGCAAAAATCATTTCTAAAAAACCATTATTTTCAAGAATAATAAAATAAATCCAATTATTTTAAATAATTTTATTACAAATCTGTCCAAGAATTCAATTATTAAAAAAAAGTTGATAAAATTCTTGATATTAATTCAATTATTTTTAAATTTTGATATAAATACTTTACAAGAATTTAGTGATTTTCAGTACATCGAGAATTAAAGTAAATGAATTGTGTTGAAGAATTTTATTAAAATGTTTAACAATAATATTATTTTACATGGAATTCAAACATAATCGTATTTAAAATAATCGAATTTCAGCGAAAATATTTATTTTTAAAATTATTCAATTCTTCCATTCAACTTTATTGAAAGTTTTTTTTTAATAAGTGAACTCCTATGAATAGTTTAATTTTTTAAAAATAATTAAATCTTTTCGGAAAAATTTTAAAAGATTTTTAAAAATAATTGCAAGTTTCGAAGAAATCAATTAAAATTGTATTGAAAATAAAGAAAATACTAATTTTACGAATTTTATTATTTATATAAAAACAATTGAATTATTTATAAAGATTTTCATCATTTATAAATTGACTGGAGAATTTTATGACAATCATTGAAAAGAATTGAATTCCTCATAAAATTCACTTACTTTCAAAATTGTCAGTTATAATTACTTTCAAAAAAACTCCACTATTTTTAAGAATATTTAAATAAATTCTTAAAAACTATTCAATTTGGATATTAAAGAATTTTAATCAAATTTTGTCTAAAAAATTAAATTATTGAAAAAAATGTTGATAAAATTCTTGAACTTCAGTTCATGTTCAGTTCAAGTTTTCAAATTGTTTTATAAATACTTTACAAGAATTTAATGTTTTTCAGTAGGACAATTCAATTATTTCTAAAATTAATTGAATTTATTAATATAATTTTATTAAAATTGTATTTAAAATTATTGGATTTCAGTGAAACATTTACGTTTTATTAATATTAAATTCTTTTAAAAATGTTTAAAAATAATTTGATTTTCCTTGGAATGCAATAGAAAGTTTAATTAAAATAATTGAATTAGAGCCAAAGTTTCATTATTTTTAAAAATATTTGCTTTGTTTCGAAGAAATCAATTAAAATTGTATTGAAAATAAGGAAAATACTAATTTTACGAATTTTATTATTTATATAAAAACAATTGAATTATTTACGAAGATTTTCATCATTTATAAATTGACTGGAGAATTTTATGACAATCATTGAAAAGAATTGAATTCCTCATAAAAATTACTTACTTTCAATATCTTCAGTCAAAATTATTTTTAAAGATCTCCACTATTTTTAAAAATATTGAAATAAATTCATAAAAACAATTCAATTGGAATTCTAAAGAATTTTAATATAAAATTTTGACGCAAAAATTAACTTATTCTTATTACAGATTTTTCGCGGCAGATCACGACTCGGGAAGAGTTTCCTATTTCGTGAATCGGCGAACTTGGTTGCGAATTACGGACCTGGTGCTCTCAATGTTGAGAGTCTCGGATCCACGAATTGCTACGCTCAGCCAAGGGAAAATAGTCCAGGGCCGAAGTATTGGTCGTGCGGAAGTTCAAGTTCTGTCGCCAATCACCGGACGTGTGATTGGAGCCAAAGAAGTGCGCGTTGGAAATGATCGAATCGCCGTTACGAAATTATCCGTGAAAGTCGTTTCCGGCCTGCAACTCACGATAAATCCTGATTCGACCATTGAAAATGGATACATTGCTGAAACATCGGTCACTAGGAAACTCACTGCTCAATATCAGGTGTGTAGAAACGAAATCTGTAATTATAATTCAACAATTACAATTAAATTACAATTGTCACTATTGATCTAAAAGCAAAATTGTTAAAATAAAATTACTATTTTCAATAGGAGGGTTTATTGGACATTGATGTGGAATTTTCGGACGGTTCTCGAACACCCCTGAGGGAGATTGCAGTGTCGGATTATCATCTCGTTGTGGAGAGTTTAGATCCAGAGGTTGTGGCCTTTGCGCCAATGGTGGCTTCGCTTCATCCGCGAGTGATCGCCGTTGGCGAAGGTCGCGGTGATCTGTTGAAAGTGACCCTTCATCTGGCCGACTCGTGTCGATTGTCGGGTCGGAAATTGAAAACACCAGCGACGAGAGGTACGCCAAGTCTGCCACTGGCGACATCGACCGCCAATGTCGAGGTGGATTTCGCTACCAGCGATCTACCAAATCGACCTGAATTCGTGCAAAACGATGGCGGCACACTTGGCGGCAATTCTCATCACAGAGAGCGAAAAAATGGCAAAGACGGTGCACCCGATCTTAATGATATTTTAATTGGTAATTATTGACAAAACGTTCAACTCTTGTTTGTGTCGTGTGTCGTCAGTCGATTCGACTTTTAAAAAACCGCCAAAGAAACTTATTTTTTTACCTTTCAATTCATCTTTTTCTTTTTCTTCTTCTTCTATTTCTTTTTTCTCGTTTCTTCTCCATTTCCTCCAGATTTGGATTTAAACTTTTTTCAAAAAAACAAAAGTAAAATATATTTAAATACCAAATATTTTCTGGTATTTTGAATATTGAATACTGAATATAAATTGATCTACAGAATCAACCAACGAATTAAGTTATTAATTAATTCGAAGAAAAGATCTAGATCTGGCAAAAGCAGCGCTTGAATTCTCGCTTTCTTGTTTGAAAACACGCACGCTTTGCACGCCTCCTTCCCCCCTTTCTCTCTGTCTCTCTCTAATTTTTGTGCAAAGGTTTACCACTAAAAGACGAAAACGACCACACACCAACGATGCAGGCAAGACAGCACCGCATGGCTATAGATAATGGCATGTCTTCAGGGGGAATGGGAGGTGTTGGCATTCGACATCAGGGTGGACCGCGAATGACGCCCATGGAAATTGGATTGTACGTGCTGTTGGCGGCCTTCTGCTTCGCTATTGTCGTCTTCGTTGTGTCCTGTGTCGTCTACACGAGTAAATTCAAACCACAATCGGCGGACTCACCGCTACCTGGACTTCCTGGCCTTGGAGCAGCGAGAGCCGCTGCCAATCAACTCGCTCAAAATCGACGACCCCGAGAATCGACAACCAACGCTCA
This sequence comes from Leptopilina myrica (nomen nudum), assembly GCA_032872475.1. Lineage (NCBI taxonomy): Eukaryota > Metazoa > Arthropoda > Insecta > Hymenoptera > Figitidae > Leptopilina > Leptopilina myrica (nomen nudum). The sequence goes on along the minus strand of CM065460.1, from coordinate 31,282,550 downwards.
CGATTGGGTCTGGCTTGGACGTGCCACTCTTGAGAGAGCCGGAACTGGACCTCAACAGGTTTTTAAATTTTTCATCTGTGACAAATATAGAAATAACAGGGTTGCCACAGTTCAGGGAATTCAGAGAAAAATCGGGGGATTTTTATTAAAAGTAATGGAAAAAATTAAATTTATAGAATTCATGAGAAAATTCTGAAGTTTTGGTCTCTTTTTTGTTTGTCTCATAAATTATGAAGCTACCACGTATTTTAATACAAATCTTCAAAATGTTTCTCTATTTCCGGGAAGAATGAATTTTTCAATATTATTTAATTATTGAAAAAGTTTTAACGCAATCGTCTTGATAAATAGCAATAAATTCAATTATTTTTTAAGCTATTTTAATTAGAAGTGTGAAAAAATTCGAATTTTACATGGATTTGAAATTCGAACCGAAGAAAATTCATTGCAAAATTTAATTATTTAAAAAAATTTTAAAGCATGTCTCATCAAGAATTCAATTATCTTTATGAATAGCAAAATTTTTTCCCAAAAATTAAATTATTTTCCAAAATTTAAATAAAATTCTTTGCAAAATTTTAATTATTTTCAAAAGTTTATCGCAATTCTATATTTTTCAATGTTTAGTACTTTCATAAAATTTTAGCTGAAAATGTTTTTATTGAAAACAATTTTTTATACGATTCTGCAAAAACATTCAATTAATTTCATAAATAATAAACTTTCATTTAGTAGTTCAATTATTTTCATCGCAGAATATCACATTCTTTTTTAGTAAAAATTTTAAATGATTTCCTCAAAAAATGCAATTATTATTTTTACAATTAAAAAAAATTCGTAAATAAATGTTTTAGATCATTTTTCTCAGTATCGCTAATTATTTTTAAAGTGACTCACAATCAGGATATTTTTCAGAGTCAGGAAAAAAGTCAAAATTCTGCCTGGAATAATTTAATTGTTTTTATAAATAATAAAAATTCCACTGAAATTCAATTATTTGCAAATATTAAAAAAATTGTTCGCAATAATTCCATTAATTTAATAAAAAATAAAAATTGTTTACAGAGATTCAACTATTTTCATAAATAATAAGATTTTTCTTTGACATTCAATTATTTTCAAAAATTTTAATGAATTTCTGGTCGAAATTTCAATTATTTAAAAAAATTGTTGTAATTATTTAAAAATTTTAGAAAAAATTGAATAATAAAAGCATTATTGATGGAATTTTTTGAAATAATTGCATTTTTTAAAATGTTTGAAATTGAAATCTTTGGATAATCTGAATTTTGTACCTTTTTAAATAACAATTTTGTAGAACTAATTTTTTTTTAGAAAAATTTTAATTGAATTTTTTTTTAAATTATATAAGATTTTTATTTTTTAATATTTATTTATATGAAGAATTTCCTAAATAACAATATTCGTAACATGAATTTAATTATTTTCCAAAGTAATAAAATTCTTCGTAAAAATTCAAATATTTAAGAAATCTTTTAAATTCTCCTTGAGATTTTCAGTTTATCTTTATAAATTTCAAAATTATTCTCCGAAATTCAATTATATGCAATAATTATTGTTAAATTCTCTTTAAGATTTTTAATTATTTTTTTAGCAAAATTCTTCGCTAAAATTCGATAATTTCGAATAATTTTAATAAATTCTTTAACAAAATTTTAATGTTCATAAATAATAAAAATTTCTTAGGAAATAATATTCAATTATTTTAAAAAAAATTGGTACATTTATTATCGAAATTAATTAAAATTTAAATATTCTTTAAATGCAGGGAAAAAGTCAAAGTTCTGTTTGGCAATTAGGGAAAAATTTGTTTTTTTGTGGCAATCCTGAATTTTTAATGTAAAAAGATAAGAATGTAAACATTTTTCATTTTCAACTACTTGAAATTTTCGATTTTTAGCTTTTAGTAATTTAATCCATAATCTAATTATGATATTTTAATAATACATAATTATTGTTTTTCTTGGTTATTCTGCAATGAATCTCATTATGTAAATTTTTGTTTTAATTAGAATTAGGATAGTACTAAAACGTGGAATGTTTCCGATATAAGGGAAATTGCTTTATTGTGCATATATATTGAAAATTTTCTAGAAATTTGTCGAAAATTAATTGATTATCTTGTTAAGGTTCGTGTAACCAGCAATCCGCTCGCCGGAGAGAATAATCCGCTTACGGATGCTGCTGAGCTGGGTACAAGTTTTGATAATCCTAATCACATCGAGTTACCTTCGGTGGTACGAGCAACTCCCTCGGCACCCATCGACACTACAACTTACTGTAAGAGGGATAAAATGCCATATAGCTTCATCAAAAAGTCCATGGACGGTCAGTCGACGAAACCGGCCGTCATTGTTCCAACTGCACCAACAGCAAATGCTCTCGCACAAAATAAGTAAGAAATTCCCCTTAAATAAATAATATTTCGCATAGCTCTTCTTTTCTTGTTGTGCATTTTTCAAAGAATAACAAAGCTTTTTATATTTTTCTTTACAAGAATTGCGCTCTCTTACTTCTTGTATTGAAAGAGAGAAAGAGATAATCCTTTCCTTGTAAAACGCTTTTCTTTCTCAACGATTCACTCTTGTAAAATGTTTCTATGCGAATCGTTTTTTTTCTGTAAAACGTTTTCTGTTTCTCGTGAATATATTTTTTTTCACTTCATGATACATTTTTTTCCTAACAATTCATATTTTATTTTATGAATTATTTTTTAGAATTTTGTTTTTCTTTCCTTTTGCTTCTTACATTCCTTATTCGTTTAATTTTTGTATTTTCTAGAACAAGGTTACCACAGGTCAGGGAATTCAGGAAAAAGACAGGGATTTTTATTGAATGTACTGGAAAAACTTAAATTTTTAGAATTCAGAAGAAAATACTGAATTTTTGTTTTTTTTTACTTATAAACTGTAAAATTGACACGATTTTTAATACAAAGCCTTCATTTTTTCTGATTCTGACAATAATTTCTTTTTAAACAACTTAATTCTTCGTAAAAATGTCGTAAAACTATTTGTTATATAAATTGTTTAATAAATAATTTCATTTAAGATATTTCAAAATTAATTGATTGTTATTTTAGAATAATTTAATTCAGAATTAAATTGTTGTGTCAACCATAAAATAGGTTTTGTTTAAAGTACATAATTGTATAAATTTCATCAATTTTGTGAAATTCGAAAGATAATTAAAAATAATGGTAAATTCCTTTTTTTTCTTGCAGTAATGACGATGTGCCGCCGCCATTGCCACCGCACGGAATTTTACCGCCCTCTGCAATGACATCAACGGCGGACGACGCAAATGGAAATGACGATTACAAACCTCCGGTACCACCTCATCGAAATACGGGAGTTTTAGCTCGACTTCCGGAGACACCGCGGAAACGTCATCATCGAACGGCAAGTGCAAGTCACAATGGTAATTATCGACATCACGATAAACATGATAAACATCATGACAAGCACGATAAACACGATAAGCATCATGATAAACATAATCAAAAGCACGAGAAACATCACGATAGACATCATGAGAAGCACGTGAAAAATTATCGTTCAAAAAATTCCACGTCAAACACAAAAGATAATGAACTTGCGTTTGTTGAGCTTAGAAATAATGACGAGAAGCGAATTAAGTGCGCAAAATCAAGGGAGGTAAAGAGAGCGACTGTCATTGGTAATCCAATGTTCTCATCGTCATCATCCTCGTCTTCATGTTCATCGAATCATGAACAAGAGGAAGCTGTTCCCATGGATGATCTCAATCTAGGCATGGATTATAATCAGATTATGCAGTACTTTGATAACCTGAAGGAATCGAATGCCTGAAAAAGGGCCTTTGATCGCTCAGGTGATCAGAGTTTGTAGACGTGTTGATTTTTCCGAATTTCCGCGACTCGTCAAAAAGCCGCTGAAACCGGCTTTTCTTTAATATCACACGAGAATCGGTCCCTTAGCTTTGTGCAAAGTCTTTGTTTTAAAAAAAATTCACTCATTTTTTTTACGTTAGAAGTTTTATTCCTTAAAAGTGAATTTTAATTTTAATATTCATTTTTATTTTAATATTAATATTAACATTGATTTTAATTTTAATATTAATATTGATATTGATTTTAAAATTAATTAAAAATTTTAATTTCAAATACTGAAAAATATGTTATAACTCTGAATATTTCGCTAATTACAAAAGTTTGAATTTTATAGAAAAATATTTTCTAATCGCAAAGCATTTTTTGCGCCAAATTAGAGAAAAACTGTGAAAGCTGTAAAAATTAAATCTCAGAGACATCGATTCAAATCGAGAACAGAAGGAAGAGTTCAAATAGTACAAAAAAACCTTTTTAATGACAATAATAGTCTTTCCTTTTACTCTTTAAACTCTACCAAAAAATTAAACTATTTTCCATAGTTTTCTCAATTATTGATACGATTTCTCAGAAATAATTTTTTTCAGCTTTGTCTAGAGCATTTTTTTTTTTGCAAAAATATCTAAGATAAACTGATTTCTCGTCAAGACCGAAACTTGGAACGAGTCGCGGCTAATCGGAAAGCTTCACTTTTTTTAAAAGAAAAAAAGCAATAGACGCGAAAAACGATTTCCCTGACGCTTTGCTGCACGCAAATAAAAATTCGAATTTCATCTTTTTATATATATTTTTCCCCTTTCTTTTTCTTGCGTAGAGCGAATTGAGCAGGGAAATTCGGAACTTATTGTAGATTATGTTTCTAGTCAGCTTCCTAGCAGCACATCAAATTACACTCTTAAATAATCGATCTTTAAAAAGAAAAACTGGCTCTATTTGACTGATGGGATAAAAGAGAATAAAGAAAGATCAACAGACGTAGCAATGATTTTTTAAAAAAATCGGAGGTGATTATTTTTAAGGATTTTAAAAGAAAATCCAAATTTTGATTTATCATTTTAAATGACAAAAAAAGGTTCCTAAACATGAAGGACGTGAGGTCAGAGACAGTAAAATCTGCAAAAATTAAGTGAAAAGTAGAAGGAGAATAAAAAATTTAAATCATTGATCATTAATTTTTTGTAGTTCAATTGAAAAAAAGCAAATGTGTTTCTTAATTCCATCTTTGCAAGATAGACCGATTAATTATGTCAAACTTGAAAATAATAATTCATTTATAGTAAAAATAGAAATTTTAAGAATTGATCTCAATTTTCAAGAATAAATCGCTATTTGTAATTGTGGTAATTAAACATCGAGAGACACAATTTTAACAGAAGCTCTTTTTTATGCACAGGAAAAAAAGAGTGTTGTAAAATTATACATTCGAAATATTTGAAATGAATTTAATTTAAACTTTTTTTTTTAAATTGTTATTCTTTAAATTAATTTAATTAATTTTAATTAATCAAATAAAATTAACAATAAATAACATTAAAATATAAAAATAATTTTAGAAATTTATTAGAGGTTAATAGGTTCGAAATTTTGTTTTAAAATACAAGTTTCCTACTAATATGATTCCTGTGATAATTGCATAAATTCTTATGTGTATTTAATTATTTTTTATTATTTATCTACTTTTTTCAAAAAAGTTTTTTTATATTTATTTATATTTTTTTATAGATTTTAATAATATTTAGTTTTGTATTTTTTTGTATTTATTCTTTTCTTCGAAAGCTGATAATTTTTTTCCTGAGCATAAAATTATGATCTTTTCTCTATTTTTCAATTAGCAAATAATATTAAAAGTAAATGTGAAAAAAAACGACAAGATTTCTTTATTGTACTTTCTAATTGCTCATCTTTATTGAACTGATTGTAGTTATCAGCCAGAAAACTTGTCAATTTTTAATATAAATTGTTATCGAAATCTGTCGATTGTATATATGCAAAATTCTTCGAAATGAAGTATATCACTTTTTGGTGTTATCAAATTCGACGTCACGAATCCTTCGCTAAAAGCTCATTTATGAACAAAAAAAAAAAAGAAAGAATGAAACTTCAAAAAAAAATTTATTTTAGAAATACTAAATTTAGCTGAAATTTCTTTTTCCAAGCAAAATATTCTTTGGTATTCGCAAGAAAAGAAAAATTTCTTTTTTTTTAAATAAATGAGCTAAATTTCATTAACCTCGAATCTTCGCAGTTCATCTCAGTATTACGTTAATTAGATTTTTAGTTTTTAGAATTAATATTTAACAAATTTTGACATTTTCTCATGAAAAATTCATTTCTCATGACAGAAAAAAGAGAGAGAGCTTTTTAAACTTGAAAATCTGCTCTTCTACAAATCAGAAAAAGTCTGCCTACGTCCCAAGTTACGTTCGAGAAAAATGAAAATACTCGTTCGATCTTACCGTGCGTTGTGATGTTTGTAAATTTTGCTTTATAAGACTGTGTACATATAAACATACATATTATATTAAATATATATTACGCGTCAGCGCCAAGAATAATAATAAATTATTATTCAAGAAAAACAAAAATTGATCTAATTTCAAAGATCTCTAAATTTATAAACTTGTCGCTGAAGAAAAAAAAATTAATTCGAATTAAGAACCGAAAAAGAGACTCAAAAATAAAATTCGAGAATAAATTTATGTATTTAAGAAAATTATATGTTCTCGCGACAAGTTTAAGAACGTCTGCCATTTTCATTTTATTCGGAATCGATTGCTCCAATTTTTTTTTAGTCAATCAATTTAATTTAATTATATCGAATGTTAATCAATGACAAGCATGAATTATCCAGAGAGACAAAATTCAAGTCTGAATTATTTAATTTTAAAAAAAAGGATTTTTAGTGATGAAAAAGTAGGTTGCGATCGATTCCAGAAAAATTTTCTACATGCCATGAAAAGTTGATTTACAAGTCTGAAAACTGAGAGAATTTTTTGTTACTAAAAAATAGTGCTTTTTTAATAAATAAAAAACGGAGAAATTTCTATTCCCCAAAAATCTCTTTTTTCAGCATTGAAAATCGATGTTTGCTTCCGAGAAATATTGCCTAAGATTAAAAAGAAATATCTCGCGTGGAATTTGATTGTTGCGAAATTCAAAGACTACTTTTGCAAAATTTGATAATTGGTTTAAAAAAAAAACTTAATATTTCTGAAAAAAATTAATTTCGCAACCATCGAAATGAATCGCAAAGCGCCGACATAATATAAATTTTAAGTGACACGACGAAAGCCGTTAGGAATTAAAAGCGAATAAAAATAATAGCGAGGGGAAAAAAGGGTTTAATTTGTGAACAAACAAACAAAAAATTTTGAATAGAAAGAGAGAAAGAAAAAAAAATGCGTGTCGAAAAAAGTATCTATCTAAATAATGTAAATGTGTGTGTTTAGCACGCCGTAAGTTTTGTGTGTGGCACTCAGTAGTGTGTACATGCGAAAGCGACGTTTCGATAAGAACGTGGCGACTGCGAGACGATTAAAGAAAATAAAGAAAAAAAGGAACAAACTTACTACAAAAAAAAATAGAGCGCCGAATTCCCCTTCGAGAATCTAGTCCAGTGCAGGTTGCCGTTTCGCTATCGCGTGTCCTGCATAAAAAAAACGTAGATCGCAATGTTGTGTAGCGTACGCGACTTAACACGAAAAAAAAATTTATATACAATATATTATATAAATATATATATATATAAAATTAACTAAGAAAAAAAGGAATACTCCCTGTACTTCTACAGTTGACGACTGATCGCCACTCAAATCAATTTTTCCACTTTCTCTCAGTGTCGTGGCACAGTATCGACTAATAAAAAAAATTATTACCCAATAATTTTTCCTAATTCCACAAAATGAGATAGAAAATAGAAAAAAAATATTTCTCCCTCCCGATTTATTGTTCTCTTTTCGGGATTTCTCTTTCGCTTCTTCTTAAAAGTCGCGACACTTTGCTTAATTCTTGCCGCAAAAAAGAAATTGAAAAAGAAAGAAGAAATGTCGGTTCTTTTAGAGAAATGTAATTTTTTAATTCTCCGAAAAATATTTTAAACATCAAATGACCTTTCCCTCTTTATCAAAGGAACGTGTCGTTTGAATTTTTATTTATCAAAAATAAATTTCCCAGGGTGTAACGGGTCGTCGATTGTTTATCACCCTATAGCTTTCTATTAAAAAAAAAATCTATATAAAAATGAACAAAAAAAGAAAAATGAAAAACATATCGTCTCAAGATTTCGAATTGCGACGTTTTTTCTTTATCGACACACGATTTGATTATTGTAAGTGTCAAAAAATATTCGTTCAAGTACAAAATGCATATATATTATTTAGGAATTGAGCCGATATTCATTTTATAAAATAAAAAAAGAGAGAGATGACGATTGATTCGTCAATAAAGAATTCAAATTCGCACAAAAAATAAGAGAATTAGGTTTCTATAGATTCTATCGAATTCTACTGCCACAGATATATCAAAAGAATTTTCATTTAGATTTATAAAAATATCAAGTCAATTTTAACACCCAAAGATCGTGTTCGAAATATAACGACTCAAAAAAAAATTAGTTTTAATAAAATTTTGGGAACAATTCTTTTTTTTTTGACTTTTTGTTTTCGTAGACGTTTTTTTTAATTAGAAAAACAATTTTTAATAAAATTTCTTTAAATTAGAAGATTTGTTTAGTTTTATTTTGGAAATGGGTGACTGCCTAAAAATGGAAATCGAATAATTTTACTAAACTAGAAAAAAAGCTCTTTCTTGAATTAAAAAAAAAAGATTCTAGTGAGGAATCGAAGACGAATTAATCATTCCTTTGACACAGCGTCACTATACTTAATTATAAGAATAAAAAAAAACGAATCCAAAAAAAGCAGCAATTATCAGTATGTTATCAAGCGCTACTTTCAAGACGACGATGACGACAATAATCATAAGGAATTTATTGTTAATAATATTATATAACGCGAACGCTGCTAATTAATTATCATTTTCATTGTCATTAAAAAAAGCATCATTAATTCATTGAAAATCATTAATTCATTGGTCATCCCTCATTATCATCGAAACTTGTCGTCATCGTCCTCAAAAAATGATATGCTAATGAATATATATTAAGATACGACTATTGCCTACTCAATGTACAATATGTAGTATTCACCTGTTGTTACCACCAAACCGTCGTCAAAGATATATAAAATATTGTAATTGTACTATAAAAATAATTGTCTCATTTATTACCTTTCATTTTCTTTTTTCTTTTTGAAAAATTATCTATTTCACAATTTTTTTATTTTGTCTCACGTTTTTTTTAATTATTGAATTATTCCAGAAGGAAAGGAATTTTAAATTTAAAATGAAAAACTTCAAAGAGAGAAAAAAGTAATTTTTTTCCTTTTAAAAATTCAATTATTTCAAAAAATTCACGCAATAGTGCTTTTAACATTCAATAATAATTTAAAAGTTTTAAGTGAAATTCATTTTTGAATTCATTTTTATTACAAAGTTTTTCGAGAATTCAATTATTTAAAAACAAAAATAATGTATTCAATAATTGAATTATTATGAAGAATGTTAACAAAATTTTGAAAAATAATTGAATTCTTTCAGCGAATTTAAGTGTTAAGAATAAATGCAATTTTCTATAATTTTATTTTAAATTGTATAATAAAAAATAATAAGAAGAATTAAATTTTCAATTTATATTATTTCAAAACTTTAAAGTATATAAAAAAAACTTTAACAAACTTTAATACTTATTTTAAATTTGATATCAGTTTTCTTAATTTGAAAATAATTTAACTTTCTTGTACGAAGAAAATTGAATTTCGCAAAAATTATTATTTGATACTTCCATTTTCAAATTAAAAATAATCTTCATTACGAAAATTTGAATTATTCTAAAGAATAGAGAAGGTAAAAAAACTATTATAATATTCAACTTTTTGAACAAAGAATACAGATAATAATTTTCTTAGAGAAATTTAATTTCCTTTCTATAAATAAAAAGATTATTCTCAAAAATTATCAAATTCTTTAAAAAAATTCAATTAAATGCAGAAAATTTGCTAACGGAAAGAACACTTACGATTATTATAATGTAATATGTTTTTTTAAATAATTGAATTACTATAAAACAAATGTGCATTGTTTGTAAAAATAATTCAATTCTGAAGCAGAATTGTATTAAAAATAATTGTATTGTAAATGAAAATTTTATTAAAATTGTAATTTTTTAACTGTATCTCGTAAAGAATTTTGTCAACATTTTTTTCAAATAATATAGAATTTAAAGAAAAAATTATTTAAACTTTTCGAAAAAATAGAATTTCTCAGAACTATTTTTTCCAATTCTTTGGATATATTTGAATTCTTCTATGGAAATAGTATCTAGATATTAAAAATAATTGAAATAAGGAGATTTTTTTAAACTAATTGCAATTTTGCCCTGAATTTTATTACATTTTTTGAAAATTATTAAATTTAGGAGAAAAATTTTATTATTCATAAAGATAATTTAAATTTTTGACGAAAATTTCTATTTAAATTTATTAAAAATTTATGTTTTCTATAATTTCCCATTGAAAACTTTGCAGTTCATCTATTTACGAAGACTGCAAACGCAATTCTTTTGAAATCCAATTAATTTAAAAATTTTTAAGTAACATTTTCATTAAATAATTTCTAAGTAATTATTTTATGAATGTTGTTCAAGAATTAAGTTATTTAAAAAGAAATTATTTTCAGCAATAGAAAAAATTGAGGGGTTTGTATTAGAATTTGTAGTAATTTCATAGTTTATGAGGCAAACAAATAACCACAAAAATTTTCTTATAAATTCTGAAAATTTAATTTTCTTCAGTACTTCTAATAAAAATCCCTGACTTTTCTCTGATTCCGCAGATGAATTTTAATTTCCCTGAATTCCCCAACTTTTGGCAACTCTGTTTTTATATATTGAAGTCGTAAAGTAAAACAGTAAATGTAAATTTTCTAATAAATAAAACTTTCGATTAATTAACTCTCTAAGTTAATTTTCTGGATAAAATGAAAATAATCACCTAAGTAAAATGTAAATAAATTCGGAAAATTTGAATTAAGACATAAGTTTTATAATATTAAATTTGTATTTAATTTTGTATAATATATTTACAAAAATGGATTATTTACCGATGCTTTCCAAACCATTTTCTATCAACAGGTGATATCCAATTATTACAACCAACGAAATTATTTTGAACAACGTACTTAAAGGTGTAGGGATTCAAATTCTCTTCTTCTCGTTGTTTTTCCGCCTTTGCCATTTTTTCCATTATCTCCTGACTAACAGCTCTAGCTTTGAATGGTAATTTGTGTGCTATTTCCTCAAGTTGCGCTTTCACCTGCAAAAGAAGGCAATTGTTTTTTGAATAATAAATTTTTCTTGATTTCATTCTTTATTAGATGGGAAAGTTTTTAATATAAATTATTTGCATACTTCCTTAAATTCAACTGGTCCTGCAACTTCCATAATGACACGTCCTGCCTTTACTGGTGTAACATAATGATGAATTGCACCTTTTCCACCTCCCATTCTTGTTCCCGGATTCTAAATTTAGAGGCAAGAATATTTTTCTTTAGCAGATAGAATCAATGCCTTTAAAAGCCAATTGTTGATAAACAATTGTCTTTCAAAGCTTACTGCTGTTTTTTCATAGTGTCTTCTATTTTCATTTAACAACATTTTTTTGAAAATAACTGAATTCCTTAAGAATTTTTGTTTAATTTAAGAAAAATATATTTTTTTTGATGAATTTAAATAAAAAATTTTGATCTTGAATTTTTTCAGCAAAATGTTAATAGGGTGGCTTCTCTTTATGTTTAACAAAATTTCCGATTTTTTCCGGCTTTGTCATAATTTTTCCCAGTACTTTTTCTCATCAACTTTAAATTTATTTGATCTCGAACTTAAATAAATCTACAAATAGCTTAAAAAAATTTTATCACAGTTGTTATAAATAATTACATTCTTTTTACGAGTTTCTCTAAATTTTGTGAAAATAATGGTTTTTCTAATAATTTTAATTGAAAATTTGGAAAATAATTGAATTAAACAAAGAATTTTTTCAATTTTTAAAAAAAAATCTTGTCTGTTCATAATTATAATTGAAAATTTGATTTTTCAATTTTATTAAAATTATATTGATAATAATTGAATTTCTGCAAAGAATTTTACTATTTATAAAAGTAATTGAATCCTTTCAAAGAATGCTATTATTTATGAAAATAATTCAATTCTTGCAAAGAATTTTATTAAAATTTTTGGACAATAATAATCGATAATAATTAGTTTTTTCCTTAAAATATTAGAAATTTTCAATTATTTGTTTATAAAAGTTTAATTATCTTGATACTGTGGAATTAAAATATTTCAAAAATCTTATTTTTCAGAATTTCTAATAAAAAACTTTGCAAGTATTCAATTTTATTAAAAAACTAGCAAAACTAAACGCGCGTGAAATTTTCTATTCCATTTTTACTTTCAAAATTTGCTTTTTACAAATTTAATGAAAATTCTTAATTTCTTAAAAAATATCATTTTTCTTACAGTTTTTCATTAAATGTAATTATTTGAACAACTTATATAGTAACTGTCAAAATATTTCTAACAGCAATTTAAATAAAAATTCAAAATTAATTTCAATAAAAGATGTCAAAATATACATTTGTTTCAATTTTTTAAAATTATTTTCAGAAATAGAAGTATTTTTAAAAAATTTTAGTTTCATTTTTTCAAGAAACAATTTTACAAAATTTGTGAATTAAATTTTTTAAAACTGTAATACTTTTTGTTAAACAAAAATTTTAAAACTTATTCATATTTATTTTTCCCGAGGAATTAAAATTTCAAATAATTTCAATGAAAAACCTCATGAAATATATTTCTAAAATTTACAACTATAATTCATCCAAAATTGAGTTATTTTTTTTAGAATTTTTGAATAATAAATAAAATAAAAAAATAAAATAAAATTATTAAATGTTTCCAATTTTAATAACTTTGGTAAAAGAAGTATTTAACTAATTATTGTTCTTTATTTGCTTAAAAATTCAAAATACTTAAAAATTTGAACTGAAAATCTTCCAAAATTCAATTAATTTTCTAAAATTTTTGAATAATATTATTCAAAATTTAATTTTTAAGGAAACAAACAAATTAAAACACTACATATTTTTATGCACACAGTTTACAAGTTAACTTTCCTTCTTTTCACATATCAATTTAAACTACAAAATAAAATATTGTAATAAAACAAACGTTAACTTCAGGTGAGGACAGATTACGTCGATTATTATATTATAATATAATAATATAATGTTAGGATTGTATCTTTTTTAAATTAACTAATAAAAATTTTTATTATTAATCTTCACACGATAAGAAACATTAACACATTAAAATGTGACTCTTTATAAAATTCAATTGTGTATCAATTATTAAATTAAAATACTTTGGAAATTCTATTCATTAAAAAATTTCCAATGAAATTGTTTAACAAATTTAAATATTTTCAGTTGGATTTCACAAAATTTCAATTATATCGATAATTTTGTTAAATTTATTTACATATTATATTTGAATCAGTGACTGATTTTTTACTATCAATGTCATTATTTTTAATTAATTCAAAGTTAGAGAAGAGTATAAATATCTATAAAAATTGAAATAAAAGTAATTTTTTACAAACAAATTAAAATAATAAAACTGTTTTTAATTTCGTAAAACGATTCCCAATTTGTCATAAAATTCCTGGCATATTTCCGATTTTTTCGTATTTCCCAGTTAGTAAACAACCTGAATTTTTTACTACAAATATATAGTTCTTTTTAATAATTAAATGTTTTAACCTTTTTGGTAACTGGCTGCCATGGTGGTTCTATTCGATAAAGTGCAAAACAGCTACCGGGAATTTTTCGATGTACAACAAAACGTATCATTTCAAAATGACCGAATTTCAATCGACCACCCATTTCCGCCTAGAATAAAACAAAACAAAACAAGTTGTTCATTTCATGACCATTTAGCTTCCTCAATATATATTATTATATATAATTTTAAAAGTTAAATAATTATAATAGTTTATTAAATATAATTAATAAACCGGGTAAAGTACCCTGAATAAATATTAATTATTCAATTTTTTATTATAGAATAATTATTTTAAAGTGTTACGATAAAATGTCAAAAAATACAAAATTTTAATTTTTTGTGAAAAATTAAAATATTTATTAATTCTATAAATTTTGATGAAATATATACTTTATATACATGAATCGATTCGTTTTTATGTCAGGAATGCAATTTTGACAAGAATTATTAAAAATTTTAATATAGAAAAAAGTTATTTCAAAAAACCAAAAAATTAATTTTTTCAAAAATTAAAAAAATTTTGAAAAAAAAATTTTTTAAATATATTTTTGAAAATCCTTCTGTCTGATTCTTGGTATTCATGACCGTAATACACCTACAAAATCTTATCAAAATCCATCAAGATGTGCTAGAGAAAATTTGTCCACAAGAATCGGTGACATACACACACACATACACACACACATACATCCGGACATTTGTTCCTCTCGACGAATTATGTATACTACACTTGAAAATTTGTAAAAATAATTGATTTTAAAAAATTTGGAAATCGACATCACTATAAGGCTTCCTTTATGAGGAAGCAAAATAACTTTCTTATTATAAGTGAAAACATTTTCCACTATTTAGAATTAAAAAAAAATACATACAATTACTCCATACTGTTTATGTAGTAAAAAATTGTGAATTGGTTCCGGACCACGCATTAAGCGTAATTTTTTCTGCATTTTAAATGGTTTTAACGAAGGCGGATATTGTGGTACTCGTTCATAAATTTTAAGTCTTCTTCTTTCCGGATATTCAAATTCATCTATAGAATAAATAATTGTTATTGTTCGAATTTATTTAATTTACAAACATCAAATTTATGTCTATTTCTCTTTTTTATACAAAAAATAAGATGTCTAATATAAAGTTTAAAACAAAATAATTTACCATAGGTTGGTGGTTTTTCGTAAATACGAAGCCCTGCTGTTTGTATTAAACAAGGAAGTGATTTATTTATTGTCACTGGAAATCAGAAAAATAAAAAAATTTATTAAAAACAATTTAGAATTTCTTTCATAGAAAAACATAACCTCATTCAGAAGGAAAAACAAGTTAAAATGTTATTTTTTCTTCATACTTACATGATAGACTTAGTTTGGAAAATAATTTAGTTAGTGACATTTTGTTTTTTTACTTAATTTTTGTTTATTCCTTTTTATAATTAATAAATATTTATATTTTTCTTCTCAGAAAAAGCATAAAAACAACAAACACATGTAACTTTTTTTTGCCTCGGACCTCAGGTTTCGATATCTCGAAATTCGATACATCTACAAATTTTGCTAATTTTATTTAAATAATAATAAGAAAATAAAGACTCAACTATGATATATTAGGTTCAAAATATTATTACACTAATAAATTATATTTAAAATTTCATTAAAGATTTACAATTTATTTACTTTCCTTAAATTGATTATAAATTTCGCGCCTTATTTGAACTATCGAAGAGTTGAATTTTCGATATTTTGAACATTCGAGGAGTTGAACTTTTGGTATTGAACATTCGGGGTACTTGAACATTCAAGTTTTTGAACATTCGGAGAGTTGAATTTTCAGTTTTGAACATTCGTTGAGTTCAACTTTCGAGGTTTTGAATTTTCTAAGTATTCAACATTTGGGGTGTTAAAAGTTTCAAGAATTTGATCTAACTTGTTGAGGATTTGACATAATGAACTTTCAAGGAGTTGGAGATTTGATTTTTTAGATATTTTTAATTATTGGAGATTCTCTATTTTCTGGAGATTTTTTTATTTATATTATAGAATATACATTTAAATTTACCGCTACATGTAGAGTTGACATTTCCTAATTTGTATATTTTCTTCTAGAGGGAGCTGTTAAAATTACTCGAGTCAATTCCAGTCTTCAGTTTTCATTATCTGTGTTTGTTTGGATTTATGATCTCAGTGCTATTTAATTATAATTTCCTGTATTTCCTATTTCACTACTTAAATGATTAATTGATAAAAAATTTCTCTATTGTGTCTACATTTTATAAAAGCACAATGAAACTCTCAGTCTCATTTATAATGACAGTAAAATAGTTACATACATTTTTTCTACGGCATAAATCTCAGTTTTTATCGAGTTCCACAAGCAACTATCGTTATTAATCTATAAAGTATCGGGAAATCTTCGTTCACAATGATTTCAGGTATGAAAATAGTTGTTAAAAAGAAATAATTATATTTTTTCTAATTATTTATGTTTTTATAATTATTTATCAGTGATTAGAGTATTATTGTTGTTAATTTAATTTTTATGAAATAATTTGAAATTTTGTTTAGTATAAAAATGATAGACAGTAATTCGTAATTAATATGTCTATTTAATGAGTTACTGAGAAATATATCTATTCTTTAATTAAATAATTTATTCTTTACCAGAAATCAGTAGACGGAAAAAATTAATTGTTAACCTTGAACTGTTGAAATATGCGAGAATGACTATTATCTGATGATGTCCCACGTGTTTCCCCTTCTTTTGCTAATTTTTCCAGAAAGAAATGGTTTTTAAATTAAAAATAAGTCATTAAGTTATCAAGTTGCCAAGCATGTCATAAATTATGAATATAATTACAAACTTTACTGTCAATATAACGTAATATTTATTAACACTTTTTACTAAGTGACAAGACTCCTTTTTTCTCCATGTTTGCCGTGTGGTAATTAAACTTAATGATGCCGAGAATTTAAGAAAATATCTCGTTTTCAAAGTTATTATTTTATTAATATTAAATTACTGTTAATAATTTATAAACTTTGGGATTTTTAATTTTTTATCAAATAGAATTTTTTCTGGTGAACAAAATTTACTTTCCTAAAGAATTAAAAATTTTTGATAATCGAATTATTTAATCTTTATAATCTAAGAAACACGTGCTTTATTCAGTTTTAGTAATGCAAATTTTTATTTACGCATTCTTCACCCAGAGGAATAATAATTAAGTGTCAACCTTTGACTTGAAACGCGAATTTTAAAAAAGAGTGTGTATTTTGTGTATTCGTAAAAAAAACGTTTAGAAAAATTATTTAATGCTATTTTTTTTTAATTATTCCTAATGTAATAATTATTTTTTTTTGATTAGTCGTATTATACAGCAAAACTTGATTTAAATTTTTGATTTCTGAATTACACGTTTATTTTGCAATTATTAATTTCTTTTATGTATTTTTTTTCAAAAAAACAGTGAAAATAATACTACGTTATTTCAACTATATAATATTTTGTTCTTTTGTATACAAGTAGTAGTTTCTTGAAGAAAAAAAACTGAATACAAATGTTTTGCATTTCAGATCGAAGATTAAGTACCATTGAATTGAAGATCTTGTTGAATAATTTTAATTTGGACAATGGGCTTACAAAGTTGTGAAGATCATTTGAACAAAAGGGTCATGGCTTCAAATGGTTATTCTAATTCAACTGCTATGGCCAAGCAGTCCAAAGATCACTCACCACCCTGTGAGTCCGTGAATTGTATGTGTGCTTAGATTAGCCATTTTTTAATTTTATCATTTCAGTTGCCCATCTAATTGTTTGGTAAGACAGATAATTAGTAGCTTGCAATTTTGCCTTTTAAAGTATATCTAATAATGTTTTCCTTTGCGCATTATTATTTTGCTTTATATACATCATTCCTCTGAAAGAGTTCACATTAATCTTTTCAAACTTGACTTTAAATGAGTAATTTTCAATAATTAATGTTTATTATTTTTTTTTACTTTTTATTATTCCAATTTCTAGTCAACTGTTACAATTTTTTTTGTATTATACAATATTCCGAGACTTTTCCTATAAATACGATAATTGAGTTTTATTACGTCAAGATTATAATCTAAATGTTTTCTTACACTAGAAATTCAAGCATAATACAGCAGGAATTCTAAAATTAAACTATTTATCAATTTTTCCTCATTAGCATTTATTATTGAATATGAGGAATTGGTTCCTGAGTGTATTATTATTTTGAGCTCTATTAACAAAGTTCACTTTTTTTCAAATACTATGTATGTTTTGAAAAACATTGTTTTATTTGTGCGAAAACTTGATTTTTATTAACCCGTTTGAATTTATTAATAAACTAATGTACAATTTTTCATTCTTTTTGGTTAGATAAGAAAATAAATTGTGCTCTTATTTACAAATTAGAAAAAGATAATAGTTAATTTTCTCTTTCTTTTATTATTTTCAATTTTTCACCTTTTATAATAATAATAATAATAATAATAATAATAATTTTGGCAACGAAATAATTGTTTATCATTTTTTTTTCAGCAATGCCGTGGTTTGGAATGGATATTGGGGGCACTCTGTGTAAACTAGTGTATTTTGAGCCTAAAGACATAACAAGAGACGAAGCAGACGCAGAAGTGGAAATCTTGAAGAATATTAGACGATATCTTACGAAAAATTCCGCTTACGGCAAAACAGGTCATCGTGATACTCATTTACAAGTAAGGAAAAATATTTATAGCGTCAATTTGCTTTGAGAAAGGAATTTGTTGTGAATTATTCTTACAAAAGAGGAAGAATTTAATGACTTTATTATTATTTTAACATTATCTAGATGGACAATATTCTTATTAGAGGAAGAAGAGGAACGTTACATTTTATACGATTTCCAACTAGTGAAATGGGGAATTTTTTAGCACTTGCAAAATCGAAGGGAATGGCTAATTTAGTTACTACCGTTTGTGCCACAGGAGGTGGAGCTTTTAAATTTGAGGAAAATTTCAAGAAGGTCAGCATTATTTACATTTTTTTCATCTTTATCATTATCATCATCATTATTATTATTATTATTAATATTTACAATTTTTTACTTTGTATTTTAATATTTATTATTAAGTATAAAAATATTCGTATTTCATTCTGTCTGTTCACACTTTAAAGTTAGTTTTTGTTTTTTTTTCTTTAGAAAATATTGCTTGACAAATCGAAAATATTCCGATATTTTTTATGATTTATAATAAAAAAATATTTGTAATTTAAAAATTTTTTTAAAATTGTAGTTAACAAACGAATTTTGTCATTTATGTTTTTTTATAACAAACTTCGTTTCACTGATCTAAGTTATGCAAATTTTTTTCCTTTTAACATGTTTAAAATAGAAAATTTTTTATTGTTTGGAAATTATGATTAAGAAATTGGAAATATGTCCATTTTGTACATAATTTTTATTTCTCAATAATAATATTTTTCACAAATTTATTATTTTCTTTGGAGAAAAAACATTACATATTCTAATTTCTTAATATTTTTGTAGAAAATTCTCAATTTTCATTTAAAGAAATAATTTGTATGATTTCTATTTCTTATATACAATTACTTTAATAAAATTAAAAGGTTTTTAAAAATAAAAGTAACATTTTTTATAAATTCTATTTGTTAATTATTGCAAATTTTAATTCAGATTGAAATCGAAAATTTTTAAATTTTTAGAAAATTTTACTCAAGAACATGTTCTGTTAAATTTTTAATAAATTTCTTTTAGAATCATAAAATTATTCGAAAACTTCAATAACATTTTCAAAATAAATTATTCAATTATTTCAATTCAACAGTAAATAATTTACGGAAGAATGGAATGTTTATTAAAATTAAAATCTCTTAAAGAATTTAAAATTTTTAAATATTTGAATTTTTTTGACGAATTTTAATCAAATTTTTAAGAATAATTACATTTTTACAAGATTTTAATTAAAATTTTATTTAAAAACAGTATGTAATAAATTAGCCGCGCGCGAATTGTTGCTAGTTATTATTATTATTATTATTATTATTATTATTATATAACTATTTTTTAATAGTATTTTTTACTACCATTTTTGAAATAACTAAGAAATAGTTGAAATCATTTTTTATCATCAAGATGTTAGGTCGTCAAAATAATTGGCGATCTTTGTATTGTAGGAAGTGAATATGAGTTTAGCAAAATTTGATGAACTCGATAGTTTAATTCGAGGGATGCTCTACATAGAAACGACAAATCCACACGAATGTTACTATTGGAGTGAACCCACTGATGATAGTAAATGTCACAAAATACCTTATGACTTTTCGGAACCTTATCCATTTCTGGTAAATAAATCTTATTACTCAATTTAAATTCTTAAATTAATTTAATTATTTAATTAATTAATTTTGTTGTTTTTTTTGCAGCTAGTAAATATAGGATCAGGTGTAAGCATATTGGCCGTTTATGGTCCTGACAATTTTAGAAGAATATCTGGAACAAGGTAACTTAAATAAAGAATAATTCTAGACTAAATGAAAAAGAAGAGTTAAAATTAATTCATGAAATTAGAAGAGAAATTTTGAAATATTAAAATGAAATTTTAAATATAAAATTAAATATATTCTGAAATAAGAGTTAAGTATACATTTTCTCTGCTATTTTTTTCAGCTTAGGTGGTGGAACATTTTTAGGATTATGTTGTTTATTAACGGGATGTAACACATTTGAGGAGGCAATAGAATTGGCAACTAGCGGAGATAACACTAGAGTAGATAAATTAGTAAGAGATATTTATGGTGGAGATTATGGACCTTTTTGTCTTCCTGGCGATCTTGTGGCAAGCAGGTATGCTTAATGTAATCGAAATATTTATCATTTTCTACTTTATTTTCTTAATTTTACATTTTTAAAATTTCGGAACAAGTTTTTATTATTTTTACGCACATATATAACGGAAATATTATTACAATTATTTTTAATTTCTAGCAATAAATGTTAACAAATTTGTAAATACTCTTAATAGCAATTTTTATGACGTTAGCTTTGGCCAAATGAACTCAAAAGATCGACGCAACGTGGTTAGTAAAGAAGATCTTGCTCGAGCCACCCTTGTAACAATTACGAACAATATTGGCTCCATTGCAAGAATGTGTGCAGTCAACGAGAAAATTGAAAGGGTATTTTTTCCTATATTCTACATTCTTATATATATATATATATATATATATTTGTATAAAATCTGTTATTTTCTAGTTATATTATTTTATTTATTCTATTTTCTTATTCCGTTATTTTTTTATTTTTTCAAATATTTGTATCAATTTTATTTTTTATTTTATCGTTACTTTTTTTATATATTTGTATAAATTCTATTACTTTCTTGTAGTTCTTTCTATTCTAAACAATATTTATTTCTTGTATTCCGTTCAAAATGTTTATATAATTATATATTGAAACTTTTTGTTTTTAGGTTGTGTTTGTCGGCAACTTTTTGAGAGTTAATCCAATATCGATGAAACTATTAGCTTATGCTATGGATTATTGGTCGAAAGGAACATTAAAAGCTCTGTTTTTAGAGCATGAGGCAAGTCTTTTTATTTGTTTTGAAATCGACATAAAGTATGAAAAAAATATTAAATTTATAGGGGAGAGTGGGGTAAACCGGATCCCCCTCAATATTTCCGAAATGGCGAAATTGTCAAAAGTGCTATTTAGAAATTTGAAACAACCTTGTGTAGTATAACTTATTTTTTCAATTTGACATTTTTTACTTTTGTTTGTGCAACGCTGGGAGCAAAAGTTTTTTTTTTAGTTTTTTTCTATACTTTTCTGAATTTTTTCTTAAGGAAATTTTGAGGAAATCGTGTAATATTTCCAAATATTAGGTCTTGGGTTTTGAAGGTACACACCTCAGGAATATTTACCACCAAAAACTTTTATGAATTTGCAAAGCGTTTCTTTTTGACAAACATTTATTCTCAAAATGGGCCTGTGGGGCAAACCGGCCATAGGATATTTCCATTGAATTAAAGTTTCATAAAAATTATTTTTAAATAAAATGTTTCTTTCATTAAAATATTTACTTACAATGAAAAATAATTATCTTCCAATGAGAATTGGACCCTTTAATATTGTTTCTCTGATGATGACAAACATTTTTATTTTTTTATTTAAAAAAATCTTTATTTAATTAAACTTCAATCCCGAATTATTATTTGCATTACTACAACCGCTGTTTACATGATACTTTATGTTTATTATTTTTGTAGATTATGTAAATGCAATATTATAAATAAAAAATCAAACGGCCCGGTTTACCCCAGGGGGTGGGGCAAACCGGACCGTTTGCAAAAATTTTTTTTACTTAACACAGCAACTAAACAATAAAAGATAAAGTATAGGTGTCTCTGGGAAAAAGTTGCGCACTTAAATGATCTTTCAAACAAGCCATCGAAAAATGAATTCGGTTGATTCGTTTTGTCAAAAGAGTCAAAAAACCGTTAGGGGGTCCGGTTTGCCCCACTCTCCCCTAAGGAAATGAAATTGAATGAAATTAATTATTATAATAATTACTATACTTTTTATAATTGTAAATTATAATACTTATTACTATACTTTTTATAATTGTAAATTATAATACTTATTATTATTATTACTAAAAATTAATAATTGTATTAGGGTGGCCACATGTCAGTAAAGTCAGGGAAATGACAGGAAAAATTTTTTGTCATGGAAATTAAGAAAATTAGGATTTTTTTCGATTTGTTTTAAGAAAGATTATTTTTGAAAAATTGAAAAAATTCTTTGTTTAATTTAAGTATTTTCCAAATTTTTAATTAAAATGATTAGAAAACATTTATTTTCAAAAATTTTAAAGAAACTTGTCAAAAAAATTTAATTATTCATAAAAGCTCTAATAAAAATTTTCGAAGCCATTTGTAAATTTTGTTCGAAATTAAATAAATTTGAAGTTTTTTAGAAAAAAACAGGAAAAATTATGATAAAGCCGTGAAGAACCCGGGAGTTTTTTTAAACGGAAAGAGAAGCCACCCTATTAACATTTTGCTGAAAAAAATCAAGATCAAAATTTTTTATTTAAATTCATCAAAAAAATTATATTTTTCTTAAATTATACAAAAATTCTTAAGGAATTCAGTTATTTTCAAATCAAATTGCATTAAAATACACGGTGTCTACTAGCCGGGATAACCGAGAAATAGCCGGGAAATTAAATTAACCGGGAATTAACCGGAATTTTTATACAAATCTGGGAATTATTTCACCAAAATTAAAAATTTTTTATTATTTTAACTTGTTTTTAAAAAAATTTCTTTTTATTTCAATTTTTATAGATATTTATACTCTTCTCTAACTTTGAATTAGTTAAAAAAAATTAATTTGATAGTAAAAATCAAGCACTAATTCAAACAGATTATGTAAATAAATTTTAAAAAATTATGGTGTTAATAGAAATATTGTGAAATTCGACTGAAAATGTGTAATTGAATTTCTTAAAGAATTTCTTTAGAAACTTTTTAACAAATAAAATTTTGAAAGTATTTTAATTTAATAATTAATTAATAATTGGATTTTATAGTCACATTTTAATGAATTCATGTTTCTTAGTGCGAAGATTAATAATTAAAATTTGTATTAGTTAATTTAAAAAAAAAAGACATGCACTTCAAATTTTTTTATTAAAATTGAATTCTCGCAAATTTTTTGTTTAAATTCTGAAAAATAAAATTGTTTAAATTTTTCAATTCCATTGTTGCAAGATAATTTAATTTTTCTAAACAAATACATGATTGAAATTTTTTGAAATAATTGAAATTTCTTTACATTTTATTTTTAGATAATTTAATTCTTTGAAAGAATTTTAATTTAAATTTTTCGAAAATAATCAAGGGAAGTTAGTGACTGTAATTATAATTTTATTTTTAAAATATAAAGTCCCTCTTAAAGTTTTAAATCAATTTTTTGCTTCCAAAAATTATATTATTCTGTTATTATTCAATAGTTATAATTATTGAACTTCTCTTAAATTTTTATAATTTCAAATTTCTGAATGTTCAAATAAATGATATTTATCATTTCTTAAGCAAATTTAATTTTTTTTTATTAAGTAAATAATTATCACTGCTTTTTTTAAAATTGTAATAAAATTCTTCACAGGAATTAAATTATTTTCATAAATAATATCATTCTTTGGAAGGATTTCAATTATTTTTGTAAATAGTACAATTCTTTGCAGAAATTCAATTATTATCAATAGAATTGTAATAAACTTAAAAAAGAAAATTTCCAATTATAATTATAAACAGACAAGATTATTTTTTAAAAAATTGAAAAAAATATTTTCCAAATTTTCAATTAAAGTTATTATTTATTTATGTTCGAAATCAAATTTAAATTTTATGAGAAAAGAAAACCAGGTAAAAATTAGGCTAAAACCGGGAAATAACCGGGAATTTTGTTGAATTCACGTTAGGTTATAATTATAATTTTTAGAAATTATTGAAATTAAAAAATTTTACCCATTATTCGTAAACATTCATATTCTTCTGAAAAAGAATTTTATCAGGGAAAATAATTTTAATGTCCGTAAATTGTGAGGGATTCGCAGGGAAATGGATAAACTGAAAATTGTGATCACTCTGTTATTATTAATTATTATATTAATTATTAACATAGATTATTAATTTGTTACAGGGTTATTTTGGGGCAGTGGGATGTCTACTACAGTTCAACGGTAATACTAATTGAAGGTGTTGGAAAATTAATTGCACTGTAAGCATCATTCCATTTGAGGTACCAGATTGAAGAAATTTATCAAATTTGCATTAAACCGTTTATTTTTTCTACTATTAGTACTCTAGACCCCCGGCTAGCGATGCGACGACCTCGTGCAATAAATTGAATTATTTCATATAATAAAATATACTTATTAACACGTACACTAACTGACACAAATGAAATAGTTTCTTCTTTTAAGCCAACGGTATCGCTCAAATGTCATAACATTTAGACTGAAGTTGTTTTAATTTTAAAACATTGTTTTAACAACTTTTAAAAAAAACGAATTTTAAACCACACGATGTCGACGTATCTCACACCAGATTTAGAGAACAAAATCTTTCGTAAAGAGAATTCACTAAAATAATAATGGACCAAATTTGGGGTATTCCAATGTTTTTCTGATTTTATAAAAGAAATCGTAAATTTTTAATTACGTTGTCCGATTAATTTAAAAAAGAAAAATGCGTACAACTTTATATATATAAAAAAAATGTGTATGTGTCAAGCATATAGGCTACAGACAAGGAAAGTTTTACACGAGTAGAGGTAATTTTTTTTCATTTTTACTAAAAATTAACAATTTTCTAAGAGATTTCTTTAGATTTTATATTTGAATATAACACTTGTTTAGAAATACACGCGTTGCTTATATGTAACATTTATAGTGTACAAGAAAATGTATTTTTTTAGAAAATTTTAAAAAATGTTTTCTGCGTCTTTATATACAGAAAAAAAAACATACAGCACATTATTATTAAATTCTTTGTCTGCTGTCATTATTTATATAAAATAAAATATTGTTTATTCGTCATTGTTTACCTGCTGTGCAAAATATAAATATATAAATATGTATAATAAACAATACATCACTTTTTATAGTATTAAAAGACATTTTTCACTTTTCTTTCTGAAAATTAAAAATTCATTTTTGGGATACTTAAATTTTGATGAAAATTTAAAGCGTTTAAAATCACGTTTTAGGCGGATAATTAAATTCGATTTAACGTTGCTTGGCAACTTCACGCCACAGTTGTTTTGTGATTATGCGTTGATATTGATAAGTGACAGTATAAAAAAAAATTATTTCGATTCCAACTTAATACGGAATATTAATCATTTAAATTAAATAATTACGGAAGTATTATTATTAAATTTTCATTTTTTTGGAGGGAGTAAATGATAAAGTTTTAAACTTCGTTAATTGGAAACGGAAAGATGGTAAGTTACCACTGTTTCATAAACGAAAATCTAGTTGGAAAGTTAATTATTTTGGGAAATAAATTATTATTACCTCTAGGCACCGAAGAAAGGGAAAGGAAAATCAGCAGACACTGTGGATGGAGTGGATACGTCAAAAATGAACAGGGAACAATTGGAAATTTATTCTCATAAAATTCTGGAAGAGATGGAACGCGAGAGAGAAGAGAGGAATTTTTTTCAATTGGAAAGAGATAAACTTCGAACTTTTTGGGAAATAACACGACATCAATTGGAAGAAGCTCGTGCAGTGACGAGGTGAATAAATTAATATTTGTAATAAAATGAAAATATAATATTAAAATTATTTATTTTTATATAAAATTTAAAATATTTTTTGCTTCACTAATGTTAGGAATAAAGAGCGAGAAAAAGAGGAATTGATAGAAAAACATGAAGCGGAATTAACACTTTATAAACAAAAAGTAAAGCATTTAATGTACGAACATCAAATGAATCTCTCGTCATCAAAAGCTGAACATATGGTTGCGTTAAAAATGGCACAAGACGATTATATCGTACAAGAAAATGAACTTGTTCAAGATAAAAGACAATTGAAGAGAGCGCAAAATGAAAAAGAACTTTCGCATATGAACGAAATTCGATCTTTGAAATTAGTAAGTTAATTGAAAGAAATTTACTTGATTTCAATAAGTTGTCTACTGTCAAATAAATATTTACTTGGATCGAAAAATTTAACTATTTACAACAAATAAATTTTATTTGAATCGATAATTTCTGCATTTAAAGCAAATGCAATTTATTTGATTTAAATAAAAATTATTTAATGCAAATAAATAATTATTTGATAACAGACAACTAATAGTTTATTTAAATCAAGTAAAATTTTTTCCAGTTCAAAACTGAATTATAAAATCGAAAGGAAAAACGAATAATAAATTTTGATAGTAATGATTAACGAAAATTTGTTTTAAAAAAAATATGTAAAACTAGTTTTTATTTTAATAGACATCGGCTGAAGAAATGAGCAATATGATGAAAAAATTCGAGTCCGAAGCCACTGAACTCGAGCAAAAGTACGAACAAAAGATGGCATCTTTGTACGAATCATTAATGTTGAAACATCGAACGGAAATTGTCGAAACTGAAGAACGAAGAAATTTGCAAATTTCCACTTTAATAAATAATCACGAGAAAGCATTTGCGGATATAAAAAATTATTACAACGATATTACGTTAAATAATCTATCGCTAATCAAAAGCCTCAAGGTGCATAATCAGAGTATAAAATTAATTAATTTATTAATTAGTATATTTACATAAATCAAAAAATGCGAAAACTTAGAAAAAACTTTTAAAAAATAAATAAAACTTAGAAATATAATTACTTAAAACTATCGAATTGAATATTTTTAAAAAAAGGGGAGGGGGGAATATTTATTTTTTAAATTTATTTATTTCTAATCTCCAGTTTAGATAAAAAATTAAAATTTTTAAATTATCTGACTGATTTTAGGTCACACATTATTAATTTTATTAATTGCGATAAAGATGTTGTAATTTTTCTTCGTTGCTTCATTTTAGGAACAATTGGAAAATATGAAAAATCATGAAGAGAGAATGACGAAACAAGTTCGAGAAGTAACGAGTGAGAATAAAAAGAATTTCGAAGAGTTAAAACAGGCTAAAAGTCAAATCAGTGATTTTACGCGACGACTAACGAATTATGAGAAAGATAAACAGTTATTAACTGTAAGAACTAAGATTATAATTGATTTACTTAAGTAACTGTAAAATTAATTATCTGGCTAATGAACTAATTTAATAACTACTCGACTAATTTTCAGCATACTAGAAAAAAATTATCAACCGCTCTGAAAGATATCGAAGCCATGAAGTGGGAAAATGAAGTATCTGAATTAAGATATAATAAGGTTCACAGAATTCTTAATTTCATACAAAAAACAATTTTTTTTTAGTAATAATTACCTAATTAGTGATCAGTAATAATTTTTAATATTTGATGAGTTATTACAGGGTGTCTACTACTTCGTTTAACGAAATTCTCGATTTTTTCAATGATTTGTTACAATTTTTCTCGTTTTTTTTCTCATAAACTTTAAATTTATTTGATTTCAAACATAAATGAATCTACAAATGGCTTTAAAGATTTTTATTAGTTTTTAAAATAATTAAATTCTTTTGACGAGTTTTTTGAAATTTTTTTTTATTTTTATTTTTCTAATCATTTTAATTGAAAATTTGAAAAATAATTGAATTAAACAAGGAGTTTTTTAATTTTTCAAAAAAAATCTTGTCTGTTCATAATTATAATTGAAAACTTGATTTTTCAATTTCATTAAAATTATATTGACAATAATTAAATTTCTGCAAAAAATTTTACTATTTATAAAAAAAGTTTAATCTTGCCAAGAATTTTATTAAAACTTTTGAGAATAATAAGCAGTAATAATTGAAATATTTACTTAATAAGTAGTAAAAATTTAATTTTCTCAAGAAATAAATAAATTTAATTTATTTGAACTTTCAGAAATTTAAAACAATAAAAATTTAGAAGAAGTTAAATAATTATAATTGTTAAATATTAATATAATAATATAATTATAAAATTTTCAGGAGCAAAAATTTGATGTAAAACTTTAAGAAGGACTTTATATTTTAAAACTAATATAACTATGATTACTAACTTCTCTTGATTATTTTCGAAAAATTTAAATAAAATCCTTTAAAAGAGTTCAATTATTATTTTTATAAAATTGTAAAGAAATTTCAATTATTTCAAAAAGTTTCAATTATTTGTTTATAAAAATGTAATTATCTTGAAACAACAGAATAGAAACATTTCAACAATCTTATTTTTCAAAATTAAGAAAAAAATTAGGGAAAATTCAATTTTATTAAAAAATTTTTTAAATTAACTAATAATAATTATTAATCTTCGCACTAAGAAACGTGAATAAATTAGAATGTGACTTTTATAAAATTCAATTATTTATAAATTATTAAATCAAAATACTTTGAAAATTCTATCTGTTAAAAAGGTTCTAATGAAATTTGTTAACAAATTTAATTTTTTCAGTTGAATTTTACAAAGTTTCTATTAATTATAGACAATTTTTAAAAAAATTTATTTACATTCTATATTTAAATCAGTGGCTGATTTTTTAACTATCAAATTGAAATATAAAACTTTTTTTTAATTTGATGAAAAAATTCTCGATTTTGCAATAAAATTCCCGATTTATTCCCGGTCAAACTAAATTCCCGGCTATTTTCTGGATTTCCTGCCGAGTAGACACCCTATAAGTTTTAAAAAATTCTAATTAAATTAATATTTTAATAATTTTTAGTGCAAATCAGAACGAGACGAATTACACGCTCGATTTGTATCAGCGATTTTAGAACTTCAACAAAAGACTGGCTTGAAAAATGTTCTACTCGAGAAAAAAGTGGAAAAACTGTCCGACTTGTTAGAACAAAGACAAACGGAAATCATAACAGGGACATAAAATTTGCATCCAACCTTTAATTCTTTTTTTTTCTTTTGCGACCTGAAATATATTTATTTACTTATATTTATTACATTTAAACGAGTAATAAAACGACAGATATTAGACAAATTTATCACAGAGAACGTATATATATATATATATATTTATATGTTTACAATAGAGCGTCGAAACCTGGAAGTTAAATAGTCTTTGTGTTTACTTTCATTTGAATAAGCCAAAACATCGCATAAAAAGCGAATATCTTTGATTAATTGCTAGAAAAAGAAATTGATTCCAGTCTCTTTTTTTTAAAAAATCTTTTTCATGAAGAGAATTTGATTAACAGGCACAAATACGCATTTTTATAATTAACATGCATACATTTTTCTTTTTAACTATATACCAAAATTGATTGTTGTTGAAAAAACAAATAATATTTCAAAACAATTCAATTTCATTCTTGGTAAAAATATTAACTGTTTTACTCCATTTACTAATTTCGATAGTTTTCTCCGATTTTAATCAGGTCACGAGGTTAAGTGTGAAAAATTTTTTTTCCAAATAATACATTCTTTTGTAAAATATTTAACCTGCTAATTCTATTTTTTTTCTAGAAATATTTTCGAATGGTATTTTTTTAAGACTAGAATTTCTAACTAGATACTGCTAGATACAGAAGAGTGCACTTTTTTTTGTATTAGTATTTTACATTGTACAGATGCAAATAAATTCACGTTTCACTTAAATATTCTTCTGTGAAAAAAGAAGAAATTTCAAACATACATATAAAATATTTTAATCGTGTTCACTAAACATTTACAACACTAGGATAGAATGACTAATTTTTATTATAAAAAACAAGATTGTACAGTAAATATATATATATTTTGTAATTAGAATTTATAAATAATTTTTAGAAGTTTTGTCAACAGTGTAAATAATTTTTTTTTACCTGTATAAGATTTTTGTAATAACATGACATTATATATTTAACAATCAACGTATTCAATTTCAATTAAATAAACACCCCGCTTTCACTTTGTAAATAGAATTTAATGTTTTAGTGTATATAGGTTTATGTATATATATATATATATTGCGATATATTAAGAAGTTTGGCACAAATCACAGTTGAAACAATTGTACATATGAGTCAGAAAGATAATTATTAATTTCTTATTTTGTAATTATTTCCTGTTAATATTGAATAGATATTTTCGCTATACTTTTCTTTATATTTTAAAAATTTGTTAAATATAAATAATTTGCATTCTTATTAAAAAATTACTACTATTTTTTTTGTCTTGTCTAGATAAAGATTGTCAATATGTGAATCAATGTACCCTCGGTCCGTAAATTATATATTTTATATATGAATATCTTGTTTTTTTTTGTTTGTTTTTGATAAAAATAAAAAAAATGATTTAACTCATAACTATCCAGTTGGATAGAGCTTCGGCAATAAGAGTTGTGAAATGAGAACTTACGTTAAAAACAACAGTCTCACCGGCAGCGAGAATGGCAGCAAATGAACCGTACGTTCCATAATCGATGATACTGTGATTGCACGCAGACAAAACTGCGAGATCTTTACCTGGTCCTTTGCCATTTGAATCGGAAATAAAGGTAATTCGGTGGTCGCTTTTTAAATTATATTTACACCAGGCAATATTGTCACTGGCAACTAAAAAAATGGCATTTTTAAATTTATTCAGAAAATAATCCATAGCGTTTAAATAATATCTAACTGGTGCTGGTCGAACGTTAAACTTTTGCCATAAATATTCAACGTAATCGGTTCTGCGTACGTGAACGCTGATATATGTTGCATTTGTTAATTCAAATCGTGATGCTGCCTTCATTAATACCATTTGTGCATACAATCGGTATTTGAATTTGAATTTAAACTCTCGTCGCAAGTCATCCAACCAGATTAAAATTTGAGACCAATAGGCCGCGTGTCTGGAAAATTTTCATAATTACAGATATATGTAAAATTCTTCTGGAAAATTTAATTTAATTCATATTATTTTCGAAAAAATTCAATCAATTCGATAAATAATAAAAATTTATTGCAGGAAGTTAATTATTTTAAACTTTAAACTTAATTTTAATACAATTTCTCGAAAAAAACCAATTATTTTTTAAAATACAGGCAAAATTCTTTGCTTGAATTTAATTATTTAAAAAAATTTTGATAGAATTCTTTATTAAAATTTAATCTTATTCCTATGCAATTTTAACTTAACTTCTTTAAAAAAATTCTAAACTTCAATTATTTTGAAAAATTTTGCTAAAATTCTAAAACTCTTTATAAGAATTAATTTGCTTTCAATGTAATTTGAATGGAATTCCTCGAAAAAAAATTCAATGATTTGCGAAAATTTTAATAAAATTCTAAGCAAAGATTTTATTCAATTTGAAACATTTTGATATAATTCTTTATGACAATTAAATTATATTTAAAAGGGTTTTAATTATACATTTCTCCAAAAATTTCAATTATTTTCAAAAATTCAAAGAAAATTTTACCAACATTTTAATTATTTTCATAATAAATTATTTAAATAAAAATAAATAATAAATAAATTTTTATTTTTTAGTTATTATTTTTAAGAAAAAAATGAAAGCTAATTAACTTTGAAAAAATTCAATTATTTTACAAAATTTGTCTAAAATTCTTTAGAAAAATTCCTCGAAAAAGAATTAAATTTTTTTTTGCAAATTTTAATTAAATTCTTAACAAGATTTAAATTATTTTTATAATTAATAAAATTCTTTATAAGAAAAAAATGTAATTTAATTGAAAGTAATTTAATTTAAAAACTAAAATTTTTTCAACAATTTTAAGAAATTTCTGCATTAAGTTTTTCAAAACTTTAATACTTTTTGTTAAACAAAAGTTTAAAAACTTATTCATATTTACTTTTCCCCAGGAATTAAAATTTCAAATAACTTCAATGAAAAACTTCATTAAATATAATTATTTCTAAAATTTACAACTGTAATTCATCCAAAATTCAATTATTTTCAATAATTAATTATTTATTTAAATTTTAACTGAAATTTTTGTTAAATCAATTTTTATAAGAATTTAACTACGAGAATTGAATGATTTAAATACAATAACTTTTGAAAATTCATAAAATGATATAATTTCAAAAATATAATTATATTTATAGACAATTTTTAAAGAGGAAAAAATAAAATTCTTTAAAATATAAAATTTTACAGAATTTCCAATTGTTTCAATTTGTTAAAATTATTATTGTGAATTCAAGTATCTTTTTCTTTAAAAAATTTTAACTACTATTTTTCAAAAACCTAATTTTTTTGAAAATTTCCAAATTAAATTTTTGAAATTTTAATAACTTTTGTAAAATAAATATTTAACTAATTATTGTTTTTTATTTGCTTAAAATTTCAAAATACTTAAAAATTTGATCTGAAAGTCTTCCAAAATTCAATTAATTTTCTAAAATTTTTGAATAATATTATTCAAAATTTAATTTTTAAGACTGCGTCTACAACAGAAAAAATAATGTGTAGAAAATTGTGTAATATACAGTGTAATTGCCCCTGACAGTTGTCAATGCCAAAAACAATACACATTACACTTCAAATTACACATTATTTTTTTCTATTGTAGACGCAGCCTTAGGAAACAAACAAATTAAAACACTACATATTTTTATGCACACAGTTTACAAGTTAACTTTCCTTCTTTTCACATATTAATTTAAACTACAAAACAAAACATTGCAATAAAACAAACGCTAACTTCAGGTGAGGACAGATTACGTCAATTATTATTATTATAAAATTTTTCGAAAAGAATTTCAATGTTTTTTAAAATCTTTAATAACTTTTTCGCAGAAATTCAATTTATAATA
This sequence comes from Leptopilina myrica (nomen nudum), assembly GCA_032872475.1. Classification (NCBI taxonomy): domain Eukaryota; kingdom Metazoa; phylum Arthropoda; class Insecta; order Hymenoptera; family Figitidae; genus Leptopilina; species Leptopilina myrica (nomen nudum). The sequence goes on along the minus strand of CM065460.1, from coordinate 31,249,273 downwards.
TTTAAAAATTTTGATAAAACTCCAAAAGAGTTTAAACATTTTGATTGTAATTTTAATTAAATTTCTCAAAAAAATTATTTTTAAAGATTTTAATAAATTTTAGTTAAAATCTCACCAAGTTGAAGTTCACAATGTTGATCAACGAAAAAAAAATTGTTCACTTAGTAAATTATTTTAAAATAATGCATTAATTTTAATAGAAAAATATTTAAAAAAAAAGATTGATTTTTATGTTTTGATGATAATTGTGGTATAATTAAATATTCAATTGAAAATAATATTTTATCATTTAAAAATTTTGTTTACGTTGATAAACGTTGTGGACCTCAACTTCGTAAAATCTCAGGAAAATAATGTAATTTTTGAAGAGTTATTAAGTAGAAATTTTTATAAACAAATTTTTAAATTCTGAATTTTGCGGATTTATTCAATTTGAATACCATTGAATTTCTAACCTATTGCTGAATTGTTTTTGAGCCCAAAAAAAAGTTATTATATTTTGAAATTAAATAAAAACATAATTGAATTGATTCTCGATAGTAAAATATTTAATTAATATATTTTTATGATTAAAACGATTGATTTTTTTTCATGAATTTCGAAAAGGGCTCAATTCTGACAACTATAATATCAATTTTCTCCATCCAACTTTAATTTAAGACAATTATTTTATCATTTTTTCACACAAAATAGCATCTAATTACTATGAAAAAAAACTAGACTCTTTTAATTGAAACTGTTTATAATGAAACGTTTTTTGTCTCTCCTGTAAAATTTTAAAAAACCGAGTTGAGCCCTTTTCGAAATTCGCAATTCAAATGAATTAAAGTTTAGACGCATTCTAAGTGTATTTTAGGAAAATGTATTTTTAATTAATTTGTAAAAAAAATAATCACCTTGGAATTATGATATTCTGATCGGTGCTGTTCCATTCACTGAGGGAGACAATTTGATCGACACCCAATGTACAATATCCAATATTACTCAGAGGTGGTATGCTCAATTTTTCAAAATGTTCTTCCAACGTTTTCAAGATGCATCTCGGAACATACGGTTCTAGACCGGTCCTTCTGTTAAAAAAAATTCATATATATATATATCTAAAATTTTTTTTTAAATTCATATAAACGAGAAATTTACAAGAAATTGAATTTAAATTCAATCGGTAGATAGAAAAATAGGAAAAAATACCTCGCAGTCGCCCACACGGATGCGTACTCCCAAATTTGATTTCCCAGCCTCCCGCCTTGCACGGCAGAAACAATTCCATATTTCGGACAAGGCGTCTTATTTTGTAGTGAAATTTTACTTGGCCTTAAATTCGAGTGACACAGAGCCTGCTCATAAACGGAGATTTTCGTGCGCCTCGTTGCAGGATTAGATGTGTACATCGGGAACAGGAAGACGTGGATTCCAAAAACCACTATCAGAGCGAGAACTATTGCACTGGCAAGTACATGTTGTTGCGCGTGACTCATTTTTCTCTGACACGTGTTTATAATTATTTGTAATTTTAGAAATTTCAACTCTTTTTTTTGCTCTCTTGTTATTTCACTAACTATATCCTCTTCTTTTTATTCTATTTTATCTATCTATTTCGAACACTACTGGGTCCATAGATCATCAGTCTGTCATTTCACGTCTTCGTAATCGTCTTCTTCTTCTCACTGTCATCTATGAACGAAAAAATTATTTTTAATCTACAATTAAAATTATTTTTCTAATTTATTTTTTTTTAATTTCTTCTTTCTAATTTAAAAAAAACCATTGTTAATAGAAAATAAAAATTTCTTACCATTACTGCTCGTCGAAAAGACAAATCCATTTATTTTTTGAAATATAAACGTAATTTCCGACTAAACTGTTTGTAAACATAGAGAAATTTAATTTATCCATTATTCAAAATTACTTCCTGTGCTCTTCTCGTTAATACATTTTTCTTTGTTGATGTATTTTGAAAAAAATTTGTTTTGCAAACTAAGAAACTCCAGAGTTCATTGTCAATAGCTTCATTTCTTCTCCCTTCTATTCTTGATGATGAATTTTCGCATGCGTCGGTTTTCCGATCGATATAATTGTTGTCAAAAGATTATATGGATATATTTAATTTTCAAATTGATGACAAATAATGAGAAAATTGAAATTTGCATTTCTCTTCGAAGTTCTAATAATTATTGATCGAAATTAGAAAATAGAACTTTAAAACTATATAAATATTAACGCTTTTAAGAAAAGAAAATTAGTAAAAAGAAAATTAAAAAGTAGAAACGAATTTCAATTTCGCATTTTTTTTTTGTTTAGTTACATTTTTATATGAATATATTTTCTTTTGTATTTTTAACATTTAGAATTAAAAAGTAAAAAAATCAACAGAAATAAAAGAAATAAAATAAAACAATAAAATTATGGACGTTTGTTTTTAGTAATTTTTTGCAAGCACTAATATTAAAAATTTTCCAAGAGTGTAAAAATTCTTTTTAATTAGTACAAACAAATATTGTTTTTAAATTTGACGCGGTGGAATAAATATAATACGTTATGTGCGTACAATTGCTTTCCGTTCGTTCCATAAAATTTTGTATCCAACCCTGTTAAAATGTGAACTTTGGTCAACACAAGAATAAATTCTCCAATTTTAGTAAATTATTTACCAACAAACTAAGATATTAATATTCTCGTAAGATTTCGGAACAAATTACATTCTTGCTTTATTTAAAAAGAAACAAAAATGGCTATTAATGCAGCAAAAGCTGTTTTAAAGCCAGAAAAAACAGCTCTATTTATATGCGATGTACAAGAAAGATTTTCAAAAGCAATTTTTCAATTTGATAAAATGGTCTCCAATTCTTCGAAACTGGTAATTATATTTCCCCTTTTTATTCTTATAAAAACCTAAATCAATTTTCAATTATATATGTTTATAAATAATAAAACTCGTCACAGAATTTCAATTCTTTTTAAGACAATTTTAATCGAATTCCTCAATTACTGTTGCAAATTTTAAAAATAATTATATTTCATAAGGTTGTTCATTAAAATTATTTGTGATATAAATTCCTCAGAAAAAATAAATATGATTAAGTTTTTAAACTTTTGGTTAACAAAGAGTATTAAAGGTTTGAAAAATTAAATTTCGTAAAATTGTTTCTTGAAAAAATGGAACTAAAATTATTTAAAAATACTTCTATTTCCGAAATTAATTTTAAAAAATTGAAAATTTTGCCAACTTTTATTAAAATAAATTTTTAATTTACATTCAACTTGCTGTTAGAAATATTTTGACATTTACTATACGAGTTTATCAAGTAATTACATTTAATGAAAGACCGTAAAAAAATTATATTTTTTAAGAAATTAAGAACTTCCATTAAATTTGGAAAAACAAATTTTGAAAGTAAAAATGGAAAAGAAAATTTCACGCGAGTTTAGTTTTGCTAGTTATTTGCATAAATTAACAATTCTTTAAAGAAATATTTTGTTGAAAAAGTATAATTTAATTTTTTTAAATTATTTGAAGTTTTTATTTTCTAATATATATTTAATTTGACAATTTCCGAAGAATCAAAAGTTTGGAAAATTGAATTTTAAACAAATATTTTTTCGAAAATTATTAAGAATAATAGATTTATAGTTGTTCAATTTGAAAAAAATTTAATTTTGAAATTTCGGAAAATCCTAATATTTAAGAATCTAATCATTTTTAGAGTGATTTTAAATATTCTTTAGAGTTAGAAGAAAAAGTGAAAATTTTTTCAGCGGAAATCAGGGAAAAAGAAAAATATTAATTACTTTTTGACAGGTAGATGCCTTGAAAATTTTGAAAATTCCCATGCTAGTGACAGAACAAAATCCAAAGGCTCTTGGAAGAATAGTTCCCCAATTGGATGTAAAGGGAGCAAAAGGTCCTTTTGCAAAAACACAATTCAGTATGTATACTCCGGAGGCAAGTAAAAATTTGATAAAAAGACAATTTCGCCAATAAAAGAAACTAAGAAAGTAAATAAATATTTAATAAATTATAATTATTAAAAACCAATAAAAAGATAAGAAATTAATAAAAAGTACAAATCCTGAGTTATTAATAAATTTAGGTTCGAAAAGAGCTGTCAACACTTTGCAGTGGCAAACCTCCGGAGTCGATTATATTAATTGGCATCGAAGCACATGTTTGCGTTGAAAACACAGCCATTGATCTCAAGCATAATGGATTTGAAGTTCATACCGTTGCTGATTGTTGCTCATCGCGAACTCTCGAAGACATGACTCTAGCCTTAGAGGTAATTTCTTCTTTTCAATTTTCACTTATCACTTTATTTTCATTTCACTAAATTCTCTATATTAAACTACTGATATTAGAATAATAATATTAATATAATAATTGACACAGAGAATGAAGCAATTCGGCTGTCAGATAACAACATCAGAGAACGTCATTTTCAAACTTTTGGCAGACGCAAAACATTCGGAATTCAAAAACATTCAGGCCCTTGTGAAAAAACCGTCAGATTTCATTCATTCAGTACCTATGTCGAAAATATAACTGCAAAAACTAAAAATTGTTTTTCAAATAAACTTTCTGTAAATAATAATTATTAAACCAGTGGCTTATAGAAAAATTACTTTATTCCTCAAAATGGAACACATAACAACAAAAAATGTTTTACAATTTTCAAAATTAGAGACTTTTTTCTTTCAAGTAACAAGATAATGGTAAACAATTGTTTTCATTAAAATAGAGGAAAAATATACAAGTTTTTATAAGAAATTTGACACAAGTACTAAGAGCAATAATAGAAAAAAGAAGTGTCAGTCAACAAATTAAGATAAAATATGAAAATTAAGTTTTACTTCATTTAGAAATTCGTATAAAAATAATTTTACTGTCTATGACTTTGACCTAGTATTTAAAATAAATAATGTTTATGATAAGATGGGCGGTGGAAATTAATTCTTTATTATTTCTTTCATACCGGTGGAGCCGAAACCACCCTCGCCTCTTGCAGTGTCGTCTAGGGAGCTCAATTCCTCGAGTGTAGGATACTCAATTTTTTCGCAAATCAATTGCGCCACGCGATCACCAACTTCAATTTTTAAATCCTGATCACCGTGGTTAAATATAACGACGCCTAAATTACCCCTAAAAAAATTACTTTGTGTTATTGAATCTAATTTAATTGTAATCTATATTCTTTTCGCTATTGTTCTAGAGGTCAGGGTGTCTACTATTTTCGTTCGACAAAATTCCCGGTTATGACCTAATTTTTTTCCCCGGTTTTCTTTTCTCATAAAATTTATATTTAAATTTGATTTCGAACATAAATAAATCTTTAAATTTTTTGAAAATAATATTCTTTTAATAATTTTAATTGAAAATTTAGAAAATAATTTTTTCAATTTTTTAAAAATAATCTTGTCTTTTTATAATTATATTTGGAAATTTGCTTTTTCAAGTTTAATAAAATTATATTGATAATAATTGAATTTCAGCAAAGAATTATCAGGGTGTCTACTATTTTCATTCAACAAAATTCCCGGTTATTTCCCAGTTTTTCCCGGTTATGGACAAATTTTTTCCTTGTTTTCTTTTCTCATAAAATTTAAATTTGATTTCGATCATAAATAAATAATAATTTTAATTGAACATTTGGAAAATAATTTTTCCAATTTTTTAAAAATAATCTTGTCTTTTTATAATTATAATAGGAAATTTTCTTTATCAAGTTTATTACAATTATATTGATAATAATTGAATTTCTGTAAAGAATTGTACTATTTACAAAAATAATTGAAATCCTTCCAAAGAATGATATTATTAATGAAAATAATGTAATTCCTGTGAAGAATTTTATTACAATTTAAAAAATTTGTCTTTAACAAATTCAATTACATATTTTCAGTCAAATTTCACAATATTTCTATTAACTCCATAATTTTTTAAAATTTATTTACATAATCTGTTTGAATTAGTGCCTGACTTTTACTATCAAATTAATTTTTTTTTAAGTAATTCAAAGTTAGAGAAGAGTATAAATATCTATAAAAATTGAAATAAAAAGTAATTTTTTAAATAACAAATTAAAATAATAAAACTTTTTTTAATTTTGATGAAAAAATTCCCGGTTTTGTATAAAAATCCTGGTTAATTCCCGGTTTTTCCGGTTAGTAGACACCCTAAATTTTACTATTTATTGAAATAATTGAAATATTTCCAAAGAATGCTATTATTTATGAAAATAATTAAATTCTTGTGAAAAATTTTATTAAAATTTTTGAAAATAATAAGCAGTGAAAAATAAATTATTTACCTAATAAGTAATAAACATTAAATTTGCTGAAGAAATAAATAAATATCTTTTATTTGAAATTATAAAAATTTAAGAGAAGTTCAATTATTATAACTATTGAATAATAATAGAATAATATAATTTTTAAAAGCAAAAAATTGATTTAAAACTTTAAAAGGGACTTTACATTTTAAAAATAATATTATAATTACGGTCACTAACTTCCCTTGATTGTTTTCGAAAAATTTAAATCAAAATTCTTTAAAAGAATTAAATTATGTTTCAAAAAATGAAAAGAAATTTCAATAATTTTAAAAATTTTTAATTATTTGTTTAGAAAAATTAAATTATCTTAAAACAATGGAATTGAAAAATTTCAACAATTTTATTTTTCAGAATTAAAAAAAAAAAAATTTGCAAGAATTCTATTTTAATAAAAAATTTGAAGTGCATATCGTTTTTTTTTTAATTAACAAATAAAAATTTTAATTGTTTATCCTCGCACTAAGAAACATGAATTCATTAAAATTTGACTATAAAATCCAATTATTAATTAATTATTAAATTAAAATACTTTGAAAAGTTTATTTGTTAAAAAGTTTCTAAAGAAATTCTTTAAGAAATTTAATTACACATTTTCAGTCGAATTTCACAATATTTCTATTAACACCATAATTTTTTAAAATTTATTTACATATCATATTTGAATCAGTGACTGATTTTTTACTATCAAATTAATTATTTTTAACTAATTCAAAGTTAAAGAAGAATATAAATATCTATAAAAATTGAAATAAAAAGTAATTTTTTATTAACAAATTAAAATAATAAAACTTTTTTCAACTTTGGTAAAAAAATTTCAGGTTTTTTCATAAAATTCACAATTTTCCCGGTTAGTAGACACCCTGATAATCGCTCGTAATTTTATCAGAAGGTGAATTAAAATTAAAATTGAAAAAATCATTATAAAGTAATTCTAAATGATGTTTTTTTTATTTTAACTATGAATATATAATTTTATATTAAGGCATTTTACCTGTAGTCTTGATCAACAACTCCAGCGCCAACATCCACGTGGTTTTTCCAAGCAAGACCGGAACGGGGTGCAACTCGACCATAAGTTCCCGGAGGAACGGCAATTTGCAAGTCAGTTTTAACCAGGTCCTTTCCCTTCGCCGGAATCACATACTCATACGCACTATTAACAATTTTAACAATAAAAAGGAAATAAATGAAAAAATAAGGTATAAAAAATAACTGAAATAAAGTCACGTGAAACATAACCATTATTTTTTCCGTTAGTCTCAAATTTAAATAATTTATCTATCATCCCGCTGAATTTCATACTTATCAAGCGACACATACTGAAATAATTATCTATTTACCAAAATCTCACCTTCGTAAATCGTAACCGGCAGCAAATGCGTTTCCTTTAACAGGAGCAAAGGCCTTGTCAGTCAATTTTGCGAATTTCAAAACACTCGTTGAGCTTACTGGCATCTTGATCTCTTCTGTTTGAAAAATACGTAAACAATTAAAAATCCACTTGTTCTGTCTATTCTCTCTGCGAATAATGAACTCACTCTACGAAATCTAAACGAAAATGCCGCAAACAAAAGATTCTACTCGCAGTACAGACAGTAATAGGCGGGAAATACTGAGAACGGATGTTACGACTTACGAATTTTAAAGTCTATTTCTGCGGTTATAATAAAAAAAAATTATTTGAAAACTATTTCAAAATACTCGACAAATTTAGAATTTATAATAAAATTCCCTGTAAATTATAAAATCACTAAACAAGTATAGTAGGAGAGAAAAATAAATTTTCTGCAGAAAAATAATTCTGTTCTGCTTCCCGCTCGATGCCGCCTTTTTTATTGTCTGCTATGTACGTTTTAGTTTTTATTTAGAACTTACACCGTTACGTGTTTATCAGCAAAAGAAGACAATGTATCATTAATATTCTTCAATATTTGTCAAACGTACGTGAATTTATGTTATTGTATTTTTTACAGAGAAATATAAAACAAAAGCTAAATATGCAAGTTTAAAAAATTGTTGTCTGCTATTAACTGAAGTAAACAAAGATAACAGACGATAACAGCAAGCGGAATTACCGTTGGAACTATCTACTATTGGCTACGTAATCAATTTTGTCCACTAATTGACCAATAGGAAACTAGTTGCTACAATCATCTACGTAAAGCCTCCTACCCTACCCTGAAAGAGCGGTGTGCGTGTGCTTGTGATTTCCTGGTTATACAACGTGCTCAACGTGTTGTAAAAATTAACTTCCTGTTTTAAGACCTATATTACCTCGTGACAAAATGGTAAGTACAAATTACCGGCAAAAAAATGTTTATTCTTTAAGAAAGGAAAGAATGTTTATATAAATATTAACCAGCAAACAGTGTCCATCGTACTTTTTATTCTGTCTCATTTGTTACTTAATTTCGTCACATCAGAAATAGATTATTTAAGTGACACTAACCTGCTAAAAAATTAATAAAAACAATTAATTTTTTTTGTTTAAAACAACTTCTTTAAAATCCTTTGATAATTTTTAATTATGTCGAAGAGAATTTAGTTAACCTAAATTATGTTGCAATCGTTGTCAAAATTTACATTCTCAAGTTTCTAGAATATTCTTTATATTTAATATTCCTCTTTTTTATGTAAATTAGAAAAATTTCAAGTACATTCAACTATTTTTTGTTTCACTTTTACGAATATTAGACATTTAAATGAAGCAGAGATAATTTTTTGTCTGTAATTGTGTGTGTGGAAGTACAAAGTACACTGTATGGTATATATTGTAAAAAAAAGTTCATTACCCTTTTATGTTTCAGGCTTCCGCTGGTGTTGCTGCTGCTGCTAAAAGATTAATTCCTCTTTTCGATAGAGTTCTAATTCAAAAATCAGAGGCAATCACTCAAACAAAGGGCGGAATTGTACTTCCCGAGAAGGCACAAGCCAAAGTGCTGAAGGGACGAGTAGTCGCCGTAGGTCCAGGTTCCCGAAACGAAGTAATTGTCTATAAATTATTACTTAATTTTCTTAAAAAAAACCTTCAAAAATTTTTTTAAAGTCAATTATTTTCAATGTTTGCTATTTGAATAAAATTTTACGAAACAATTCAATTATTTAAACCGAAATTTTAATATAACTCTTTGCAAAAATCCAATTATGTTTGAAAATTTACAAAAATCCTGATCAAACTTTAAATTGTCTTTATAAATAATATTTTTCTACAAAATTTAAATATTAATAATATTCTTGGCAGAATTTAAATTATTATTAATATACAAAATTTTCATCAAATTTATCGAAAAATGAAATTATTGTTAATTTTTTTTTAATTTGTCTCTTGACAATAAATAATAATAAACATAATAATTAAATTCTGATAAAATTTGTTATAAAAATTCAATGTTTAAAAAAAATTCAATTATTTATTTTTATAGTTAAAAATAATTGATTTCTTATAGAATTAATAAATATTAATTTAAAAATAAATTTTAGTAAAATTTTTGCATTGTGATTGAATATCATATTCAAAAATATTTATTTATTTGAAAATTCTACGAGAATTCATTTATTTCACACTAAACATTCTAGAAAATTAATTGAATTTTGGAAGACTTTCAGATCAAATTTTTAAGTATTTTGAAATTTTAAGCAAATAAAAAACAATAATTAGTTAAATATTTATTTTACAAAAGTTATTAAAATTTCAAAAATTTAATTTGGAAATTTTCAAAAAAATTAGGTTTTTGAAAAATAGTAGTTAAAATTTTTTAAAGAAAAAGGATCTTGAATCACAATAATAGTTTTAACAAATTAAAACAATTGGAAATTCTGTAAAATTTTATATTTTAAAGAATTTTATTTTTTCCTCTTTAAAAATTGTGTATAAATATAATTATATTTTTGAATTTATATCATTTTATGAATTTACAAAAATTATTCTATTTAAATGATTCAATTCTCGTAGTTGAATTCTGATAGAAATTAATTTAACAAAAATGTTAGTTAAAATTTTAAAAAGTAATTAAAAATTTAAACGCGTTGTAACAGAAATTTTAGGAATTAATTCAATTTTAAAAGGTTTTTTAATTAAGTTTCTTGAAAATTTAAGAGAAGAATAAGTTTAAAAATCTTTGGATTTTTATTTTAAAAAATTATTAATAAAATTATTTTTCTTCAAAAATTATTCAAGTTTTTGAATAATTTTATTCAAAAATTCTAAAAAATAATTGAATTTTGGATCAATTACAGTTGTAAATTTTAGAAATAATTATTTTTCATGAGGTTTGTCATTAAAATTATTTGAAAATTTAATTCCTCGGGAAAAATAAATATGAATAAGTTTTTAAACTTTTGTTTAACAAAAAGTATTAAAGTTTTGAAAAGTTTAATTCACAAATTTTATAAACTTGTTTCTTAAAAAAAGTGAAACTAAAATTTTTTTTAAATACTTCTATTTACGAAAATAATTTTAAAAAATTGAACCAATTAAAAATTTTGCCATCTTTTTTTGAAATAAATTTAGAATTTTAATTCAAGTTGCTGTTAGAAATATTTTGACATTTGCTATACGAGTTGTTCAAATAATTACATTTAATGAAAGACCGTAAGAAAAATTATATTTTTTAAAAAATTAAGAATTTTCATTAAATTTGTAAAAGCAAATTTTGAAAGTATAAATGGAAAAAAAAATTTCACGCGCGCGTTTAGTTTTGGTATAGTTTTATTAAATAATTGAACTTTTTTTAAAAATTGAATTTTCATGAAGAATCAACAAATTTTTAAATAATAATTGAATTCTTCTAAAACATTTAAATAAAATTTTTTTAAGTAATTGCATTTTTCGAGAAATTTAATAAAAATTTTGTATATTAAAAACTATTCAAATTCTAATATGAATTTTATTAAAATTTCTGAATACAATTAAATTTCGAAGAAAAATTTTATTATTTTTTAAATATTCTTTAAACTTTGACGTGAATTTTTGACAATTTTGAAACATAATTGAATTTTTGTGAGGTATTATATTACTTTTGAAAATAATCGAATTCTTGAGGTTTTTCAATAATTTTCTTATTAATAATAAACGTAGCTTTAAAAACATTGAAGAATTTCGTTTTATAACCTGGAAAACCTTTTACAGAAAGGAGATCACGTTCCATTGAGCATTCAAGTTGGAGACACTGTTTTACTGCCAGAATATGGTGGCACCAAAGTCACACTCGAAGAAGGCAAGGAATTTCATCTTTTCCGTGAATTGGATATTTTGGCAAAATTAGAATCTTAATTGCAATTTCTGTTTATATTACATTTAAAAAAGAAAGACTTTTGTGAAAAGAACAAATTTTAGAGTCCAGATATGATTTTTCTTTTGTAAGCGTTATTTTTAATTTCATATATAAAAAGAAAATTAAATCGACATGCATGAATTCCTGTGTAAACCAAGAATCTGTCAAATATTAAGTTTTTACCAATAAAATAACCAAAGTTTATGCATTTAAAATATTTAAGTTATTCAATTATTGTTAGTAATGCAATAAGCAATTTAAAAATGAAAATTCCCTCACAAAAGTATTATGAAAAACTGGAAAAAAATTGTAAAAAGTAACTAACAATTTGTAGTTTTTAATGTTTAAATATAGAAAAAAAATTGAAGTGTAAAAAATACGTTTATTTTTTAACGAAAAGTATTTTTTTTTCATTTAAAAATAAAAACTTACAATCAAGACGTTTCGTTTACGTGAAATTCGAATTTCATGAGTCCTTCTTTTGGTTTAAAGTCGAAAGACCAGGAAAGTGTTTCTTTAGATTTTACACTTCTTATATTTTTCAGTAAATGAACACCTTGTTTTGTGTCCTGATCCCAAATTACTGGTTCACCTGGTTTTATAATTTCTTGCGGTCCTGAGGATATAATTATATCATTGTCTAATTTCCAATCTATCCATAATGCAATTCCGTTGCATGATCCATCGCTAAATAAAGCAAAAATTTTGATGAATAAACGCATACTGGTGAACAATGATAAATAATTATTTTTAATTATTTTAAAGTTATTGATTATCAATTTGAAAAAATTATACTTATTATTAAAATATTAATTTACATTCTAATTTAACATTTTTTCTTGAAAATAAATTTTAGAATCTATATTCTAAATTTAATTAAAATACATTATATAGTTAATATTGTTACTTACACTTCGAATTTTATATTTCCACTTTGGGTTTCTTGATTTTTTTCTAAAACATTTTCAGACAAGTCAAAATTTGCTAATTCAAATGACGAACTAAGAGCGTTTCCAAAATATTCCCATAAAGGTTGTGCTTCGACTGGCGAATCACTTTTTTCACTAGAGTCCTAAAAATAAAATTTAGTAATTGTTTTATTTTTTTTTTAAATACAAATTCACTAAATGAAATTGAGGTAATTTAAAAATAAAATTAATACCTGGACCAATTCGTCGAATATAGACAAATTGAAACCTTCACAATTACCAATTGGCGTGCGTATTTTTTGCAAATCTATAAACTCCATGGGAACGGCGTGTATTGTCGCTTGAACTGGAAATTTTGGCACATTTGGAAAATATTTTCCAACAATATACCAGAATCGTAAATTATCCCAGGGTAAAATTGAAGTCAGAAAGAATGGTTCGCCAATAATGAAATCAATTTTTCTCTCCGTGGGAAAATCATCCAATGAACTGATAATTTCCATTTGTTCCGTTAAATTATTCGCTTCGATAAATGTTTCCATTGCCCTTCTCGATATTGCAGTTGGTTCAAAAACAATTACTTTCTTTGCGCCGAATTTAGCGGCAATTATAGCTAATAGTGATCCCTCTGAAATGCATAAACACGTCGTGTTGGAGTTAATTTTTCTCCTCAGAATTTCGATATATTTTCTATTTCTACGCGAGTCATTTAATTGACTAATTCGATTTCTCGTGTAGGCTAAATGCAGACAACAATTGCACGTAGGTGTTTCAAAGTCCTCGGAATTCAATCTGCAAAAGGAAATTTTTTCTATGTTAGTAACAAAATAAATAAAGATAAGAACAAAATAATAATTTATAATTAATGTTCTTAATAATGAAAGTTAATAAGTCGAAGAAACGAAAAGTAAAATAAATTTAGTTGTTAACTTAAAATGATAATTTTACATTACACTCACTCTAGATCGTTTTTTAAATTAAACCAAAAGGAATATTCGTCATGACACCCAATGAGACTGACTTCGTGATTCATTTGAATTGCAGTTTCTCTTGGTAAGTGATAAATTGCTTGCATCCAATGATCTCGCCAAGGTATTTTCCGAGTTAACAAATCCTGATCAATTCCTTTTTCTACGTCTGTTTTTACAAAAGGATGCTCCCAAACTGGCGCACAACTAAGAATATTCTATGAAAAATAAAAAAAAATTATTTTAATTTTCCTCTTTTAATTTCAAATCCATTTATTGAAGGTAAATTACATTATACCTTTCCTTCTGTATCCATTTGTATATCCCACCACATAAATACAGCATGCGCTGTACCATTTGCAATCGGCTTCACTGCTACGGAAATATTTTCATCAAATTCCAAAGGTACTTTTCCTGACCAATCAAAGCTGAAAAGAAAATAAATGTAAAAAATTTCCAAAAAGTTCAATATTTTAAATAAAGCTTTCCATGAGGAAAAATAATGGAAAATACATTTTAAATTTAACTTACTGAAAAATTTTCTGCGGAGGTAATAGGGGTTTAAAATTCTCAAGCGATATTCGACTGAGTTGTAAATCTTGAACATTGACTGTTCCGTAACATTCGTTCAAAGAAGAATTTGTCTCAAATAAAATTCGTCCATCATTGTCTCGAATGGTATTTAATTTATTCCAATTCTTTACCATCTCACTTTCAATTACTTGTATCCAAACTGTGCCATTTGACGGTATAACGATACTGTTTTCCTAAGAAATGACAAATTCGCTACAAAAAACATGTTTTACTTTTCATTAAACACGAAGTATGAAATAGTGACGATATTTCCAAGAATATGAACATTTCATAAGTTACATTTTAATTTATATTTAAAAAAATATTCATTACTCCAAAAAATACAGTCACTTTAATATTTACATTTGTATTTTATCTAATTACTAAATAATTTTGTTTTTACTTTCAAAATTTTTAATTTTAGAATATTTTTAATAAGTTAAAATATTTTAATTTTAGAATTATATAAAAGAATTATTTTTTACTTCTAGCAAAACATGTCTGGCATGATGAAAAGTTGATAAAGCACCTTCTCCTATTAATTCCGTGTCAAAAACTTCGGCTACTAAAATATTAGGACGTTTTTGAATGTCTCCATTTTCGCCAACAGTCAATGCAGTCGATGGTTTGTGTATTAATTTTATTATTTTGTCAAATCCATTGGCTTTGATTATTTTCTCAGCACAGAGCGCCATTGGTTTAAAAGTCTAAAATAACATTAGAAATAAATATATTTTTATAAATATTCAAAATATAAAATGAAAAATACAATTATATGAGAAATTGTAAATAAAAAAAAAAAAATTACTTCGCAAGCTATCACAGAATCAGCACCACATTTTGCTGCCATCATTGATAATAATCCGGTTCCAGTTCCAATATCCAAAACATTTGCTTCTTCTCCATTTTTGTGCTTTTTATCAATAGCGGATTTGAGAGCAGAATAATATTTCTTATTCTGAAAATTCGACACTTATTTTAAAAATAATTGTTTTGTATATACTTATACGTGTAATAATAGTGAAAATAAAATAAATTCCAAAATAATATATTTCTATCAATTCAGGGTTGCCACAAATATTTAATTTTATTTTTCCCTGATTTTCAGACAAAATTTTCACTTTCCCCGTGACCGTAAAGAATATTCTGATTCACTCTAAAAATTATTAGATAATCAAGAAAAAACGTTCTATTACATTTTTTTACAAATTTAATTAATTGTAAAATTATTCAAAAACATCAATAACTTCGTTTTTAAATAAATATTTAATCATTATTATTTTTCTGTAGGAATTAAAATTCTTTAAAACATTCAAATTCAAACCTTTTTAAATTGAACAACTTATAGGAATATTATCACAAAACATGAAGAAGACGATCACTCCGAGTCTTCTTCATGTTTTGTAATAATATTCATTACCATAACATTTTTCAGAATAGGTTAATTATTAACAAAAATCCTAAAACAAATCCTTCGCAAGAATTCAATTATTTTTACAAGCAGTAAAATTTCTCAAAAAAATTAAATTATTTAAAAAAAAACGTAATAAAATTCGTGGCAATAATTTAATTACTTTCATAAATATTAATAAATCGATTATCCGTTAATTCATTTTTAAATTAATTTTTATTAGAAAATTCTAGAAAAATTCAATTATTTAAATTAAAAAATAAATAATTTTTTGAATAATAGAATGTTCTTTGTTAAAATTTAATTTTCATAAAGAATTTTATCAATAATTTTTTTAATATATGAATTTAATTTGACAAATTTTAGTAAAATTTTTAAGAATAATTACATTATTCGAGGAATTTGATTAAAATATATATATTGTATAAAAAATCATTAAAATTCTGCGATGAGTTTTATTACTTATGAAAATAATTTAAATTTTCTTAAAATTTCCATAAAATAATTGAATTTTGGAGAAGAATTTTATTATTTATAAAAATATTTTTATATAATTGATATTTTTCGACAAATTTTATTAAATTTTGTATTTTAAATAATTAAATTCCTGTGAAAAATTTTATTACTACTTATGAAAATAATTGAATTATTTTGAAGAAATTTATTTAAAATTGAATAATTGAATTCATGTGGAATTTTGTCAAAAATTTGATTAATTCTTTTAAAAATAATTGAATTTTATTGAAGTATTTTATTATCTATAAAAATGATTGGACTTTTGACGAGAAATGTTTTTAAATTTTTGAACATAATTAAAATTCTGCGAAGAATTTTTGTAACTTTTGAAAATAATTGAATTTCTGTAATCATTTGTAATTTTTCCAAAATCTAATTTTTTAGTATTTTTAACTAAAATTCTTTTATCAATCTAGTATTTATGAAAATTGTAAAAATTATTCATAAAATAATTTATAAGTCATAATTTAAGATAGTCATTATTAATTTTATTTAATTATTAATATTATATTTATTTATTATTAATTATTAATTTTATGATAGTTTTTGAAAATTTAAGTTATTTAAAAAGAAATTATTGTCAGAAATATAAAAAATTGAAGGTTTTGTATTAAAATTTGTAGTAATTTTATAGTTTACAAGACAAAAAGAAAAAAAATTTAGTTTTCTCATGAATTTTAAAAATTCAATTTTTTCCAGTACTTTTAGTAAAAATCCCTGACTTCCCTGACCTGTGGCAACCCTGAAATTGTTATTTATAGAAACAAAAATTTTTCTGACCCTCTCCTCATCATGTAACATATCGGCAAATGCAGATCTTGCAATTTCCTGATGATAATCATAGTCTGAGTGCTTTTCCTCCCAAGTGAGAACTCCTATCAATGGATTCAACCATTGTGTAAAGACACTCATTTTCATGAATGGATAAAATTTTTTTGGTCGTAAACTTACAAACTTCTGAAAAGAAAATTCGGTATTTCATTAGAAATTAATTTGTAAAAAAAGAAATAATTGTTAAATTATAATTTATAAATATTTTCAAATTGCGCACTAAAAATATTTTGATTATAATTAATCTACCTATTTTTTGTTTTTAAATTTCTAACAATTATCTTTAAAAAATTAACAATAGAAAAAAACATTAAAATCTAGAACTCTAGAAAAATGTAAACATACAATAACTCACTTTATAGTTTACAATATACAACTTTTCAAAAATGACGCTTGTCATAAAGACGAATCTTCAAAGATATTATTTATGAAAACATTAGAACAATGTCAAATAACAGATTATTTTATTTATTTTATAAATTATTACATCAAAAAACTGCTTTGTATATACAGAGAGAATAGAATACACATTACACACTCACATGTTGAACATAACCTAACAAAACCAAGTATATTTCTTTAAACTCAAGTATACTTGTCAGTTTACTTTTGTTTCTTTTGCACGTTTTCCTGTCAAATATAATTTCATTAATTATTTAAAATCCTTTCTACTTACATTTATTTTCCAATAAATATTCATATAAATAAAATGAAATAAATTATTATTATTTGTATTTCCAGGGTTGAGAATCTCTTGGAAAATCTGTAAGATTCTTGTTTATGCTCAATACACATGGTGCATTAGTGCAGAAAAAAAATTCAATGACCAATAGAAATTAATTCTATTATTCTCCACTCGTCTCTGATTGGTGGAACAATTTAAAAATTCTCTTCTGCTTTATATGGAATTGATTTTTATATTCACTTTCTAACAAAGAAAGCAAGTACTTTTAATGAAAAAAGATAACATATTTAATAAACAGTTAATATATTTTAATAAAATAAATATTTTCTTCGTCTGGAAATAAAGTATTAGTGTAAAAAATTGTCAAGTGTACAATAGATAATTAAAGGTGTACTTGTAATTGGGCGGGCATTACTTTCGTGCGCAGTTATTAATGCGCAGCGTCCGGTACGCACGAAAATCGAGTTTACTTCTATGACGATGTTTCCGTGAAAAAGTTGCGGTTTTCCGCAAATTGGCTGATGAATTTCATAAAAATCTACTGAAAACATCCTCGTCTGGACGAGGTTCGTGAATTGACGACATTTTTCGAGGTCGAACAAGCGTCATAGGTGAGTAAAAAACATTTCTCTAAATCGGTGTGCTTGCTGCTGACCCTAACGAATCAAACAAGATGGCCACCAGGGTATATACTTGGCGGTTCTGTTTATTTTCCACCGAATATACATTGCACTTTCATTCACGCTATTAATTCACCACAAAAAGTTTACTTTTCCGTGTAGAATTAATGAAAATTGTAAATTTTTTCCATTCCTAATGTCGCGTGTCATTTTAACATGACCTATGGAAAAGTTGATCTAGGTGATTGATAGCAACGTGCTAAAACGATTATTTTCTTGTCTGATATAAATTTTACTTTTATCTCCATAACTCCCCCTTATCACGTTGATTAATAAAGTTAATTATTAATTTTTTTTCATTATTTCTTTATTTGAATTGTGAACAAGTTCTGATATTGATCATACATATAAATGTAGTTTCATAACCTATTTATTTTTTTTAATTGTTATGGCATTTCAATTATTTTTAGTTTGGTCTTTAGCAAATTTTGGAAAAAAATATTTTTGTTTTTAGAAAGTGCAAGATGTCTAGTTCAATCATCGTGGAACCTCGGGATAATGCTACAAGGAAAGATGACACGTTAATTATTATGGTTAACGATGACGGAACAATTTCTGTTGACGAAGAGACTTTGCAAAATTTAATAAGTGAGCATATTTTAATCTAGATATATAATGGTGTTGAATTTAATTCTTTTCAATTGAGTGTGTGTATAGTTTTGTTTGATTTTAGAGAAAGGTGAACAAATATAATTTTACCGAACGTTGTCATTATATTACAATCGATTTCTTCACCTTGGAATAAAACATTTTCTTTTTATTAAAAAAAAAAACTTTGGAAAGAGAGTTTTTTTTTGGTTTTAGTGGAAAGTTTTTTGAAAAAGAGAATTTTTATTCCGAGGTGAAGAAATTTGTTCCTAAATTGTTTGGACTTACAGTGAATCAGGCGAATGCGAATGTTAGTGTTGTGAAGTTGGGTCAAACGGAAGGTGACGCTGAAAACGGCGATATTACATTTACTGTTGATCCACCACGTACAACGGTAGCGTCGGAAATTACAACAACAACAACCACCACAAGTACTGAGGGAGCAGGACTTGTTGATCCCTTTATGGAAATGGATCCCGAGCAATTGGAACGATTAGAAACTGCTTTGCAGAGCGAAGAGGCTAAACAAATTCTCGGTGAAAATGTCACCGCGATGTTAGGTAATTTATTTTTGAATTTTAATTATCCGGGAAAATTAATTTAATGACAATTTTTCATGTTTCTTTTCTTTTTGTTTTTTTAGACATGTTGACTGTTGAGGAAAGACAAAACTCGTTGAAACACAGTATCGAGTTGGATCATTGCTATACAACAAGATTGTCTCCATCGGAACCTAAAGTTATTGATCCTCTACCAATCACAACGTCGCCTGAAACAATTCAAAAATCACATTCAGTGTCTACGACTCCAACTGCTCCATCGCCGGCAGTGAGTCCCGCTTCTGCAACTGCAGCTGGAAATTTAAAAACTGTGAGTAGGAAAAAAAGAAAAAAAAAACTCTTCTTATTTCTTTTCAAAAAATAATTAATTTCTCTTTTTTTTCATTAAGAAGAAATCTGTAACGGGACGGCCTAGAAGAAGTGCTGCTGCATCTTTCATAGGGACGCCAAAGACTGCCGGGAATGCAGCTTCCCGAAATGCGAACGCTTTTCAAGATAAAAGTAAGAGAGAGAGAAAAAAATTCTTAAACTTTCTTTAGACCCTTTTTTTTCTCTACAAAAAGAATTTTTTTATTTAAACAATAAATCTTTTTTTTCCAGGTGGTCATAAAACGAATGATGATGATGCTGAGGACGACAATTCCTCATTGGACATGACTGAATCATCAGAATCAGATTCTTCGGACAATGATTCCGATTTTGGACCCCGGGGACCAAGGAGAGGTGGCGTCAGAGCAAGAGGAGGACGCAAGGGTCTCACCACAAGGGGTGGAAGTATCTCCGCCCGGAGACGAGGCTCAAATAAACGCCTCGACACCGAACAAGTGCGACGACTCGATAAAGAAATGGCAGCCGCTGTCGATGCCATGAAGAGTCCCGAAAAGGAAGAAAAACCCGGTAAGAAAAGAAAGAAAACATTCAGTACTCAAATTTTCCCCAAAATAGAAATCAAATCTAATTAAATAAAAGTAAATCCAAATATTTATTTTTAAAGAAAAGGAAAAATCGATAAATAAATAATAACTAACTTATAAAATTTGTTATTTTTATTGACGTTTGTTAATTAATTTTCAAAAATAAAATTGCTTTACAGAAAAAGTGCATGTAAAGACAAAGAAACCGAGAGTGATGGGAGGAAAGAAAAAAGACGAGAGCATCACGCCAATAACAACACCTGAGACATCGCCAATTGTTCATAAACCATTGCAAACGACAAATCAAGTAAAGGCAAATTTAATAAATGCCAATATGATCAAAGGCGATATGATATTAACGAAACCAGGCGAGGGTCGTAATCAAAATCAAAAGATAATTTTCGTTCAAAAGCAAATATTAATGAAATCAAATGAAATGAAACAACTCGAAGTGAAAAAGTCATCACCCCTTATTTTACCAAAAACCAAAGTAACACAAAGTCCAACAAGTTCGAAAATAACAACAAAAGATGGAAAATTAGTATCGATACCAATATTACCGAAATCAATAGTACACAGTACGCCTGGTAATCAACCGAAAATAGTAACACTCGGTCAATTACATGCCCAAGAACCAATTCAAATATTACAATCAAGTTCCGTACAGCAACAACAACAACAACAACAACAGCAGCAACAACATCCACAACAACAACAACAACAACTACAGCAACAGTCATTAATTTCGAATCAAAAAATACAAATTTTCACATCGCCAATTAAAGTGAAATCTGTTGAAGTTAAAAAAGAGAAGAAAAAGTCTGACAATCTTCAGGAAAATTTATTAAAAATGAATGAAGAAATGAAAATTGCCGAAATTGGAAAATCGACAGATGTCAAAGGAACGCCTGAAGGTTTATATTTTAGATATAAATATAATAAATATAAATAATGTAGATATATTTTTATAGAAGTCGATTTTGTTTGAATATTGAGAGAATAATTGTTTATCATTTGTTTTTAATGACAATTGGATTATTTTAATTGCTCTGTATTTATGCTTTTTTATTTAATAATGCATAATAATTTTTTATTTATATTTATTTTTCTTCGAATTTTTAGTCTAGTAGTTAAAGAAAGAAAAATCTGTTTTCATTTTATAAAGAAATTTTATTACAGTGTATTGTGGTGTTTTATAAAAACTTTCTCCAATTGTTGTTAAAGATCTATTTTTGTTGAGTGTTGGACTGAAAAATGTAAAAGAAAAAAGAAGTTATATGAGGCTTATTTATAATTAATACAACTAATAAATACATTTATTTTTTATTTGCTATCTGCTAATTGCTATTTGCCTATTAATCATCACTGAATTTCTTTTTTTGTTCTTGATTCACGATGTTTTTTTTTACCTTCATTTGATTTGCTTTATTATTTTATTAAAAGTATTTGAAAAATTAAACTTTTTTATTTTTGATTCAAATATAAAGAAATTGTTCTATAATTAAAATTTTCAAATTTAATTACTTAAATCGAGAGGTAAATTTAAAGCTCATTTATTTTCGTTTTTATTTGGAAGTAAATTTTTGTTTCAGTTGCAAAAAAGCAGCATCATCATCATCATCAAAAGAAGGATAATCGAAAATCTCCGGCAACATTAGCTTGTGCATTGGGTCCGGCTTTATTTTCTACGCCCGATATTATTCGCCGTGTTAGTATTGGGAATGAGACAAAATCGGAGGCAACTACTCCAACAACTCCAGTGACGTCAACTTCTAATTCGCCTGTTTTTAATCAATCACAATCGGTGACGACTGCTCCGCCGCATTTAACTCCGTGCTCTTCGACAACTCCTGTTAAAAATACGGACACAATGACGATTCCAAAAACTTCGCCTGTTACAGTTGAAGCAATTGCAGAAAATACTGTCGACGAAGTAAATCAATTGGAAACTTCCATGGCAATGGAAACTGAACCCGATTTGAATACAACACCGATGACAAAATTAAATCCAAGTTCGTTAGATCAATCGAGTTTAGAGGAAGCGATGGAAGTTGATGATAACGATAACAATGGAGTCAGTGAACCTGCGAAAGAAACAAAAAGCCCCGATAAAGTCCCACTGGCCGAGGAATTACAATCATCATTAGATCCTGGTGAGTTTTCCTTTTTCATTTTTTGCATTAATGTTTGCATGTCGTTTGTTTGAAAAATTGGCTTTCTTGAGAATTAGTATTTTGGAAGAAAAGAAAAGTAGAAAAGATTAATTGCATGAAAAATTAAAAAGAAAAATTTCTTTTTCAAGATTAACATTTTTCTAGTTTTTTATTGTTAATTTTGAAAATAAACTATGAAATAATATCAATATTCATGTTTCATCTTAAAATTTATTAAATTACGTGATTTTACTCTTGAAGAGAATTCAAAAATTTAGGTAAATTAAATTAAAAAAGTAATCGCTTTTTGTTAGATTTATTTTTTGAAATATACTTTTTAGATTTTTTTAGAGACTTTACGTTTAAATAGTAATTTTTGCCAAAAATAGGGAAATTTAATTTTTAAACTTAATTAATGAAAATAATCTCTTCTGTAAACTTTAAATGCTGTATTCCGAGTATTTAGCACAGCATGAGAATAGAAGAATTTGTCAATTTTGTGCTATGGTGGGAGAACTTTTTTTCTTCTTCGCATTTATTGCTTATTTTTGTGTATTTAAAATTTTCTTCCTTCTTTAAAGGAAAATTGTCTGTTTATGAATTTTTTGTTTTTAAAATTTTTGCTGAAAATTTTCTTCTGGAGATTTTTATTTTGAATCTTCTTTTATTGTTTAGAAAAGTTTTTTGTTAACTCAATTTTGCGGACACTTTCTATTAAAATACGAATGATAAATAATCTTTGAGATTAATACTCTGGCTTTTTTTAATTAAATTTTTGAAAATTTCATTAAAGGTTGTTGTACACTTTAGTGTTGATTGTATAATTATTTTTGCAAAACTCGTATTTTTTGTTATTTACCAAATACAGTTCCACCTGAGGGAGTTTCCCAACGAATGGAACAACCCAATGTTCCAAATGATATTGTTCCTAAACAAAGTAAGTTTTACTATTGTATTATTTTTTTCATTCTGTCAGATTTACTATGAAGAATAAATTATTAAATTAAAATTACTTTCAAGTTTAAAAAAAAATTTTTTATGTAAAATTAATTTATATTAAATTGAAATAAAATGTATTTGAATTTTTAATTTGACACAAAATCTTGTGTAAACAGTTTTATTTTTTCTTTCTTGGTATTTGATAAGTTATTGATTTCGTAAATAGTGGATGTAATTTTGAAAACACGATTGGAAAGTTTTTTGTGAATTGTAGTTATTTGAATGTATTTTCTTTTTGTTTTTTGGGATTCATCTTTTTATAGAATAGACAATGTATTGTTTTGATATTTGCTTGTTTTATTTTTTACATTTCTTTTTGTTTTTTCAGCCGGAATCGAAGGAGAGGAACATCTTCTCGCCACATTGGAGATGGAGGCGACAAAACACGAGGATGATTTATTGGCTGAAGCTTTGTTACTTCAAGAAGAACTCGGTGTTGATTTGGCTGTAAGTTTTTTTGAATATATTTACCATACAATTTCTATCATTATTATTAATAAACTAAGAAGTAAATTCATTAATTGTTTTCTTTTATTTATTTATTTTAAAAATATGTAATTAAAAAAATAACTTTTTACTGTTTTGAAAAATTCTAAGACAAATATTGTATTGAATGTTTAGTCTGGATTGGACCAGGCAGCAGATTCCGAACCTCTTTTGTCACCATCTGCATTCTCATCTGTTTTATCACCGAAACAACAGACAGAAATGAAGGTTGTTGCAACGGCAACAGTTGAACCTTTCAAAGCAACCCAACAGCTTGATCAATTAAAAAAGAAAGAGGATAAGGAGCCAATTCAAATAATACGTGGTGGACGTGTGATAACTTTACCTCCAATCGAAGCACCAGCAACGCGAAGTAAAAAATTGCAAGCCATGGGTGATAAACAACCCCAGCAAAAGGAAATAGTCGGCGTAAAAGAGGAAAAAAAGCCAAGGTGAATTTTCCAAAAAGGAAATGAAATCTAAAAATTGTTTTCCTTTTACATTCTCAATTTTCTTTCATTTAGAATAGATTTAAAATTATAAATAAAAATTATAAATTGATAGAAATTCTCTTTTGTCAAATTAACTACCTTCTTTCTTTTTTCTCCATTTTTAGCAGATCAAGTTTAAGTGAATTTATTCCGAAGGAAGACGTGGATTTAGATGACGAATTCGAAGACGAAGGCGATAATTCCGATTCTGAAGACGATCCAGATCGTTTATGGTGTATTTGTAAAAGGCCGCACAATAATCGTTTTATGATTTGTTGCGATGTGTGCGAGGATTGGTTTCACGGCAAATGCGTCAATGTCAGCAAATCTATGGGTAAATTTTTATTTTTTCTTTTTAAATTCCTTTTTTTTTTCTTGTTAATTTTTCCCTCTTCTAATGTTTATTCTGAATTTCATTTTCCTAATAATTTTATGATTTTCTAGTTTCTATTCAAATCTAATTTTATTTTTTTATTTCAATAATTCGAATAATTAGATTTAAAAAAAAATTGTTTACAAAAGAAATTTTAGTTTAGATTAAATAAAAATTTTATAATAAAAAAATTATAAAATTAATTTTTCAATTATATTTTTAAAAAAATTTATTTATAGAAGACATTTTTTTTGAGATTAAATGAAAAAATTTGTTTCAGGACAACAAATGGAGGAGCGGGGTATTGAGTGGGTGTGTCCAAATTGTGCTAAGAAAAAAGCTGAAGAATCGAAAGTAAAGCATGCCTCACCAGTGGTATCGAAACGTAAGTCGACTGAAGCTCTATACCAAACATTGGACGGCAAATCGAGTGGATTGTCGAATAAAAAATTGCCCGCCACCGATGGACCGTCCACTGAGAAAATAGCTCAAGGCTCTGGAATAACGCAGTGTGTCGTTTGCAAGAAGGAAGCTAGAAATTCCAGTATTTATTGTTCTGATACTTGCATTTTGGCACACGCTCAAGAAACATGCACCAAAGATAAACCGGCTGCAACACCGTCGCCAAAAGCGCCGAAACAAGACTTTCTCAAAGGCAAAGTCGATGCTCGAGTTATGGTCTACGATCGAAAAACGGGAAAAGTTCTTTCAGGTAAATTTCCTTAGCATTTTGTTTTTTTTTTTATTTAAAAATTTACAATTTTCTTAATTTTTTTCATGGTTTACAAATGTAAATTTTTTATTTAGGTGCCGGAGCTCCGACGGCAGGAAATCTCAAAAATTGGCTCAAGGAAAATCCATCCTACGAAATTGTACGACCAAATAGTTTGAATACTTTTAAAATCGCTGGAAAAACAGTCGCGGCTATTCAAGCACAAGATTCTCCAAAACAGGTATTTTTTTCTCTTCATCTTTTAGTTGAGAAATATATTTTAAGAATACAAAAAAAAAATAGAATTTCGCCAAATTTTTTCTTATTTTAATTCTAAAAATGCAAAAGTGAAAATAAATATTGTCTTTTACAGCTTAAAGTATCGCCAGTGCGACGTGAAAAAATGCAATTACATCCAAAAATGGTGTTCGCTAAAGTTCCGGGTTCGAAGCAAACAATTCTAGCCGCAAGTGCAAAGAAAACGGTTTTAGTTCCTGCCGAAAGTATTGGAACGACAATAAAGATAAAAGTACCGCAATCGCAAAAAATTCCAATTTTAAGGCAAACAATACTAAAGACACCATTGTCATCACCATCGCCAGCATCTTCACCAGTACAAAAAACACAAACAACGCCTAAATTGATAAAACGACAGGAGCCAAAAACACCAACACAAGCT
This sequence comes from Leptopilina myrica (nomen nudum), assembly GCA_032872475.1. NCBI lineage: Eukaryota > Metazoa > Arthropoda > Insecta > Hymenoptera > Figitidae > Leptopilina > Leptopilina myrica (nomen nudum). Next base: position 31,223,123 of record CM065460.1, on the reverse strand, counting down.
AAACAACAACCACTAAAATCACCGGTCACAATTGCCAAGAAACCCGAGACAGAACCAATACGTGTAAATGTACGTAAAACAATGACAGACGCATTAATTGCACGAATTAAAGCCACGGATGATTTAAAATTAACGCAAGAAGAAATCAAGGATCTCGCCCTCAATATTGAACTCGAATTATATAAATATTTCAAGGACACTGGCACTAAATACAAAGCAAAATATCGAAGTCTCATTTTTAATATCAAGGACCCAAAGAATTTAACATTATTCCGAAAGATTGCCGACAGATCATTAACACCCGACGCTGTTGTTAGATTAAGTCCCGAGGAAATGGCGAGTCAGGAATTAGCCGAATGGCGTGAGAAGGAAACAAAACATCAACTCGATATGATTAAGAAAAATGAATTGGATCTCTTGGCGCAAGCAAAGTCAATAGTGGTGAAAACACATAAAGGTGAATTGGTAATTGAAAACGATCGTGTCAGTGATCCAGTTGATTCAAAATCATCCGTTAACGATATTGTGACAGCGTTGAATAATATCGATTCAAATGAGACGAAGAAAAAGGAAGACAGTATCGATTTAAAGAAATTGAAAATCGAGGAGAAGAAAGATAAGGAGAAGCATCGATCGCGTGATCGTGAGAAAGGAAAGAAACGTGACAGGAGTAAAAATCGTCATCGACATAGTCGTGATCGTGAGAGAAGTAAGGATCGCAAATCGGGAAAGAACAAGGACAATAAGAAGGAGAAGGATAGGGAGAAGGATCGTGAGCGTGATAAAGAAAAGGGTCGAGATCGTGACAAGGAGAAGAAGCATAAGAAGAGTAAGAGCAAGAGTCACAAGAGTCATAAGGATTATAAGGAGAAGGAGAAAAAGGAAGAGGAGAGAAAGGAGATTGAGAAGAAGGAAATAACAACAACACCCCCTAGAGTGGAACCGCCAATTGAGGATCGTCTCTGGCGACATATTGACGACGAGACAACGACTGGTTTCGTTAATCTTGACGTCGATTCCGATCTATCGGATCGTGAACCAAGTTCAACGGTGAATATAAAAACGCCCGATATTAATGAGGACTTTGAGAGGGAGAGAGAATCAGAACCAGAGGCCGATTTTCCGAGAGGTCCACAGCAAACAGTGTGGCGTGGTTTTGTCAATATGCCCGATGTGGCGAAATTTTTAATCACAGCACAAGAAGTTAGTGGTAATTCTCGCGATCTAATGGACGATTTACTCGACACCGTTGATGTTGTGGGTAGAATTAGACCCGACACGGTGTGGGATTATATTTCGAAAATGAAGAAAAATGGATCAAAGGAGATTCTTGTTATTCGTCTAACAGCCGCTAATGAGGAGGAGAAAATTCCCTATATCACACTATACAGTTATTTAAATAGTCGAAGTCGTCTTGGCGTTGTGAAAAATTTCTCAAACAGCATCAAGGATTTCTATATAATGCCATTTCCAGAACTCAGTAAAGTACCAAATGTCCTGCTGCCACTGAACGGTCCCGGCTTCGAGGAACAACGACCACCCCTTCTCCTGGGAATAATTGTCCGCAATAAACGTAAACGCATTGCACCAGCTCAACTATCGACGTTATCGACGAAAATCCCGAAGAAAGATCCCGATCGTAGTTATACACCGCCATTGATACTTCCGTCACCAAAGGACAAGAATCCCTCGCCACCCACTTCGCCTCGATTACATCACAAGGGAATCACCGATTCATTGCCTGATAGTAAACTCATCACTCAGCATACACTCGAGAGTTTGAATAAGGCGCAAATTGGAATGTCAAGAACGCTTATTGATAGTGCAACTATTTCGAAAATCGTTCCTGAATTATCGTCGAGAATTGATTTGACGGCAAAACCACAGGATGAAGATGACGATGAGCCGTATAGTCCGGGTGAAATGGATGAGGATTTGGATAATCTTAATGATGAAGAGGACGACGATGATGATGATGATGATGTCGTTGGTGTTGGTGTTGACGATGATTTAAAGGATAATGAGAGTGAATTATTGTCGACGAATAAGGATGCCAGTGAATTGCAGAGGAAAATGGACGAGCTGAATCGTCAGATTGAAGAGCAAAAGCAACAAATACAAAATATTAGTTCATCATTTCGTGGTGACGTGACAAATACATTGCCGGTGAGATATTTAACAGGAACTATCATCCAAGATTTTCACTCGTTTATTATTTGTCGTCTTGCTTTAAATAAACGAATTTTTTCGATCCTCCATTTCCTTTTCCTCAAAACTGCTTCAGTTATGAGTGAGAGATTATGTTTTTCTAAATTAGAAATTTTACTTGCCAGTTTGTTCATAATTTTTTCTAATAGTTTATTTTCTATTACTCATCAATTTATTTATTTAATTATTCAACTGTTATTTTCTTTTTTATGTATTTATTCATTTATTTATTCAACTATTTGTTTATTTAAAAATTTTTTAATTCCAGATAATTTTAAATCGATTATATTTATTTATACATTTAATTATTCAACTGTTTATTTATTAATTTATTAAAACAATTTCTTTATTTTCACATTCCAGAGAGTACTGATTATATTTGTTTATTTATTCAGTAAAATGCGAAATTGTTTCTTTATCAATATTGTCAATTATTGAACCTATAAAGTTTCGTGAATTCAATATTTTGGAAATTTAATTTACATTTTGTCCAGAATTTTTTTAACATCGAGTTGAACGAGTGTTTAAATTTGCAAACATTTTGTTTTATTGATAAAAACGATGCCTAATTAATTGTTTTTTTTATTTGTTTGACTTAAAAAGATTTTAACGTTTTTAAAACATTTATTCGAATTGAACGTTCTTTAATTTCGTTCATATTTTGCTGTATTTTGCTCTTTTAATTACGAATTTTAACTCTCGATTGTTTTTTAATTTCTGTCTTTATTCAATTGTTTTGCAAGTCTTTCAATTGTTTTGTTTCTCTTTTCTGACTAAATTTTAATTCGTTAAATTTCTTTAAATTTTGTTTAATTCTATTAAAGTTATAAATTAAAAAAATACAAGACTTGGTTATTTTTCTTTAAAGAGTAGAATAATATGAAATATCTGTGAGGTTAATTTTGGATTTAAAGAAATTTATAAATAGTTTAAAATAAAAATCAAATACATAACTTTTGAAAAAAAATTAAAGTACACCTGAAATTACTTTTCTTTTCGCACAAAAGAGATTTTTGTTTAAATCAATAATTTAAGTTTTTGAAATTTATGTTTTCTAAAAGAATATTAATTTTCAGGGTCTGGGACTCGATCCGGAGACAAATGAAGGCGACGACGCGTACAGTCCATCGGACACGCGATCATTTACACCACCACCACAGGGTCTGAAGTTCACGCAACCAATTTTGGATAAAGTCTCAGACATCACAATTCCGCCGAATCTCCAGGAGATTCTCGCCAACGTGAAACGTCAGGAAACATCGAAAATCGATCCCTATCTTCCCTCGAAGCCAAGTGCATCATTCCTCACCTCAGTGAATACTGCAAGAACAACAGGAAAAGCGGAGAAATATTCCACTTTCCCCAAAGGAACCAGTTTAACACGTTTCAGCGGTGAGAAATCTTCCGAATCGCAATCATCACCAGTCAAGGAAATCAAAACCAGCACACTCAGTTCAATGAGTGAATTGGATTTGATTAAAAAAGCTGCCGAACAATTGGCCAGTGAAACATTGCCAACAACACCGCCTCTGGTTATACCGCCAACACTTTATCCGACAATTGTCCCGCCGCCAACGCCGGTGATGCCACCACCTCTACCGCCGCCACCGCCAGCAGCCACTACAGTGCCAATGATTCCATCGTTGCCCGCAATTCCAATTGTCTCAACGATACCAATTGTTGGGACACTACCACCAATTGTAACGTCGCCAGTTTCAACACTCGTGACAAATCAAATCACAATGGTACCGCCGCCAGTGATTGACACGCCTGCTGATAATAATGATAATAAAACGATAAGTTATCCAGCGTTAATTGGTGATGCATTGAAAACAAGTCTCGCTTCCAATCAGCCACGACCACCTGGTCTTGAGGAGGATGAAGTACCAAGTTTCATAACACCGACGGCAAAGGCACCCGAGAGCCCTTCCAAATCTGCGCTTCCAACAAAATTCATACCCAAAAGTGGTGTTGTGCTAAGTGTTAAACGAAAACTGAACGATAATGATTCGACACCTTCCAAAATTCCAAGGACAAAATCATCAAGGTGGGGGCAACCACCACCAACGGAGTAGATTTTTTTAAATTTTGTTTTCCTTTTTTTTCTCCCCCTCTCCCCAGGACTTACAAATTATTGTTGTGCGAATCGAGTTAAACGATTGGAAAATTCGTTTGAGTTGCGAATTTTTATTTTCTCGTACTTTTAGAAACACAAAACTCGGTGTTCTGGATGCTGGTGTGAAAATTAATGGCGAGAGTTTTTTTTTTCTTATGATTTGAACACTTTTTCCGTCTCTGAACAAGGTTTTTAAATTAAACCTGTTTTTTTGACTATTTTTTTTTCAATTGTCAAAACAAAAGACGGACATTTGTTTTCAAATTATAAGGTTGTTATCGTTTTTTTTTTAAATTTTATTTTCAATACATAGTTTCATAACGAAACGAGCAAAAAAATTTACCAAAGTTTTCAAACTTTGCATTTTTTAAATCTCTATTTTCTACATTGAAACAAAATCATATTTTATTTTATAATAATAAAATATGTTATTTATTTAAAAAAACATTAGTGTAAGATTTCGGAAATTGTAACATTTGCTTCAAGAAATTTGAATTCAATTGAACGTTTTTTTCTATACGCTCTGTATATTGTTCAATACAAAAATTGAAATCACAAGAAAAGCTTTTCAACTTTTCATAATGTTTGGATGGAAATTGAATCTATAATCACAAATTCAAATATTTATAATTTTAAAAATTGCCCAAAAATTTGTTTCATCATACACGAAATTTTATTTATATACTATAAAACCATTTTTTAATTATCAAAAAATTGTATCGATAGAGGGAATTTTTTTTTTGATTTACAAAATGCAATGAAACGGAAGGTAGCCGTAACTAAATTATTAAAAATTTTACAACAAAAATTAAAAATATGTCTTAATTTTTTGCGTAAATTTGCAATTTTATAAAATCAACGTATATTTTTTGGTATTATTTTGAAAAATAATACATTAATAATAGTTGCGGCTAGAAATTAGCGGATATCTTCAGTTTCATAATAACGAACTATAAATTGATAAATGAAAAAATACAAAATTACAAAAAATCGAATAAAATACAGCAATGAGTACCTAAGAATTCATAAGTAGAAAAAAAATAAACGTAAAAATTGATAAATAATGAACAAAATTTTAATTGATAAATTTAAATACACGGAAATGTATTAAATTTGCAAGATAAATAATTTGAGTAAAATCAATTATTATTAAAATATACTATCCATATACTTTAAAAATAGAGATAAAAAAATTAATTCGAAAATTTTTTTTAACTAAAAAACTAGATATCGATAAGGCTTGTAAAATGTAGAATTTTTCGTCGTATTTAATTGTAACAGCATCCAAGCACCTCTTCTGTAAATACCAAAGTGAAAAAAAAGATCGAAACACGCAGTACGATTCTTAATACCGTATATTATAATCACAGGCAAAAAAAACAAAGAAAGGAATGTAAATAATCTAAATTAGGAAATGTAAAATATTTTACGAAATTTCGAAAGGGAGGGCGAGCGAGAGAGAGAGAGTTTAAATCGAAAGAAGAAAAAAACGTTCACAGCATCACACTTGTATTGGCTGTGTAAATATCAAAAAAAGACAAAATATTTCTATGATAATGTTTTGTTGAAACAAAAAAAAATGTGATTATGTCGAACGGTAAATAGAGTAAACGGCGTGTATAAGAAATATTTCTTTTATATGTTCATCTAGCTTTGCAATTTTGTTTTTCCATTTTTTTTTAAATTTTTTTTTCCTTGAGACAAATATCGTAATTAGTTAAATTAGTGAAAGCTAGAGTAATTAAGAATTTTAGAATCAAGCCGAAACCAAAATATTCCTTTTTCCAGAAAATTATTAAAGAATAATAATTAATAATAATTATTAAATATTAAATAATTAATAATAAGTAAAATAATAAATTGTTTTCCATTTTTTAAATTTGCTATATATATATGTTAAATAAAGAACGTGTGAGTTTGAATAATTCAATTGTAAGGCACTTTTTAAAAATGTCATGTTAAGAGTGATTTTCAGTGTTTATTATCCATTTTTTTTTGTCTGGTGAGATAAAAATTTTTTATTTAAAAAAAATCACTCTTATGCACTCATTTGCTAAGTTGAGAAAAAAAATTCTTAATGTTGTCTGAAACATTTTTTTTTCCTTTTTAAAAAACAAAATTTTGGTTTTGGCACGAAACTATATTGAATGTGTTCCATTGTATGAATGATTAGAATTGTGTAAATTTCATTTATTAAAATAGTTATTGTGTAAACACTAATTACAAAAAAATTCGATAAATTTCCATATATAAAAAAGCCATTTATTAAGAAAATTTCATTTTACTTTCTATATAGGAAAATTCATAATTATTTCATTATTAAAGAAAAAAGAATGCTTGATGCTTGGTGCCATAGATGTTGTCCGGTTTGCTCCGATTTTTGTAAATATTCATTGTCAACAATTTTCGAATATTAACTTCATCTAAGTAATTAATTATAAATTAAATGATTAATAATTTATTATTAATATATAAATTAATTAATTATTAATGACCAATTAATTGATGAATTAATTTACATACTAATAATTAATCAAGTATTAATTAATGAATTGATTGTCAAAAAATTATGTTTTCAAGATTATATTTTTTTCAAAAGAAGAGATAAATTAATTAATAAATTACACTTAATGTAAGTAATTAAATATTACATGTTTTAGATATAGTGGATTATTTTTCGTTTTTTTTTGCATCAAATGTTTTAGAATGTGACGAATTTAAATGTGAAAAAGAAAATAGTGTGCGTATGTTTTCATTAATATTCTGGTATCCAGCATTCTTTGATTATTTTATTTCACTTTACATGGTAGGGAGAAGAGGCATTATTCATAAAAGTCGCACTACTGAATATTCATTTTTTTATATTTATAATGTAAATTCAACATTGAATCTGTATAATTTTATCTTACAAGTCATGTGTAAGATTTTGTAAATAAAATAAATTTTGTATAGTTTTTTCAATAATTCATTTTCGACTCTTTCGCTTATTTATAGATTTTACTAAAAAAAATTGTTTTTTCTATAAAAAAAAATATATTTTACGTAATTTATTATGAATAATTTTATTGTCACTTGTAAATGTAGTAATTAGTAGTAAAATGTTGTTTATTAATTGATAATTATAAGAAAGTATTAATAATGACAACAGTTAAAAATAAATTAATATACAATTTATCGTTAATTAACAAGTGTATTTAATTTTTTATTAATTAATAAGCATAATTAATGTATTATTAATTAATAAATACAATTAATTTACTGTTAATTGATAATTATAATTAATTTATTTCTAACTAATAAATATAATTAATTTATTATTAATTAATAAAGGTAATTAGTTTATTATTAATTAATAGGTATAATTAATTTATATTTAATCAATAAGTATAATTAATTTATAGTTAATTTATAATTAATTAATAAACTATATACTTTAATTACTATTAATATTAATTACTGTCATCATATTCGAATAATAATTATTCATTAATTACACTGTCCGACAAAAATGAATTTTTTTTCTGCCCCTTTAATAATTCTGGTCACTTTCAATAGATTTTTTTACGCTGATTAAGAATTTGAAAAGAAAAATGCTCCAGCACGTCGAGTTTTTGAGAAAATTAGTGTTAAAAAGTGAAAAAAGCATGTTTTTGGCTATATTTGATTATGATTAACAGAAAAATAGGAGGTGCTAGAATTTTGTTTCTGGTATCAAATGAAAGCTTGAATTACAACCAACAATTTCCTTGAGGAAGAATTCGAAGGCATTTCCGATAAGGCAATTAAAAATGATTTTTTCTTTTGCATTAAATTTTGTTATTAATCAAATTTTATTAGCACCATGTATAACCTCAGCATTGTGAAACAAGTGATAAACAAATGAATTTTTTTTGCATTTAAATTCATAACATTTCACATTATTTTCAGGTTACTTATATTTTATTCCAAAAAAAAATGTTTAGCAATCTAATTTTTAGAAATCCCTACAAAAGTTTTTAATTAAAATTTTATTCAAGCTTTCATTGTATTTTACTGTTTTTATATCTAAATTCTAAACAAATGAAATTAATCAATTCTTCTAATAGAAATTAAATGCCTAACTAGTAGAAGAAAAAAAAGTATATTAAATTAGATATTCAGTGATCATACAAATAAAATTTTTTGTTATATTTAAACACTTAATTTATTCATAAAATTAATTATAATTTAATTGTTTATTATAAATATTATTTTCTCGTTGTTAGATGTTGAAATTAATTTTAATTTTTAATATTGTCTGCTTTTATTCTAATGGATAAGAACAATTTCTGAAAACAATGTTTTAATTTTGGAAAAACAAAACGTTAAATTCACAGGAATATTTTATATTTCAAAGACATCAATTATATGTTCAAATTATTTATTTATTTTGTTGAGTATATACGTCAAGATTGCTAAACATTTTTTTTTGAATAAAATATAAGTAACCTGAAAATAATGTAAAATGTTATGAATTTAAATGCTAAAAAATTCATTTGTTTATCACTTGTTTCATAATGCTGAGGTTATACATGGTGCTAATAAAATTTGATTAATAACAAAATTTAATGCAAAAGAAAAAATCATTTTTAATTGCCTTATCGGAAATGCCTTCGAATTCTTCCTCAAGGAAATTGTTGGTTGTAATTCAAGCTTTCATTTGATACCAGAAACAAAATTCTAGCACCTCCTATTTTTCTGTTAATCATAATCAAATATAGCCAAAAACATTCTTTTTTCACTTTTTAACACTAATTTTCTCAAAAACTCGACGTGCTGGAGCATTTTTCTTTTCAAATTCTTAATCAGCGTAAAAAAATCTATTGAAAGTGACCAGAATTATTGAAGGGGCAAAATTAGTGTCGGACAGTGTTATTAAACACTAAAAAGTGCTATCTAACTATAGTTAAAATATCAAAAAAGGAAAAAAAATTTTTTATTCAGTAGTGCGACTCGCTGGAATTCTTATTGTCATAAAGAATAAATCAATTTCAAGGTTTAAAAAAGAAAAATTAAAAATTAAGATTTTTGTTAAAGTGCACAAATTTCTTATCATAAAAAAATGTATAATGTCAATTATGTATCATTTTAGAAAACCGTAGGTTTCATAGAAAAAAAAATTTTTACTTTTTTGGTAAAATGAAAATTGTAAAAATCGATTTCGATTTACATACATACAAAAAAAAGCCTACAACATTTATATTCATTTAAAAAATTTGCAATTATATTTTCAATTTCTTTCTATAAGCGGAAAATGCATTTAAAAAATAATTATTTTCAGTATATCGATATCTATTAATGTCGGACATTATAAAACTGTAAATATATTAGTTTTACTTTCATGAGACTTATTTACATAATTATAATAAGCATTGAAACAAAGTAATAAACAAATATTAATTTAATGTTCATGTATTTTGTATTTTACATTAGACACCAATTTATTTTGAATTTTTATTAAGTTTTTTTTAAACAAAATTAGTGAAAAAAAGTTTTTAAAAAATTTCGCGGGCGGGACTTTACAACGCGAGTCAATTGATTACTAAATTATAACATTAAAAAATCAATTTTCTTCGTTTGAAGTGATAACAACTCAATTAAGTGACATGCAAATGATATAATTATGATTAACAGTTTTCTAGAATAATGTAAATTAGTTTAAACAAAGTAAACAATTTTTCAACAAAAAAAGTAAAATAAAAAAGCGCGTGCGCGGTAAAACAGTGCGCTTGCGTCAATTACACGTAATCCAGGACCGACACAAGAAAAGGGGGGATATATAAATTTTTTTTAAATTTTTACGATTTTTACTATTTTTTATTAAATGTGAAAATAATCTCGATTGTGAAGAAAATACAGTTATTTATTCAAACTTAAGTAATAGTGGTATTTGACAATTTTTCAGACACTTGTTTCTAACCATCTAACTCTCTTTCTTAAACTGTCATAACCTGAAAGAAAGCATTTTCTTTATCGTTATGAATACTAATTTTTTCAACAGATATCGATTAAGCAGAAAAAAAGATTATTTATTTAAAGTGTAGTGAATTTAGAAAACAATCGAATTTAAAGAAATGAATTTCAAGAAATCAAAGAAATTTGGAGTAATAATTGTTACGGTCCTGGGGAAAAAAATTCTGTGGAAGTGGAGTTGAAGCCAATTTCAGTGGCCCTGAGTGGCCCGCCATGTTTTTCATCGAGTAAGGTGTGAAGAGAAGGCCGGGGTGAAAAATCATCTCTCGGGATATGCAGGTATTTGAATTAAGAAAAATTTCCCTCATTTTCGTCAATGTCATTGATATTAAAGTGAATTTTCATAGTGAATCAATAGTGTTACGTAAAGTTAGACAAATTACAATTTTCGTACAACGTCACACGCGTTCAGTTGTCGTTGGGTTTTCTATATAGATTCTATATATGACTCAGGGGAAACAACGCAATCAGCAAGGTTATTTGCATTATGCAGCTGTCGAGTTCAAGTATCTTTCTCTGTCAATGCAATAAACATAATCGACACACTTTTTTATTGTTCCCACAACTTAATAGTTGACATATTCTCTTGTTTTCATCATGTTTTTCGACATGTCCTAAAACAGTCAATAATGAGTAGGATTGTTGACGTAAGAGTCATGCAAGTGACACGATAACTTTAAAATTCCTACTACTCACTATATAGCTATCTTGTTCTAATTTTTTTTAAAACTATTTTATTAGAAAATTGAAATTTCCTTTATTTTTTGGACTTAATGTTCAAAATGTATTTATAATTATATTTTTATTTTTGACGTTATTGTATAAATATAGTTACAAAATGTATATATATAGATATATATGTAAGTTTAAATTTAGGTAGAAAGTTTCTATTTTGTAAGATTTAATGCAAGTAGCAAAAGATTGGGTAAAAATGTTTGTTCTCCAATATTCTTTTGTCAGGCGTTTAATTTATCGATTATTTGGAAACTAACAATGACAATTGGAATTGAAAGCGTGACAATAAGTGTTTCACTTTTGCATTAATTTTTATTAAATATTGTTTTCAAACGAAAATGCAGGTGATATTTCGCATTAAATGCAAAAAAAAAAATTGTGATTAGATTTTTAAAAATTTTGTTTTTATTTTTTAGTGATTTGTAATTTTATTTCGTACTTTGGTCTATAAACGATAAATTAATGACGTATGCAAAATGAAGAATTCCTTTTTTTCTGTTTTGAAATGTAAAAGAAGTTTACGTAACAAAATTTTGTATTTGGTCAACAGAGTCAAAATGGGAAGGAGGCAATATTGTTTATCCCACTGTAAGGCCTGTCATCCTCGCAACGACGACACCTCCACCAATAGCGCACCTGAACCCGACATCTAATTCTACGATAAAGGAACCAAATACTAAATAATACTATAACAACAATAACAAAAAAAATAAATATTCGTAGCAACATAAGTCGGTAGGGTTGGATTTGTCACACTCAAGAAATCAAATTCCCAGGAACAAGAAATTTCAATCAAACAAATTGGTAATTTTCATTCATTATTTATATGAAATTAAAGGAAAGAAATGTTTTTTTTTCGGGAGGAGAAGTTGACTTTATTTTCTTTTTACTTTATAGAAGAGAGGATGATCACCCCGGAAGTAGCGAAGATCGAGGGAGTAAAAAGAACCTGGAGGAAACTCCCGAAGAGGGAATGAGGAATCCAGGGTTGCATTTGGTCGGGATAGCGGCGTCCCCTGGAGGAGGTGGGGTCTTTGGTACCATGGCCGAGGAGGAGTTGCGCCAGTGGCTGGACACACGCTTGGACGAATTGGGAATAGACCCAGTGGCGTACTCGCGTTTTATTCTCAGCTTTTTGCGCCACCCCGACTCGGCCCTCACTCCTCCGGGAGAAGTTGTCGTTACTGGTAAAGGTAAAGGACGTCGTTCCCGTGCACGTCCCAAAACAAGACTACCGCTACAAGAAGATAAAGAGAAAAAACGTGCTGTCGTTCAATGCCTCGCAAGTGCCGCTGATCAGGTATCAAAACGAAACCAACTTGCTCTTATTTATCTTCTCCGACTGAATTTAGAATTCGTAAACTTGAAAATGGAAAAAAATGGTTTCATTAAATTGGTTTCTTTTTTCAGAAATGTGGTGTGGAGACGTTAGTCGATGAATTGTGCGCAAAATTACGCGATTTAGAAGGAGGCGCTTCAAAAACAGACGAGGAGAATCTTGAGAAGGATGTCGCAACGAAACCAGCATTGGAAACTCTCACACCACAGGACAGAGCTCTACGATATTATGCAGCATTTCCAGCCTTGCAACCAGCTACACCGAAAAAATTCCAGCACAGAAAGGACAAGAATTTAGGCCCAAATATTGTCAACAACAACAATAGTAACAATAACATCAACAATAATAATAGCAATAATAACAGAAATGGAATTGGCAACAAGAACAACAAAAATCGTCAAAAGAAAACTAAAATGTCCATTGTAAGTCTATTTTCTGAAGTTAAAAAATCTACATTTAAATCAGTATTTCATGAAATAAGAGAATTTTTTTTATATCACTATTAGACAATTGAATCGCAGCATGAAGACGAGAAGGAAGGTTTTGGATTTGTAAAATTGATGGAGCGTGAACGCGATGGGGAGAATGAGAAGGAGCAGGAAATTGAATTGGATAAACTTCGATTGGCGCAATTGACGGCAAAGTTTGACGAGTCTTTGGAGGCTCTTTGGGACACGGCGTCTGGCAATAAACAAGGCACTGATTCTATCTGGGCAGCACCTTCTCTCTCCATTCCGTCGAAGCCACTTTGGCCAACAGACGGCAATGATACATCGTTTACTGTTTCAACTTCAAGCAGCGAACACGTGGTGGACACACCATTTCAGGAATCAATTGTTGACGACTCACCGCTTATACCCTGGGACCTTGATTTAGTTGGCACTAAGGACTGTTCTGATGAAACCGCTAACAAAAATAATACAAGTGAGTTGTTCTTAATCGACGATATTTCTCACTTAAATTATATATACATATATATGTTTTTGTTTATTAACTACAATATACATTGAACTGCTACTTTTTAACAGCAATATCAGGGTGTCTACTAACCGGGAAATAACTGGAAATTTAATTTAACCGGGAAAAATCGGGAATAACCGGGATTTTTATACAAAACCGATAATTTTTTTACCAAAATTTAAAAAAATTTTATTATTTTCATTTGTTTTTAAAAAAATTACTTTTTATTAAAATTTTTATAGATATTTATACTCTTCTTTAACTTTGAATTAGTTCAAAAAAATTGATTTGATAGTAAAAGTCAGGCATTAATTCAAACGGATAATGTAAATAAATTTAAAAAAATTATGGAGTTAATAGAAATATTGTGAAATTCGACTGAAAATATGTAATTGAATTTGTTAAAGAATTTCTTTAGAAACTTTTTAACAAATAAACTTTTCAAAGTATTTTAATTTAATAATTAGTTAATAATTGGATTTTATAGTCAAATTTTAATGAATTCATGTTTCTTAGTGCGAAGATTAATAATTAAAATTTTTATTAGTTAATTTAAGAAAAAACGATAATTGAAAATTTTTGAAGTAATTGAAATTTCTTTACATTTTTTTTTTGAAAAATAATTTAATTCTTTGAAAGAATTTTAATTTAAATTTTTCGAAAATAATCAAGGGAAGTTAGTGACCGTAAATTATAATTTTATTTTTAAAATATAAAGTCCCTCTTAAAGTTTAAAATCAAATTTTGCTTCTAAAAATTATATTATTCTATTATTATTCAATAGTTATAATTATTGAACTTCTCTTAAATTTTTATAATTTCAAATTTCTGAATGTTTAAATAAATGATATTTATCATTTCTTAAGCAAATTTAATGTTTATTACTTATTAAGTAAATAATTAATTATCACAGTTTTTTTAAAATTGTAATAAAATTCTTCACAGAAATTAAATTGTTTTCATAAATAATATCATTCTTTGGAAGGATTTCAATTATTTTTGTAAATAGTAAAATTCATTGCTGAAATTCAATTATTATCAATAGAATTGTAATAAACTTGAAAAGAAAATTTCTAATTAAAATTATAAAAAGACAAAATTATTTTTAAAAAATTGAAAAAATTATTTTCCTAATTTTTAATTAAAATTATTATTTATTTATGTTCGAAATCAAATTTAAATTTAAATTTTATGAGAAGAGAAAAGTCAGAAAAAATTAGGCCATAACCGGGAAAACCCGGGAATTTTGTTTAATTAAAATAGTAGACACCCTGAAAAAAAATTGAAAAAAATTGTGACTTTCTCAACTTTTCTTCCAAATTTTACGACAAAATACCATATTTTTAGTATATAATGAAACTTATTTTGATTTTTATAGCGTGAAAAGCATTGTAAAATTTAATTAAAACTAAATCATCTTTTCAAGTATTTTATTACAATTTAAAAAAATTAACTTTTAAAGAATTGTAATTGAAAATTTTTGAAATATTAAATTTTCCAAAATTTTAATCAATAATCTTCAATTGTAAATTCAATAAAAATGAAAATTAATGAGAAATAGGTGTTTTAAAAGTAATATTAAATTAGTTTTGAAAAAAGTAATTCTCTAAATGTTTACCTTCAAATTTTTTAAAATTCATTTATTTTCAATATTTTCGATATTCAATATTTTAAATATTTTCTAAAGTCAAATTCATATAAAAATAATAAAATTAAAATTTTTCAGAATTATTTTTAACATTTTGGAGAAAATAATCATGTATTAAAAATTTTCAATTAAAATCCTTCAAAAAAATTTTTTTTTGAATTATATGAAATTATTATCTTTGCAAACATTTAATTATTTTCATAAATAATAAAAATTTCATAGGAATTCAATTATTTGCAAATTTTTGTTAAATTTCTTCGCAAACATTACATTATTTTCATAAAGTATAAAAATTTCACAAGAATTCAATTATTTACAAATTTTTTTCATAAATTTCTTCTCAATAATTCAATTATTTTCATAAATAATACAATTTTTTATAGAGATTTCAGTTATTTTCATGAATAATAGTCGCAGAAGTTGAATTATTTTCTAAAGTAATGGAATTCTTTACAAGAAAATAATTTTCTGAATATTTTCTGAAAATAATTGAATGTCTGTAAAAAATTGTTTCTTTGTTTGTTTCAATATAATTTAATTTTTCTAAACAAATAATTGAAAATTTTTGAAATATTTGAAATTTATGTACATTTTTTGAAAGATAATTGAATTCTTTTAAAGTTTTAAATCAATTTTTTGCTTCTAAAAATTATATTACTATATTATTATTATTCAATAATTATAATTCTCTTAAATTTTTATAATTTTAAATTTCCGAATGTTAAAATTAATAATATTTATTTATTTCTTGAACAAATTAAATTTTAGTTGCTTATTAAGTAAATTATTTTCATAAATAAATAAATAGCATTCTTTGGAAGGATTCAATCATTTTTGTAAATAGTAAAATTCTTTGCAGAAATTAAATTATTACTGAACAG
This sequence comes from Leptopilina myrica (nomen nudum), assembly GCA_032872475.1. NCBI lineage: Eukaryota > Metazoa > Arthropoda > Insecta > Hymenoptera > Figitidae > Leptopilina > Leptopilina myrica (nomen nudum). The sequence goes on along the minus strand of CM065460.1, from coordinate 31,207,245 downwards.
TTATTTAATAAAATTGAAAAAATCAAATTTTCCATTTTAATCATAAAGAGACAAGATTATTTTTAAAAAACTGAAAAAAATTCTTTTTTTAATTCACTTATTTTTCGAATTTTTCAATTAAAATTATTAAATAAACGTTTTTAACAAAATATTAAACTATTTATTTTTGTTCGAAATCAAATTTAAATTTGTTGAGAAAATAAACCGGGGTTAAATATTTGAACATTGCCTGGAAAAATCGGAAAATAACTGGGAATTTTGTTGAAAGAAAATAGTAGACACCCTGTTTTAGAAAAAAAAACATTGCCATAGTCCAAAGTTACCATTTCGTGGATAATCAACACCCAAAGCAATATTTGTAGTTTCTTTTTTCTAAATAAAATTTCTTTTCGGGTAAATTGCAGATTATAACGTGACCTGGTCAGAGACATTGGATGGCTCATGGTGCTGGCGAAGTATGGACAAGGATATTGTTACAAATGCAAATCAAAGTCCTGAGAAAAATGAAAATACAATTTTACCATCGAAGAATAATGAGACAATTGGAAAGGAGGCACGTTTCGCGCAAAAGGTGAATAGCATTCAGGAGCCCGATGAAGATTTATTGACATCGGCACGCACTCATTTTCGTCCGATTCGTGACGATGGCCATTGGGCAGACGGCACAACGTTTCCGGTGAATGATGCTCTTGAACGTGTCGCATATCGACGCAGTGATTCGGGCAATTTACTCTATCTCCCTGGTGGCGAAAGTCCTTACATGGAATATCGCGAGGGCGATTCTGCTGCTGCTGCTGCGGCTACTGCTGTCTCATCAACAGCAACGTCAGTGTCGACGAATCTCACATTGAAATTTCGTGTGAGACAGTGCGACAAATCAATTCAAACGGAACCCATTAGATCGCCGGTCAAACGCAGAATCCTGTCGGAACAAGATCGAGTTTATTATTCATCGTCCGACGTTGAAGAAACTGCAAAACAAGAGATTGATGATACTGAGAAGGATTGTTTCTTTTTGGAACAATTGGGATGGGCTCAATCTAATTTGCTCTTGCACAACGAGAGAAAAAGGTATTTCATTCACGATTTTTCCATTCATTCAATGTTTTCATAAATCCGATTTTTATTCTATAAATCAATTTTTAATTCTGATTAATTCTATTTAAATGGTACAATCATACTCTTTAATTTTCCTACCTATTAGTTTGTATCTAAATGAAAAAGAATATTTTTTCCCGAAAAATTCAAACGGTGATATAGTTTAAAAAATAAAATAATACAAATTATAATTTCTTTTTTAATATTGTACTTTTATTTTTAAATTTATATCTAAACTTCCTTGAAAGAAAAATTTAGTAAACATTGAAGTATCTACATTTCCTGAGAAAACAATCAGTATTTTTTATAATCTCGCGAAAGAAATTTTATGACTAAAAATGAAATATTTATCATTTTTTTTTAGTCGAAATATTTACAATTTCTTGAAACTCATGAAAATGTTGAATAATTTCCATATGTTATTGAAGATTCGTCACGTATATTTGCTTACGTTTTTGTTTTCAATGTTATTTATTTCACAACAATCGTGATGCAAAAATTATCAATATAAAAGAATAAAAAATTTATTTAAAGAGAGAGAGAGAAAAACAAATGTTTTTTTATTGCATTTTAATTGACGAGAAAGTCAAAAGAGAAATTGGAAATTGTGTAGAAAATTAATAATAAATTAATAGGAAATTAAACATTTATGAATTGAGATTTTTCAATTTAACTTTTAATCCTTTTGATTGATTTACAATAAATCTGGATTTAAATTCGAAAAATATAAAAATAATAAACACAGTCTATTAACGAAAGGTATCTACTTCAATGAATATTGGAAATTTTATTTATTATTCTAGATTATAAATATAAATATAAATTTTCTTTTGTTTAACAGGAGATATAGTAGCAGTTTTAGCTATCGACCACTCACAGCTTTACGCCCGTTGACTTTATAAAAGAAAAACGGGTTGTAAAATTCTGCTGTGAAACGCATGTTATGACCGGCAAGTTATGTTTTAGCTATGTATTTGTCAGAATATAAGACAAAAAAAAGAAAAAAAAATGGGCAAAACTGTAATTATTTGGCGTGTGGGGGTCCTCTTGGCATGTGGAATTTGTTATGCATGAATCCAAGATGGCATTGTTACCTCCCTTGCCTCCTGTAGGAAATAATAAAAAAAAAGCAGTTATATATTAAAAACAAAAGCAAGTCAAGAAAACATTAAGAGGATACGACGAAACTTGTAACTATACAGTTTAATTTAGAAGATTTATTTATCAATTAACTTGTTTGTCGAGAGAAAGAAAAAAGAGTAAAAGAATACAAAAAAAAAGTTATAGTATATCTAATTCCTCGGTCCGACGAGAATTTTGTTTTTAATCGTCGACAAAAAAAAAAAGAAAAAAAAAGTAGTAGGAGTGATTAATTTTTTTTGTTTTAATTCATTATTAATAATTGTTGACGAATTTTTTTCCTTTTCCGTTTTATTAAAAAAAAAAAAAAAGAATGCTGAGAAATTTTGATTCGCTCTTGTTAAAAAAAAGAAATAGCGTATTACACACGTATTTTATATACTAAAAAATAAAATAATTGCTTGTTTTTAATTTTCGTTATGGCACTCGGAAAAATTTCGTTACGTGAGAAAATATTTTCAAAACACCACGCGCAGAATATTAATGAATTTAAAATAACTTTTAAAAAATTAATATCGAATAAATTAAAAAAAAAGAAAATAAATGAAAACTGTTGATTCTACATAAAATTGAAACTAAAAAAAAATTAATAAAAATAATATAAAATACGATCTTAATGAGTATTGCACCACGCTGACAAGAGTAAAAAAAAAGCACTCAAAGTTTTAATTCTACTTTCCTTGTTATTTTCTGTAATTATATCTAATGAATTATTGTAATTGTATTTTTTCCCCCATTATATTTTTAACTCCTTAGAAAATTAACACAATTCCCCTTTAATCCCAAATTCCTGGTTACCTTTACGCTTCCCTTTTTAAAAGAATGAAAAAAAATTCCTGAAAAAAAAACCAACGGAGAAATTGTCGTTCAATTAGCTGTAAATTTCACATTTGATTCAGTGCAATAGACAAGTATTTAAAAAAAATCATTAATAGCTGAAAGTAGTTAATAGTTGACTATAATAAACTAAATAGTTGTATCAACAGTTAATGCATAATGTATAACTTTAATTGTAATATTTGTTACTCTACTGAATCAAATGTTAAAATTACAACTAATAATTTTCGTCATTTTTATCCCGTGCAAAATAATTAAAAAAAAAAAAATAATAATAAAAAACCGTACGTGTAAAAAAAATGTATTTGTAAAAGTACAGACCTTACCGAGAGGTGAAAAAGTGATTGAATCACTACAAAGTTGTTCCTTAAAAGGAATCCAGTCAAAGAAATAAAAAAAAAAATAAATAAATTATATAAAGTGAGATGCAAAATAATGCCGCAAAAAATAGAGAAAAAAAAATTGTGACAAATGTAATTAAAAAGTGCAAGGAGAAATTAATCTCTGAACAGAAAAATAAAACAATTGTACACAAAAATGGAAAAGTGACCAAATAAAGGCAAAGCAAACACTGCAAGTTTTTTTTAATTCATTTATTTTCAATCCTCGTCCACTACAAATTTAATGAGTAAAAAAATTTTTTAATTAAAAATAAAACGGTAAAAATTTACAGATTATTTTTTTTTGTTTACATTTTTACACGCAAAACACACAAATCTTTCAGATTACATATGACACATTTTTTTTATAATTTCATTTTTTTTTAAATATTATTTATTTAAATTCTTTCAAATTAATCATTAATTTTTACACAGCAAATCAAGTTGTTTTCATAGATTCACTCAGTGAAAAATGAGTGTTGCATTATTATTTTTTCTTTTTTGAAAATTAGAATTTCAGTATTTGTTGGAAATTAATTTTCATATTCAAAATATAATTTCCAAGTTTATTTTTATTAATACTTCATTATTTTACAATCAAAAATTATGTTTTTTACGAGTAATTAATTATTTAAGGATTGGTAAATAATTATTATTAATCAATAATTAAAATTTAGTTATTACTCAATAATTAACAATTAATAAATAATTAATATTTAGTTATTACTCAATAATTAACAATTAGTTATTAATCAATAATTAATATTTAGTTATTAATCAATAATTCGTATTTAGATATTAATCAATAATTAAGATTTAGTTCTTAATAAATATTAATTCAAAATTGATCGTAAAATAATAAACCGATAAATAATTATTACTGATCAGTTAGTAATCAATAACTATTTATAAATAATTTATTAAATTTCAATCATCTCCATTGATGACAATATTTTTCTATTTCAAAAATATATTTTTTATTACTTATTTCAGTAAAGATTAGAAATTCGTTTTCATAAAACTCGTTAAAAATTTTTCACTTTTTCTATTTTATTTAGAATAAGCCTTTTTTCAAAATAATTTCCTTCTTTATTATTTATAAATATTTAAATTCGGTTTCAGAGGTAGAAAGTTGTGATTTTTTTTATAAGAATTGAAAAAAACACTAGATATTAATTTTTTTTCAAGGCACATCTTGGCTCGATTTTTTAAATTTCTTTTTTAATCCCATTTTTAGATTATGATTTTTTTTATATAATATTTTTTTCGTATAACAGAATTAATATTTTTATTTAAAAACACACTGCACAATTGACAGAAAATTGAGAAATTATATTTTTTTGTAAATTGATAGTTAAATTGATATCGATATTGTGTTTAATTTTAATATTCAATTCAATTTTTATTAACAGAATTATTTTTAACAATAATATGCTAATTTTAAACAAATTCGATTATATTACGAAATAATGACTATTAGGGAATAAATTACTAATTGTTTAAATCTGATAATGATGGGAAAATATTACAATAATTATTATTATAATTAATAGCATGAAGTTAAATTAATAAAAAAAAAATTGGAAAATATTCCTGTCTTACGTTTTTTTTTCTTATAAAAATAAAAAAAATTTTATTCTCACTATAAATATAAATATATATTAATATGTAAGTTATTGAAATATATTTATATTTTCATTATCAATTCGTTTAAATTTCAAGATAGAATAATGATTAAAATTAATTATATTAATTATCAAATATATAAATTGAAATAAAATTTTACTATTACCTATATATTCGAGAATGTAGAGAAATTAAGAAAAGATTTTGAAGGATATTTTTTCTATTAATCACTTTTAAAGAGATAATCGTTATTTTAATTTTTTTTATTTACATTAACGTATTCGTCATTTTTGCAATTAATTCTCATTATTTTCGATATTTTCTAATTTCTAATAAGATGCGAATATTTATTCCTTAAATTTACCCTTTAATTTCGAATTTAATTATTTGAATCTTCTTTTTCTTGTAGAAAAGTATTTTACATTTTTAAAACTTTTTTTCATTTCGTTAAAAATGATTCTTTGCCTTTAATTAAATTTTAATTTAATTACTTTCTTTCAAATTTGTTTCGGAAATTAAAAAAATTCCTTCAAGTCTAAAAATGAAAAACTAATTTATATTTTTTTTAACGTTTCTATATGTTGTATTTAAAAATATTTCGTATTTAAATTGCAAAACAGATTTTACGGAAAAAGTGATTGTCAATATTTCTTTTTTGAAAAAAAAGAATGAAAATAAATATTCGTTTGACACGACGGAACATTTTTTTTTGTAACTTGTGTCGCTTGAATTCTGATTATTGCTTCTAGTTTTTCAAGTTTTTTGCGCTTCCAGAGAGATAATAAAGGTTTTGTCATTTTTTACGATTTTTAATACACAATATTTATTTCTGAAATCCTTCGGAAAATATTTTTCATTTAAAAAGAATATTTATCTTAAACTACAAGGATGTTTCTAATTGAAACAAGTTTATAATTACTAGAGAATAATAATTATAATTTGAAAATAATTTCATTACATTTAATATTAAATATGAGAAAAAATGCATTTTTTAAATATTTTCTTATTCGTTTGAAATAAATAATTTGATTTAAAAGAAAAATTTAAGTTTTAATTAATAATTTTAAATTAAGATTTGAGTTTAAAAGAAATTTTTTTCTAAATTTTAGTTTAAAAGTTTACCTGAAAGAAAAGAAGAAAAAACTTGCCTCATGAGAGAATTTTTCCAAGTTGCGGAAATTTGAATTTAATTTTCCAAATAGACGAGTGACTCTTAATGGGAATTTTCTCAAGATTTAATGATTGATCCAAGATTGATGAGTGTAACTCGGGAGAAAAAAAAATGAGTTACGTTCTCCAATCGTTTTCTCTATATATTTTTTGAATCTCAATCTAAAGTCGATAATCAATCATGATATTCGATCTGATAGGATTTGAGGGTTGCTGAAAGCGTGAAGTATCGGCTTTCATAGATAACGAGAATTTCTTTTTTTTTTTTTAATATTTTTTTGGTTTGTTTTCATTTCGTTATGCTCTCTCTTTTTCTCTCGTTGTATATAGAAAACCGCGATTTTGAATTAAAATCTCGATCTGTATCGAGTTTGAAGATGCAAAGCCTGCGTGGGAGCTGGCCGCAAGGTAAAAGCGATTGGCTTCACGTTTGGTTCGAGAGACTTGATTTTTGCAGTGGCATCGTTAACATGAGCGGCAGCAACTTCCTCCGCAACCTCCATATTCTGTGTCTTTCTTGCCTTGGGACGACATCGATAATAATAGAATTCAATCACCAATGTGAGACAGGCCAATGCAATGCCTACGAAAATCACAATGAATACGCCGCCAATATTTTGAATGCTGATTCCATCATTTCTGTCCGTGTCCCGACCGCAAATCTTTTTCTCTTCATTTCGATTCCACCATTTGTCCTTTAGCTTCTCCAATTTTCTCTTATTCAGCAGTACCAAAATTCTGTCAAAAAAAAAATGGAAGACTATTATTTAAATTATCGAAACAAATAAAATAAATAAAATTCATTTCTGTTTGGATTAATTAAATTTTCATTCAACAGAATATTTTAATTACCATTTTTAGACTTTCATTTTAAAATAATTAAAATAGAAAACTGTATTTCGTCAAGTTAATTCGAATATTTCCTTGCAAAGTTTAAATAACAAGATATTTTAGATTGTTTAAAAAGTTTAAATGGAATATTTCACTTTTCAATATTAATATCAGAGCTATTTATTTTCTTCGCTCGCCTGAAATATTGGAAAAGCCTTTTGCTGAGCAAAGAAACTTGATTGTGATTTATAAAGCAGATTTTTTTTATATCACATTCAGCGGAAATAAAATAAAGATGAACAACTTTCTCTGCGAAAAATTCCAAATTCTGATAAATTGGTGAAAATTAAAATATATTAATATTCATTATTATGCAAATTAAAAAACAACTTGTTATTTTTCAATATATAAATTTCAGTTTTGGAATAATTTCAGATTCAAAACTTAAAGAAAGCAATTTAATTAGTAACTAATTTACTAATTATAGTATGTATTATTCATTTTCAAAAATTTTAATAAGATTCTTCGCAGGAATTTAATTATTTTCAGTACAATAATATTATAATAAAGTTGTTTAAAAGAATTCAATTATTTTTAAAAAGTCTTCGCAAAATGTTAAATTTTGATTAAATTTTTTAGGAGAATTGACAAAATTTAAAAACAATTTTTATTAAATTTCGCATAAATTTATTAATTTTAAAAAATTTAATTCTTTTCCTAAATAATAAAATTTTTCAGAAATTCACTTAATAATTAAAATATTTAGTAAAATTTTGTATTACATTTATTTGCAAGAGAATTTTAATAAAATTCTTACCAAGTCTTTAATAATTTAAAAATTTTTAATATTTTTAATGTCTCATAAGAATTACTTCTTTTTAAAGATTTTAATTGTTTTTTTTCGAAAGAAATTCAATTATTTTTGTAAAATTTCAGATTCAGAATTATAAAGAAAATATTCTTAATTGGAAACTGTTTGG